>CM017563.1:14583162-14825662 GCA_007844125.1 Sinonovacula constricta
CAAATCTTGGTCGACACTTTCGGATGCCACCATTAATAAAAGAACAAACCAAAACTCCGGAGCCATTGCAAGTTGACGTGTCTTGGGAAAATAGTCGCCTAATTGTCGTGTGAATTTGCATCATTATCCAGCGGTTAGACCCCCTCCGCGTCAGAATATAATTCGAAATAGTGCGCGTATTGATCTACATGAACAAGTGAGGAGATGCGCTTCCCCCCACGTTCCTTTTCTGAATATTGTCGATTTCAGAGAGCGTAGGGATATTTGTGACACAGTGACGTTACTGTAAAAGTGTGTTCTCGGTGTCTATCAGACATTGCTTTCATAAGTGTGTCATATTTTGATAAGTTTTTGTTCTTGCTGGATTAAACCACATGTCTTACTGTCGTTTTCATATTTTGAACGTTTAATTCAGAAAGAACATCACGACAACTGTGTTTGTTAATCGAAAACATCACATCTACGCATTTCCCTTTTTGTGTATCTTCTTATGATAAAACCTTTTTTTTATTTACAATGACCATTATTTATTATATACATATTTACATGCATATTTTGTCTGTACATAATAATGCAAAGAATACGATTTTACCATTTTTGATTTTTTAAAAATGACAACTGTTTTTGTGTTAAAAATAAAAATGCACTTTAAAATATTATTTTTTATGCATCTTTACATCTTTATCGCTCCTCCAAATTAAAATTGATAAAAAAGGAAACAATGCTTGCCATGACCAGGATTCGAACCTGGGTTGTCGCGGCCACAACGCGAAGTACTAACCACTATACGATCATGGCTACCACTGCTCTTACACGTTGCTAGGAAGCACTACAATTTATTGTTGGTATTATCATCTCGATACTTTTATCTCCTGCTTATATGAAAATGTCTTCCAGGGGACCTGCGGCGTGCAGTTGATTCTTCCCAGACATGTGTGTGGGGTTTACATGTCTGGGGTCTTCCTACACCCAACAATTTGCTGGACGTCGATAATATTACCATGATTATGTGTGTGCGATGGAACAGGACAAAACCCAACACATATTTCAAAATCACATTGCAAAGATTAATCCAAACTACATTTTGCACGTTTGGCAAGTCAATTACTGCAAAAACCCCAAAGACAAGTTTACTTTAGGTTAGACGTGTACTTATCATATCAATACATATCCATGTTTAATTTATGGTGAACATTACATAAAATCGCCCGCGATTATCTACCGTATATCTAACGAACATAATAAAAGTATTTTGAAAGCAGGTAAAGCTTTTGAATTGGAAAAAAACACGGTGTCTGTTAAAATAGTGGACATGCATCTATTTAATATTCTTTGCAATAATCTATTTTCTAACGTTATATATTGCAACGAACAACATCGACAAAAACACAAAACAAACAACAACAACAAAACAACAACAACAACAAATCAATAACAACCACCCCAAACAACAACCACAACATTACAACAACAAACAAAAAGACAAAAAAACAAAAACAAAAAACACACACACAAAAAAAAACATAGCTGCCATGACCAGGATTCGAACCTGGGTTGTCGCGGCCACAACGCGAAGTACTAACCACTATACGATCATGGCTACCACTGCATATATATATATATATCTTCAAGCCATTTTGTTCTTATTTTCACCAACTTTTACTTTTGGTCGGACACAAACGGACACTCAAGACATTCACCGTAGCGAACTTAATTACAAATCATTTACCGTACTTTTACCCTACCTAAAGATAAATGTATTTGGGCTATATAAATTGAGTTCGCATATATTTTATGATATATGATTTATGATCGTAGAATATTAGTGGATTTTTGGCAATTTGGTTGTTAAAAAAGAATCATAGTATAAAAAACTACTGCAAAACAGCACTGCAGTCAGTCAGAATGTAACAACATAAAGAAGGCTACATGGCAGTGCAGGCAGTCAGAAAGTAACAACATAAAGAAGGCTGCATGGCAGTTCAGGCAGTCAGAAAGTAACAACATAAAGAAGGCTGCATGGCAGTTCAGGCAGTCAGAAAGTAACAACATAAAGAAGGCTGCATGGCAGTGCAGGCAGTCAGAAAGTAACAACATAAAGAAGGCTGCATGGCAGTGCAGGCAGTCAGAAAGTAACAACATAAAGAAGGCTGCATGGCAGTGCAGGCAGTCAGAAAGTAACAACATAAAGAAGGCTGCATGGCATTGCAGACAGTCAGAAAGTAACAACATAAAGAAGGCTGCATGGCATTGCAGACAGTCAGAAAGTAACAACATAAAGAAGGCTGCATGGCAGTCCAGGCAGTCAGAAAGTAACAACATCAAGAAGGCTGCATGGCAGTGCATGGCAGCCAGAAAGTAACAACATAAAGAAGGCTGCATGGCAGTGCATGGCAGTGCATGGCAACCAGAAAGTAACAACATAAAGAAGGCTGCATGGCAGTGCAGGCAGTCAGAAAGTCACAACATTAAGAAGGCTGCATGGCAGTGCAGGCAGCCAGAAAGTAACAACATAAAGAAGGCTGCATGGCAATGCATGGCAGTCAGAAAGTAACAACATAAAGAAGGCTGCATGGCAGTGCATGGCAGTCAGAAAGTAACAACATAAAGAAGGCTGCAGCCAAATGGCAACAACATAAATGATTATGCATAGCAGTGTTACCATACAGCAACTAACAACATAAAGTGGCTGTTGTACAGGCAGCCAGAACGTACCATTTCAAATAGTAGGCTAGAGTATCGCATGGAGAAATTATGTGACGACCCGATAGCAGAAATCGAGCAAAATTATTCTGAATCGGATAAATGATTATTTAAGAGACTTTCAGGGTTTGATAGCAATCGTATTGAAAGTGATGTAGATCTATTTTTCATTTAAGATTAAGGTGAAATGTAGCCTTTACGTCAAGATTACTTCTCATCAGAGGAAATTTAGAATAGACGCCGTGGATAAAAAACAATACCAAACTAACGGTAGCTTTGAAACAGTAACCCCCTTTTCAAAAGGACATACTTGAAATACAATTGATGCGATATTTTTCATTTACTGTAAATGCGTTAAGTTAAAACCGTCACCGTTATTTCGTGTCTGTGGGAAGGATATACTAAAATCCTTAATTAATATTTAGATGTCACCCTTCAATTGTAGCCAATCAGAAGCTATGAAAAATTCGAATTCCTCGGCGATCTATTTCAATAGTACTCCTTTCTATTTTCTATTTTATAATAAACATAATAAATCGATCTATTTTACTAAATTGTTTTATTTTCAACTGCGCATGTGCAACAAACTACTCATTCTGGCTTGACTCCTCCCCTTGTGACGACTAGTTTGAACACGTCAATACTATTGACAGTTGGATTGACAGTTTTATGGGGCGGATTACATGTCATTTTGGTAGAACAGGTAGAAGTGAGGCGGGGACTTCTATGTCGGATAGAATCTATGAATCTATTAAGACGTTTCCATAGAAAAAAGAAACGTTATAATAGACTCTATCCCATACACAGAACATGTAAAGCACGTCAAAACTCAACCACTAATAGGATACTATCCATTAACTAATGATAACACAGCGAAATAATACAATTCATTTGTGTTTTAACTTGTCATCGTTTATTGCCTGGCATGACAAATAACCATGTCAGATTTCTATAAAAGGAACTCTAGTAGCCCGTGCAACAAATGACAATGAAATATGGAGACAATGTGTCCCAATACAATATGACATGTAATGCAATTAGCCAACATATTTGGCAACCAGGCATATTTTCTTGTTTTTATTAGAGGTCAGCACCCTGCAGACGGCTGGACCCCATTAATGCTAGATTGAAATGAAAATTACTAAAGCAAATTATATAACTAGCCTTCAATGTCACAACCTTTTGACCGGACCTGGTAGCGCAATCGGTAGAGCGTCGGCTCCAGGTACGGGAGGCTCGGGTTCGATCCCGGGCCGCGACATACCAAAGTCCTTAAAAATGGTAGTGGTATAGCTCCCTTGCTAACGCTCAAGCAAATATAAGGGTAGTTCTACGACTGGTTGGCCCGGTGTCAGGATAATGTGACTGGGTGTGGTATCATGCCAGGAGTTCACGGCATGCTATACACAGTGAAGGCAGCACTATATCTGCTTCAAGTGGACACCGTCTCCAGATAACTGTAAATACTGTTGGTGGGACGATAAACCCAATAAACATCACAACCTTTTGTGGCCTCTGAATTTTTGACCTTACAGGGTCGTTTTGAAGAGCATGTTTACAGTGAACTACATGTTTATTTAAAAGTATCGATAAATAAAAATTATGAAAGTAGCGGAGAAATTCTTGGTAGTGGGTTTCTCTTCTACTGGACAAAAATGTGATGATGTATAATAAATAATTAAATTTTGCTGTTCTACCGAAAGTTTTGGAATTTGCTTGTTATAATTCTAGGTTAGAGCATGCTGCTTTCCAATCACATACCATGGCTTAAAAGAAAATCGTATTAGCAATTATAGCTTTAAACATTTCCTGGGTGCAACTAACCACTCTTGGCTTTTGAAAAAGGATGTTAATATGTAACCATACAGAGTTGAAGATTATATGATTATTGCCTAATAAAAGAGAAAGTATTGATCTGTAAAGGTTCTTTTAGTTTTAACATTTTATTATGCATTTATGAAAAGGATTCAAAATTAGTTTTAACAGCTTAATTATCTGCCCTCCCCATAAAAGGTTTAACATCTACATTAAATTAAAAAGGATCTTTTACATTATCTGCAGCATAGTGAAAATCGAACATTTCAAACGGTGACTATGGAAGATATTAAAGATGTATTCTTCATGGAATTGTTACCGTTACACAAACCATAGCAAGAAGCAAACCGTGACAAGACACTCACCATGACAAGACACACCATGACAAGACACACACCATGACAAGACACACACCATGTCAAGACATACACCATGTCAAGACATACACCATGACAAGACATACACCATGACAAGACATACACCATGTCAAGACATACACCATGACAAGACACAAACCATGACAAGACACACACCATGACAAGACATACACCATGACAAGACATACACCATGACAAGACACACATCATGACAAGACACACCATGACAAGACATACACAATGACAAGATGCAAACCATGACAAGACACACCATAGAATATAGTATATTCAATATACACACAGATGGCAAGACATAAACCATAGCAAGAAGCAAATCATGACAAGACACACACCATGACAAGAAACACACTATGACAAGACATAAACCATAGCAAAATTCAAATCATGACAAGACACACTCCATGAGAAGACACACACCACGCCAAGACACATACCATGACAAGACATACACCATGACAAGACACACACTATGACAAGACATAAACCATAGCAAAAAGCAAACCATGACAAGACACAAACTATGACAAGACTAACACCACGCCAAGACACATACCATGACAAGACATACACCATGACAAGACACACACTATGACAAGACACAAACCATAGCAAGACACACATCATGACAATACACACACCATGACAAGACCTAAACCATAGCAAGAAGCAAATCACGACAAGACACAAACCATGACAAGACACAAACCACGACAAGACACACACACAATGACAAGACATACATCATGACAAGACACAAACCACGACAAGACACAAACCATAGCAAGACACACATCATGACAGGACACACACCATGGCAAGACATAAATCATAGCAAAAAGCAAACCATGATAATATATACACCATGACAAGACACAAACCATGATAAGACACACTATGACAAGACACACACCATGACAATAAACAAACCATGTCAATACACAAACAAGGAAGGGAGGCAACGAACACTGTTGTATACAGCAAAGCACAGATAAGCATCAGACAATAATAACACATGTGGTATCACTGGTACATATTCATACCTTATCGTCACTGTTTTAAAATAAACTATTACATATATATTGAGACACCGTGTTCGACCAAATGAAGAACAAAAACCTGATAAAGTCCTATTGATATTGGAAAGTTACGGATGACTGAAGTACGCAGATGAAAGTCTGAAACTAAATGAATACAACAGAACAGTCCCACATGGTGCAATTGCATACAAGACATTAGTGGAAGAAATTTGGTTTTGAGCAAATTGAAACATTCTGTTCAAATTGTTTTTGATACATTATTATTTCGTGCGTTTGTTTGTCGGAATTAGTGAAATACCAACGGAATATAATAAAATGTCCTGTTTCAATAGAGCTAAGGTTTTGAATGGATGTAACAAATAATAGTAAAAAGAGAAAGCTTTTGTGGTTCTATCGTTTTTCACTGTAAAATTTTCATTCAAATATTATTCTCATTCCGACATCAAACAACAGAATTGATCTCGATGCTGTTAAACGTCAAGTTTATAAGTAAAAAAATAAATGAACTTAATGTTGACACTAAAAAATAAAATAAAATAAAGTGTTCAAAGTGTTGCAAACGTTTTATCTGCCTTAACTTTGATCTCTATTATCAATTATCTCATGGCTGTTTGTCATACTTGTTGCCTGATGAATTAAGGTTTAAGGGTTGTGGGATGGGTTTCTGTAGTGGCGTTTTTTTAAAAAAAACAACAACAAATTATCCTGCATTTTGCCTAAAACTACTTTTTATGATTTTTATGGCTTTACTAAAAAGTTTGATTTCACTTTGATTGTGCCCGTTAATTTCTCTGAAACGAAGTTCTGCTTTAAATTTAAATAGCGACAAACTTAATTAAATAAAAATGCGCCAATAAAGAGTTAAAAAAACATTCAAACTAACCGCGATTACATTTCCATTCTAAATTGAATCTTTCTTTTTCAGAATTTCTCATTACATAACGTGAGATTCGGGAGATGAATGCAAAACGATAAAAGAATAATACGAGGGGTTGTCCTTAATTGTCGCGTTTTCACCGACTATAAAGACACACGCTTATCAAAGCCATCTATCATTACCGGTACATAAATGGGTTCAGATATGTACTGTGATTCCAGCAATCTGCATAATTACAATTAAATTAGAAAACAAAACAAAAACAGAACAGCTCCCTACTAAGAATGGTAATAAATTGTACAAATTTATAAAAACTTTGAAAAATATGTTTGATGTACATGGACAATATTAAACAGCTTATTTATTTGTGTGATTTAATTGTTTAATCCAATAAATGATTTCTTTTCACTCCTATTTAAATGCTGATTAAAATTAGAAGGCGTATAAATTGTTTAAATTGTTCATATTATAAGAACTTAAAACACATGTATCCAGTGTCGGATGTAATGCTGCTAAGATAAATTTGTTTTCATAATTTTGCTGCTTTAAAAGTTTAGAACCTGTTTTACAAATATATGAATGGAAAAATGGAGCAGATATGTGATTTTGGAACAAAGTGCCAAAATATAAGAGGACTCACCTAAATACATTCTGTTGACAGAACGCCAGGTGTAAGGTCTAAAAGTTGTAAAAGCTTGTTCATAATTTATTTTACTTTAAATCCAGAACCTACACTATAATTACACGTTGTTCGTATACCATATCAATTTTTTTTTTAAATCAATAAACAACATTTTTCTGATAAGAAAATGTTGCTAAAAGGGGAACACTCAATATCAGCGTTGTCTTAACAAGAATGAGCACGAATGTGAGACATCAAAAGCGCCGTAGAGCGCATGCGCTTTAAAGATATAAGATAAATATTCTGGGAACTTAACACTCTCTTACACGGTCGACCCATTACATTAATATGTGACAGTAACGAACCATAACTCTGATAGGAACTACACTATCTGCTACTTTGCTTTAGTCCTTGCTGTCTGCTACATCTAAATTACCAGCTGCGTTTTTTTTTATTATCGACATACTCGATTTCTTGCTCGCTACCTTTATTATTATTGCAAGCTATACTCTATTGTTGCAAGCCACACTTTTGAAAGCGGAATACTCGGTTCTTTTATCAGAAAAAGGTTTCACAGAACAACTACGATTTCCAGTTATTGCCTGCTACATTATCGTCCCCATTACAATGCATTCCATAAGAGCTCCCACTTTCCAGAGCGGCTTAAGAAAAGAAGAAGAAGAAGAAATAGAAGAAGAAGAAGAAGAAGAAGAAGAAGAAGAAGAAGAAGAATCAAACAGGGCTAAACCGATGACTTCCAAATGAAAAACAAATGAGTCAAGACCTATAAGCAAAGACTCCATTACCGACGAGTTTGAGCATATTAGTGCTAACCACTTATCTTTCTAGCTCTGAAACACAAACATTCGATCAAATCTTAAAGAGATACCAAGTGCAATATGTTATCTGTTAATCACATTACTTGTACATATAGATACACAATTTGTATGAAAGGCGCCATTTTTTGTATGTGTGAAACGAGTTGATATATCCGGATTCTAACAATTCCAAGGATTTGAAATCCAGGAGTCTTGTGTTTTATGGACGCAACTGCGTGAGTCATTGTAGGTAATCAAAGAAATTGACTGCTACAGGAGCGATTGAAAGATTGGAGAATTTCAACAAAGTTTCTATATTCCATCCGGAATGTCAGTGTCGCAAGGACGGTTTAGTAAAAATAACATGATCACTTTAAACTATGTTGTTTAGTTGGATGAGCAAATTAATAACGTCAATTATTTTTTATCTGAAATGAAAAACAACAACAAAAACACCACTGTTTCCCGCACTGAACATTAGCTGTATGTTTTGAGATAGGATAAAAATAAAAGCACTAAATCCAAAAATAAGAATAGTTCATTCAATGTAAAAAGTAGTTGTATAAATGAGAAATACATACACATTCAACTCCGATATTTTGGCAGTCTTGAGAATATAATAAATACAAGTGCACAACTCCGAACATATTATCAACATTGCATAAACAATAAATAAATATCTGATCGCTGTAAAGGCGGACGAACATTTCGTTATATCTCCCTCAAGGGGATCTTATCTGTTTTATCATAGCAAATAGTATATGAATAAAACAAGAAAAGGTATTTATTTCACATTTAATATAAAACTTCTTTACAAGTATTAGTCGTTTTTGCTACAAAATGTCTTTTTTATATCATTTTATACTATTCATCATCCAAGCTGTTACCGCTTAAATGTTTCTCTGGAAAAAATGAAAGCGGCGAGTTTGAGGATTTTCAACACATTTCAATGAGCGCTTAACAACACTGATTTGTGTTATTCCCAGAAATCTATTTTTAGACTCACACGAAGGGTGAGAAAATTTAAGTCATAGGGTAACATTAGTGATTGTCACATGGTGTGTATATGGGCTTTCACATAGGGACATTTCACGAGGTCTAATAAAACTACATATATTTTCTTCACTTTTACTATAGTTATTGCATTCTACCTCAAACAATATATTATTCCCCCCCCCCCCCCCCCCCGCAAACACATCCTATAGAGATAGACACAATAAAATGTACTATCCCAGATTGAAACATCAAACCTTGATCATAAAATTGTACGGCGCATGTAGACACAATATCTTCAGAAAGCTATTGTTTATTATGAACATACAATTTATAGCTTTATTGTTACTGCCGATTTTTTTATACGAAACGTTTATCAAATAACATATCAGGACATATTCTTAAAAAACTAATCACTGTAGATTAAACCTAACAATAAGAAAAATTAATTAATTGATTTAGTCCTTAAATAAAAATGTCTTTATATGCGTCATGCAATTATCCCAAAATAACGACCCGTGATAAGCGCGCCCTCTACAAACAATAAAGACAACTGTTGCTGTTGAGTATTCAAATAACCATCAAGAAATAGAAAAGTACGGATAAAGCACGTTTCAGAATAACGCCAGAAACGGAGCTTACAAAACCTTTAGTGTAAATTCTTTGATTATTTAAGTACACACTCGTTTACTGTGAATCAGACAGTATTAGTAAAAGTAAAAAAAAATCACGATATTGATCAAACAGATTCGAATTACTGTGACTTTTTCTTGCATAGCTTGCCTGTTTATTGACAGTCGGGCGTACATCAAAGAAGACATTTCAGGATTAAGGCAGAAATAATAAAAAAACGTAAACTCTATATAATTCGATTAAAACCAATTTGAACTATTAATGCCATTTTCAAACCTAGCTAATGTTTTAATAAAGGTATGACTAACTGAGTTTATTGCATTGACGGATTCTGTTAACAGCAAGAACTACAAGTATTACATTAGTAACGATATATTGTTATGACTTGAGGAAGAAACCACAAGAAAAGCGTCTGGATAGCCAACCTGTTACACCGCAAGTCAGCTCGAAGGCGTGTCCACATCTTTAACCAGGATTCGAACCTAATCGGATGGGATTGAAGAGTAAGAAGAATGGACGTGTTACCGATTGCTAACATTAAATAGTTAAGACCCGTCGAACATTCCAGAAATCAAAACCATCCCGCAAGAGAAAATGTCCGGGTCGTACCTTTGGAATGTGTATAGAACCTTTTTGTCATCGTCAACTTTGACACGTCATTACTTACATTTGAAACAATCACGCCTTAAGGTTAATCCTAGATCCGCCACTGTTAACCACTTTGTATAGCTTATATCTCCACCAAACGCTCTTTTACGTTCTGTCTAGTTTTCTTACATCGCCACATTAATTCCACTGAGCAACCGCCGCTTTAAATTTTGATCAACTTTCACACATCGACTGACAATGCTTTTATTCCGGTGTTTGCATTACCCGATCATTTCAAGCCCAGCGATCGTTACTGAAATAATGACAATCGATGTTGTAATTGTCCTTTTATCATAACAAATGAACGATTCCCCTTTTTCTCTTGGACAACAAATCTGGGAAAACCAAGGAGAAAATCAATTAATTGTTCTGTGTTCTGGACTCTATATTCCGTCTATCAATCACCGATGCCAGACACCACTTTGCTATCACCAGAGTAAATTAGTACTATGTTGTTACTAACATACTAAGCGAACTGGGGCCAATTGTATAAACAGTGGTTAAATTTTAACCAATAGTTAAAGTTTGGTTATCTTATACATTTTGGTTAACTTGCTGCTTAACGATAGTATTAATGCTTTCGTTAATTTATTCGGTTCCAATTTTAACCATTTCTGGTTAACTTTCACCATTCGCCCAGTGGTCTGTAAAAGTTATAACCAAAACTGAAAAATGGCCGCTCATTTAGCAGAACCAATTAGAATGTTGCATTGTGGGATACTTTGGTTACTTTAACTTTTGGTTAAAATTAAACAGTTTGGTTAAGAAACTAAACAGTTTACTGCCTTTATACAAATAGATAACCACATTGGTTGACTAACCAAGGAAGTTAAAGTTAACCAGTTGTTAGAAAATAACCAAATGTTAACCTTAACCATTGCTTATACAATTGGGTGCTGGTGGTTTCAGAGTTCAAAAGGTCAAAACACTATAGAAATAAACACTTTCGAAAACATTCATTGCTTCACTTAAATGTTTAATTTTTCTGATATAAACCAACCCAAAACATTAAAAATTAAGATGACCTAAGAGAACATGATATGAAAATATGTAATATACATGCTTACTGCCTTCATGCAAAGTAACAAAACCACATTGCAATTGTTACATGACGCACTCACGTTGTCGCAAAGCATTTAGTATCACAAAGAAGCATTATTGACAATTATGAAATCATAACGATTAAACATAATTATTTTGAGACATTGTTTAGTCTTGCTCTGTGACCCAATCTATGATCTTCTTTAAATAAGACCGACAATTAACATACTTGTAATTGGCATATATGATTGACTTGGCAATAATTCATTCAAACGTCCCGGGAGATTTTATGATTGTCGAGGATACGTTAAACAATACTAATTCTGTATGGAAATTGAAACCTCGTGATGCAGTCCACATAAGCAAAATCTAACACCCACGGTAGTAGCTGTGGTCTTTAATTTTATACCTACCCAGTCCCACTAAGTCATCCGTTCTTTGAAGTTTTTATCTTTTTCATATCAATTTCCAACAATCCATCTGTTTTAAAAGCTCACCGTAATATTCTTAGCTTTTTACCCTAATTTGCATGATAATGGCACCTTTGTTTTTATGTGAGCAAAACACTTTACATTAAACCAAAAGTAATCAGAACGTTCCCAGCATTGTAAAGACGGTGTTCTAATGCCAATATCACTGTTAAGACTTTTTAAACGACAAAGCGAAGAGCAGCTGCAATTATCTTCCACCTCTGTAAGTTTGGAAAAATCGTCTCTTCTATAATACAGTTCCTGATTGTTTAATTTAACTGGCAGAAGGAGCAGTGTATGAATCAAGAATAGAAAACAAAAGACCCAATGTCCAAAATTCATATAAATGTAGGTCAAATCATATTTCTCGAAACTTAGGTTACGTCAAATCTCGCTTCCCTGCGGAGACTGGGCTACTGTATTCTTCCGCGACCGGTTTATTTGTAATGACTTTCTATATGAAGTTTTGTATTACAATCACTAAAACATATAATGCTTTGTATGTTAACATTAACATTTGAAAAAACCCTATCATAGTTGAATCGTCTATTCTACTACAACAGCCCTATCTGTTTCTGTAATCGCACTACTTCGCTCCGGGTATGAAGTCAGAAGAGTCGTACATTGACTGCATGTTAATTCCAAGGTCATGCTATGAGTCCCTGAACGCAGTTTTCATCATCGCCCAGAACGGCGACGCTGTCTAAAAAGTCATTAATGGGTGATGTGCCAGGGAACAAAACCGCTTACTTAGTGTGGAGCTGTGCACTATTATTTGTCGATTAGTCCCACCGCATTGGTAAATAGTTCGATATAAGCGCGTATTGATCTGAAGAGAGACGAGACGCCACGGTGTACACACAGACGGTTTAACAGATATATGTTCTTTTGCGTATGTCATTGTAGGTGAATGGTTTTCTAGACACAGAAAGTATGTAAATATATATAATATTGCCATTTATGCCATTTATTATATCATAATGTAAGCCGAATAACATTGCACCAGATATTTTAAAAAATATTTGTAAATATATCCAAATAGTATCTTTTACAAACGCAGAACTATTAACAATGAGGACGCACAAATCTTCATCATCGGTTTGTAGATATGCGTCAAAGAAATGGCTTAAATATAGTAATACAGTGGTATATGAATAGAAAGGTTTGCCCGTAATATGTTCGTCCCTATTTTCAGGGCGGCTTGAGATGCCAAATTTGACGATTGCTTACGGTATTTTACCAGTAAGCCTGTTGTCATTGGACAACTTAGCAACTTACCGCGTGGTTTCAAGTCCCGTTCAGGGCGAAGGACTTAATGTGGGATGGTCTTCCAGTTGACCTGTGGTGCGTCGGTGGTTCTTCCGAGACATTTGTTTAGAGCTTTTTTTCCACTAAGATAGTTTTACGTCGCTTAATTGACCGTAACTGGTCGCTTCACTTGTATTTAAAAAACAAAGAAACCATCTGGCCATTTTTATTTAAAAGTTCACCACTGTTTTTTTGCTTTCTTCCATGCTTGGTTAAACACTTCCCCCGTCTGTGGTTTTCATATGATTGAACATATTTGAATATAGTAATTTGTAAAAATACTCCGAACAGTGCTTTAATTGTTGAAAATGATACAACGATTGTCGTTAAAACGTATGTATTTATGTATAATTATTTTTTTATAACCATAGCCAATATTATAAAATTGTCTGCGAACATGGTTGTATGTCTAAAGACATAAGTATTAGTATTTGCATCGTAAATAAAGCGATCTTATCATTCTGGGTTGTTTTAAGAAAATAATTAATTATGTTATCTTTGTTTAATGAATATTTTACATACTATGCAACGTATAAATAATAAAAAAATGAGCTGCCATGACCAGGATTCGAACCTGGGTTGTCGCGGCCACAACGCGAAGTACTAACCACTATACGATCATGGCTACGTGTAAAACGCCGAAAATCTTAATTGCTCACACGGCCTTTATACGACTACACATAAAATGTCTGGTTGGTATTATTCCAAATGATCATTTTATTGCCCGCTTACATAAGTTTATTCAAACTATCTCTGGCATATATTTTTTAATACGACTGTACATCGTTTCATTTGATAGTTTATAAAAATGACAATAATCTTATATTATTATCTATATTGTTTTAACAATTAATTGCAGATTATCTGATTTGTTGTGTATATTTTAACATTTAAACTGCGGTTTATGGATTGTATTGGATTAGCCGGAAATTTTACGTATACTGTGCAGCGACATTTCTATCATTATAGCACAGGGGCACTTATGAGGTGTCCAGGGACTGAACCCGGCTGGTCCATTATACTGACACCGACGAGTCAGGCGTAATGCTGTCTTCTTAGCCCCGAGCGTTAGGAGGGAAGCCACTACTACCAACTTTAAAGTCTGTGGTTTGACCCGGCCGGGGTTCGAACCCACGACCTCCCGATCCGCAAGCCGACGACTGCGGTTTATAACTATGAATGTTATTATTAATATGCCTGCGAATATACTTGTACGCCTAACGAACACAAAAATTGGAACTATTGGAAATGCAATGAAGGAGATTTTAACTGTTCCAATTAAATATTACATATGAAGATTTAGTTAAAAAAATATATGTTATTATTTGCAATAATTAACTATATAACTTTACAACGTATGCAACAATTTATATTAAAAAATAATAAATAAAAACATATGCCATGACCAGGATTCGAACCTGGGTTGTCGCGGCCACAACGTGAAGTACCAACCACTATACGATCATGGCTACCACTGTTCACACGTGTGCCGCACTACACACTATTCTTGTTTATAATTAATTCAGACGATAATTATACGGGCAGCTTAAATAAACTGATTTAAACTACATTTAGTATGACCTTCACCACAGAGAGTCAGACTTAACTTTAAGCCATTTTAAGCATAGTGTTTATTGGCCATATAATTGCTGGTCCATTTTACAGGTGATAGCCTATAATTTGCCAGTTGTATCTAATACGTGAAACAACATCTAACCCCTGTTGTTAATAATTTGTGCATACATACTGCATAGGTTTTATACATTAGTTTAAGTTAAGGCGGGTAAATGACATATAAGACAGTACAAATCTTTAATTGTATCGCTTTAAATGTCCACTATTTCCAAATCTATAAATATGCACAATTGGGGATTTCAGATAAAAATAGGAATGGGATGGGATTTGCCGGCATTTTTGCCGATACTGTGCAGCGACATTTCTATCATTATAGCACAGGGGCACTTATGAGGTGCCCGGGGACTGAATCTGGCCGGTCCATTATACTGACACCGACGAGTCAGGCGTAATGCTATCCACTTAGCCCCGAGCGTTAGGAGGGAAGCCACTACTACCAACTTTAAAGTCTCTGGTTTGACCCGGCCGGGGTTCGAACACGCGACCTCCCGATCTGCAAGCCGACGCTCTACCACCTGAGCGATAAAAATAGATATCGACGCCAGAGCTATTACGCGGATGGTCATGAAACGTTATCTCAAAGTAAGTGGGGATTTCTTAGCTTAAAAATAGCTAACCGTGCAGCGTGACTCAGATAGGCAATACGTATTTGTTACGCTTTGTCATAGTGTCAATGGTAGAGCGGTATAGACATTTGACTTCAGATCAAAGTGTCGTAGGTTTAGTCGCGATAACAAATTATTAACTTTTTATTTCAAAATTACAAAACTTTTCATATGATGTCCAAAAAAATACAAAAACGTGAAGAATGAAATAGCAATTAACCGATAATATTGTATATTACAAATTCTAGTCCATACATTCAGTCATTGAAGAAGCAGAATATACTGTATTAAACTCTATCTTTTCACAAAAAAAGGGACCAGCATAGCAAATATGATAAACCCTCTAAGAGATACCATGTATGATCAATCTCATTAAAATCACATCCTAACTTTCGCTTCATTACTTTCCGCTGGTTAGGATCTGAAAACATCCCGATAAAGGTCGCCTCGAAGTGACCTTTAAGTTATAAATATTAATGAGCCGATGACGTCAAACTTGACCAAACTTGACCAATCAGAAGCCTCGTTACACCGCGGTATCGTTGTCAGCAGCGACAAACACTTCACTAACTTTTTCATATTCTGAAGGCGTTCTTCATTGATTCTAAGTTTTTGTTTGAACTGTTTTTGAGTGTGTTTGCTCCCACTACCCGTTATCAGAACCTGGAGAAATGACATCCAGCAAAAACAGCACCGATCAACTAACGAATGTAATTTCTTTGGCGTTTGTTTTACTGGATCGCAAATGTCAATGGGGGCTGCCATCTTAGAAATGTGACGCACCCTTAATCGGAATACCTTTTACATTGCCGCTCAATATGAATTTCCGTAAATAGCCGTAATCTGGCGAATATTCATGAAATTAGACCCTAACATTTTGCAGCCGACGATTTCATTGGCTAATCAAAGGTCAAATTGAGGTGACACCTAATGCGATGTCATCAGATCCTAACCAGCGGAAAGTAATGAAGCGAAAGTAAGGATGTGATTTTAATGAGATTGCATGTATGATACAAAGTCAGCGCATCACAGCATTTGTAGATAAAGATAATAAAACAATTCAAATCCAACAACGCAACAATTTGGGGGACGCGATCTCATTGCCGCCATATTGTGTGATCGGCGCCATCTTTATGTGCGCATGTCTCAGGATGTAAACATATTTGGGGATTTAAAATTGTCGGCTTGAAGATACCATCAATGTGATTTGTGGCTGCTGTCTCGAATGTATGTAAGAGAAATCATAGGTAATGGAAGATATTGAGATTTGTCGAAAATGCTGCAGGCCGATAAATGATTGAAGCGTTTCAGAAAAAACAAGTTACTTTTTCTATATGAAAGCAGGAAATGCCTATATTCAAACACAAGAAATCAAATAACAACTTTTTCAGTAAAAAATTGTACAATATAGACACAGCCCACATGCATGTTGGGCAAATATGCAGACACTGATATTATTGGAAAATATCCCCCTCCAATGTAAAAAAGACCCACAGAATAGAACTATATAGACATCTGATGAACTCTGATGGTTAAAAGATTTCACTTCATTTTTATCTCCAATTTACCAACATTGTTTATTTTAATTTCAGTTTAAACCCCTTTTATAACTCTATATTGATTTCACCGAACAAAAGCCGTTAAAATTCTGCGACAATGTTTACATATGGTCTGAGTATATTTTTATATTCGATAGCGATATTGCAATGTATGGAATTTGAAATTAAATGTTAACAAAACAAAGGTTATGATTTTTGAATATGGTAGACAGACACTGTATGATTTTTATCTGTATAATACTATAATAGATATTGTTGATTCTTTTAAGTTTTTAGGTGTGTATCTTTTTAAAAATGGAAATTGGAACAGAACACAAAAACGTATTGCTCAGCACGCGTCTTTCTCGCTGCATAACTTATTTATAGTATATAATCAGGTAGAACTTCCTATTTACCAAAAGATTAAATTGTTTGATTCTCTGGTTTTACCAATATTGAACTATGCAGCAGAAGTGTGGGGACATCATGCAAGTCCAAATATAGAACTTATCCATAAAAAATTTTGTAGACGTATATTATGTGTTAAACAATCAACTAATGTAGATGCAATGTATGGTGAGCTTGGTTGTATACCGATGTTAATACATAGAAAACTAATTTTGGTAAAATATTGGTTAAAACTTCTTAAGCTTAGAGAACAAACTATATTGTATAAAACTTATATTATGTTAAAGAATGATGCGGACAATGGTATAGCGTATAATGGTGATAATTGGGCCTACAACATCAAAACTATGTTAGAACAAACAGGATTATATTATATATGGGAAAACCAGTTTTATATTAATATAGATTACGAATTTATCAAACAACGTATTTTAGATATGTTTTATCAAAGTTGGTACTCTTCAATTAATAATTCTCCCAGATTAGATACATATTGTTTGTTCAAGCATTCTTTTGTATTGAAAGTTATTTTAATTATGTGTTTGAACCAAATTATAGAATAGCACTTACCAGATTTCGCACCTCATCTCATGATTTAAATATTGAAACTGGACGACATTGTAATTTACCTAGAAACGCTAGGATATGCAGAAATTGTAAATCAGGTCTACCAGAAAATGAATATCACTTTGTATTAATATGTTCCAAATATGCTGACCTACGATCAAGATATATAAAGCGATACTATTATACATGGCCAACAAAACAAAAGTTTACAAATCTTATGTGTTCAACTTCAAAAATTATACTTACCAACTTGGCAAGATATATATATTTTGCAAACTCATTAAGAAATAAGCAATAAACAAATAATTGTATACATGTACTATAACATGCTCTTCTGTAAAAACCATGCCTTTATGTTGTAATAATGTTTATGTACTCATTGCTATAAAACATATTGTTTTGATGCAATAAAATATTTGTAGTTGTAGTTGTATATTCCAGTGTTTGGAATCCACGACCATTTCAAACACCGTCATTATAATTGGAAGAGTGTCTAGCTAGGTAGTGATTGGTAATTAATCATAACAATTGAAAAGTGTCCCAGTTCACAGGGGAAATAAAGCTAGGCCCAACGTAACCAAAGATATAACCAATTAATTGTCCATTATCAATGATATATTTAAGTTATTGTCCGTAATCAATTATGTAATCAATTAATTTTCCATTACCAATGATATAATCAATTAACGGTCCATTATCAATTATATAATCAATTAATTGTCCATAATCAATTATAAAATCAATTAATGGTCCATTATCAACGATGTTATCAATTAATTATCCATGATAATTGATATAATCAATTAATTGTCTAAGCAACAGATCTCGCTATAAAATTTTACAATGTTTGACTGTTTGCTGAATCTGGTATAAATTAAAGCTACTTGGTCCCAAAGTGCATTTTAACACGTTTTACAGGTCCCATCATAAAGTGAAATAGTTACATACATACATAACGTATTGGCAAATCGACATGCAATTCTTTGGCCATTTACAAAGTAGTGAACATGGCAACGACGCATTTACAAATACAAAACATATAACAAAGAACAGAAATTAAAGAAAAGAAATGGCAATATAAACAGTTATTAATGGCAGGGTATTACTAGAATCTTACCAGAACACGTCATGTAATGAATCATTGGAACGTGTATTATTGAAATTATTTTGAACTGACAACAACGATACACTGTTAAAGAAAACATCATCAAGTGATTTTCAGTGATACATGTATCATTAACATTTCAACGCTTAGTCTTGTTAAAAATATTTAAAAAAAATCTGTGGAGGTACCCGCTGTAACACGATTTTATGTTTATTTGTTTGTTATTGGGTTTATCTTCCCATTAACAGTATTTCAGCTATCTGGAAACGGTGTCCACTTGAAGCAGATATAGTGATGCCTTCTCTGTGTATAGTGTGCTGTGAACATCTGGCATGATACCACACCCAGTCACATTATCCTGGCACACCGTGCCAACCAGTCGTGGAACTACCCTTATACTTGCTTGAGCGTTAGCAAGGGAGCTATACAACTACCATTTTCAACGACTTTGGTATGTCGCGAGCCCGGAGCCTCCCGTACCTGGAGCCGATGCTCTACCGATTGCGCCACCATGTCCTGTCACGATTTTATATAAAAGGAAATATAAATATACTGTCATCAAACACAGTGACATTGTCACAAGGCACAAAGGAGTTGCCGACAAACATCTGATGGCATTACAAACGTAAGAAATGGATATTTTAAAAAGCATATGATGCACGTCACTAAGCATTGTGTATAATTTTGCTAAAAAGCCTTACCAATTACTTCAATTTATGGTTTTACAACAGTGTTTAATAATACAATTAGCTCGTATTGTGGTCATCCCTTTGTGTTGTGCGGTGCCAAATTTGTTAAAGCTGTTTTAAAATAGGTTGACAATCATTTTTATCCACAGGTATGATTCACTTCATTAAATATAGTTTTCTGCATATACAGAGCAACAAATCCAGGACATCAGTTAGGGATTTTTAACAGTGCACTTCAAGATAACCGGATCATGCAGGAGGCGTGTCTTATTTGAAACAATTTAAACAATACCAGTTCAAAACAAAAATGCATCTATATATTGGCATTACAAAGATACGACCTTGTTAATTAATATTGAGTAGTCATACGTGTGTATTTTTGTTACTTCAATAATAACTATCATATAAATGATACATATGATTAGATAGCTGTACCATACATGGTTTTATGATTGTATTCTTTTCTATGTGGACTCAAAAGTCGTTTTGCTTTATTAAAAAGTCCGCGTTGTAATACGACAAAAGGAGGTCTAATACTATTTCAGTCTCCAATTAATCATCAAATATTGTACAAGTAAAAATTGATTCTTTATAAGAGCACGTAAGGATGACACATAAAAAATATGTCTGTTGCAATAATGTTATTACTATTTGTGATTAAGCGTTTATGAAATATGTATTTCTCACATGATTTCACATTGTATACAAATTGTTTTACCATGTTTGTTGACGAGAAACTATTCTAGTTTAAGTCAATAAAGTTCTGTTCTGTTCTGTTCTGTCATTGAGCGCTTTTCATACGCCCGGCCATTTGGGAGGAGTGGATGCCAACAAAACCATTCTTTCTTTATACCTTTAATGGTGACCTTTATGGTGAAAAAAATGATAGCACAGTTGTTGTTGTAGATGTTGATGTAATCAAAATATATATCCAAAATGTAGGAATTGTAGTCGTGTTATTGTGAAGCGTTCGCCATCTTGCGAAGTACCCATGCAGGGACGTAACGCAAGTTAAAGGTGAAGGGTTAGTTGTTTCCCTTTATTAGTTTAAAAACTAGGGTACAGTATTCGCTAAATAAAATCAAAATTATAACCAAAATTATATTTCAATACGAATTAAGGTACATAAAATAATTACCCGACGACACTAGATCAGATCAAAACAGATTAAAAGGAAAAACAATCCATTCTATATTAGCAAGTAAAACATCATCGACGATTGAGGGGTTTCTTATTTGACAATTACACGGTGCTATTACGGCTTCTTGTGGATTACAGAGCAAACATTCGGCACCAATTAAGAGCCATGAATTCACCGGGGGATATGTCTAGGAAACAGAATCGCATAATTGCTTAGGCCATTTGCAAACATGTAATTCGGATTGTCTCTGTTCTTGTCGGGAAAAAGTTGAAATATACCGATATATACGTGTATTCATCAGCCAATGAAAAGTTGCACTTTTCCACGTAATCTTCGGCCCAATTTCCAAATCGAAATGCCCCCCCCCCCCCCGTAAAACAGTTAATGACGCAGCTACGCTATTGGAAATGTAGGTAATGTTAGCATGTAAGCTTGATTGTATTTGCACGAAAAACGTTATTCTGCTTATACATGTACCAAAATATTTCCAAGTAGAGCCAGGCGACGTCGAAGTTTCATTTTTGGAGGCAGTGATCAAAAAGTTACGTGAACCACGGGATCTTTGACGTGTAAATTGTACGCCAACGTGAGTGGAATTGCTCTTCTTTTAAATGTTGTTAAAATAAATGAATGTGAACAAACGGTTTATGCTATCTGTCAAATGAGCTGAATAATAGTATTTGTAATAAAAGACCGATATTATATCATTTTAATTCAGCGTTTACAATATGATTAAAAGGGGCAAAATGCAATTGCTCAATATAATTGCAATAATAATAATAATAATAATAATAATAATAATAATAATAATAATACAAATAATAATAAAACTACAACTGCCATGACCAGGATTCGAACCTGGGTTGTCGCGGCCACAACGCGAAGTACTAACCACTATACGATCATGGCTACATGTGCTGACAGCGAGAACAGACAACACATTGAATGACTGACCATCGTATCACAAAGGTTTCTACTTATCGTCAACAATTAGTACTTGGGCGGCACAACTAATTTAAACTATCTTTGAAAAAGGCCTCGATGACACGTTTGTTTTTAGGTGGTATTCCACCTGCACGTAAACGAGAACATAAACGCAAAGGGTTGCGTGAACATGAGAAAATCGCCCGCCAAAGATATTGTTGGTAGTATTTCATGTAGGCGTTACATGAACGCGAACGCTCTCCATGTACGCGAAACTTCGCTCAAGGAGCAATTTTTCAACGAACAGTTCACGCGGGACCACCTAGACAAAAACAACAACAAAAAACAAAAACAAAAAAAAGACAACAACAACAAAAAAAAAAAAATAAATAAATAAAAAAAAAAATAAAAAAAAAAATGCGCGGGGTTCCAGAAAAAACATCGGAAGAATTAATTTAAATGAATTCGCCGACATCAAGAAAATTATGACGTAACAATGTCAGAGCACAAAGATGCTTCAATAACACGCAAACACGCGATCGATCAACACCTGTCGGAATATAGATGGAATTTCAGTAACAATTGTTTATACCTGCTCATACATTTAACTGTGTGACATTGGTTATTTGAAGGATGTTCTTTTTTATTCGGCGGGCTTAAAGTCTGTATATATATATTAATATATATAGTAAGGGGCCCCTAACTTCGACCAAAGCAGTCCACAGACAAAATTTACTTGAAAAGATTAGTATTTCGTAGCTTTCATGTATGTGTTTTCCTTACTCGTTTACCATTCGGTGGGGGTGGGGTGGGGGGGGGGGGTGGGGGGCATCACGCCCGTCCCCGGATCCATCCCTGCTTAAAGCAGGGTCAATGGTCACCATTTTGACATTTCTGTCCGTTCGTAGTTACGCACTTTTAAATATGCTTTCATTTGTTATATATACAGTTTGTCTTTTTTGAATTTCAGCCATGATATATTCTTTGATGTGTGTCACGAATCAGATTAATTGAGAAAATGTCAAGGTAACTGGTAGGCGGTACTTCTTTCACATACATTGTATTTTTCTTCTGAAAACCGTTTACGATAGTACAGCCATTCAATAATTATAAATATTTGTACAAATGCAATTAGTTTATTACACTTTTGGTAAATAATAGCAATATCTCAATTGGTAGAGCGTCGGCTTGCGGATCGGGAGATCGCGGGTTCAAACCCCGGCCGGGTCTAACCAAAGACTTAAAAATTGGTAGTAGTGGTTTCCCTCCTAACGCTCGGGGCTATGGGGACAGCATTACGCCTGACTCGTCGGTGTCAGTATAATGGACCGGCCGGGTTCAGTCCCCGGGCACCTCATAAGTGCCCCTGTGCTATAATGATAGAAAGGTCGCTGCACAGTATCGGCAAAAATGCCAGCAAATCCCATCCCACTTTTGGTGATGCAAGACTTCAACAATCTCAAGCCCGCTCTTGGAACTAACCAGTATTAAAGCAGTGTGGAAAAAGTTTTTTGCTCTATGAACATGACAATAATAGGTGTCAGCGCTTGAAGTAGAGTATCGTTTCTATTAAAGCCAGAAAATGATCGAACTGGTCGATGATTTTTAAGACAGAAGTATGTCTTGAATTCTTTCAAACTTAACGCTACTTTCTCACAAGATGGTAGAAAGTACCAAAGGTAACACGATTTTTTTTTATAATATTCAGTATCCACCATCCGTATATACGCCTGCGTCTTCGACTTTTCATTATTAAAGTCCAAAGCATAAAGAAATTGTGGAATATATTTCCCTTCAAAGCAAGCATAAAAATAATCAGGAAAAGCAAATTCGAGGACACAAGAAATCACGATCGGTGGATCATGAATCTCGGATAACGACGACAATCGCATTCATGTGCACATAGACTACCAGCTTTAAGGTATATTTAAAATATAACCAGAGTGTAAACGCGTATTAGCTGTTTCAGAGAGGTTTGAAAAAGAATTGGTACCTTTTCAAATTTTAATAAACCCTCGATAGTTGTTGTGACTGTCAAAAGTCGCAACATTTTTATTTTCGCACTCTATTAAAAGACTAATTTATATTTGTAACCACTTCGATTTTATATTTTGAATACACGCTTACCCCTTTATCAACTTAAAGGTACATATCTATGTAAGATAAAAGGCTAATACGGTTTATGGTAGCTGATTAGTATATCATAAAAGATTTATTTTGTGACTTTTCAGTAAACAGGCCATTATTTTGTTCTGTTCTATATTTTGCTTGTTTTGAAATAATTTTGTTGAAATACATCGCAGTGATTAATTATGACCATAATTACGGCGTCCAGCATTTTTTCGTGGCTTAAGATCCCCGACATATGTCTGGGTAGAACCACCGGCACACCGCAGGTCAGCTTGGAGACCTCCCCACATTAAATTCTTCGCCCTGAGCGGTACCCGGTTAGAGGCTAAGCAGTCAGAGGAGGTAAACAATCGGCGGCTTGACCACTCCGCAAGGGTCATCCCATTCTGTTCTATACTATTTCTTTAAACTACTTTATTGCGGTGAAAGCAGTGCACCTAATCATTATCAAACAGCAGTTCTTTCTGATCCATGCACTATAACGTTCCAATAATCATTATTAAAGAAAGAAATGAACATATTACTATACTTTAAGCAGAGGGACATTCTCAGTTGCATATTAAATGAAAATTGAAAAAAGAGACATCACAATTTTCTTATTAGATGCGTTTGATTTAAGCTTTAAAACACTTGTTCTGGAATTTACATAAGGTGTAACACAAAACGACCCTCTAGACATATTCCGATAAGAAATGACACTAAACCAACTTTTGGTTAGAAAAGTCTTCACACTTTCTCTGCTTACAGGGATACATGTTATTGTTTTGATGACAATGAAAAGAAACACACATATCAAAGTAAAAGTTTTTTGTATAATATATATTGTATTATTATATTATATATCAGCAAAACGAAAGCGCAGAACTCATTACATAAAGAGACAGCTAGTTTAGTCTTTTAATCAACTAATAATGTGAATAATGCCCCAAGTTCTTCGTCATTTCTGTTTGAATTTCACCCGCTTTTACACTGCTAGAAATGTTAAAACGCAGCAATATTATAATTTGTGCTTCCCTTCAATGTGGTCTATTGTTTGACATAACAATCGATCTATATCACAATTATGAGACAAAAACTCTTAAGGCATCGCTGCAAGTGCCACGTGTATTCTGGAGGCTTTAGCATATGATAGAATCCCGAAATAATGTCCTATATAATGCAATTAGCAATAATATATTGCTACTAAGACTCGTGTCCTTTATTCATGTTGCCGGGCAATTCCCGGGCAATTCCCGGGCGATGACTGGGCGCCACTTCTGCCGGATTGAAATGGAAGCTGCGGAAGCAAATTAAATTTTTCAGCATCCCTAGTCTCACCAATCGGCGCTAGATATGGGTTTAGGACCTTGCAGGGTTGTGCTGAAAAGCATGGTTACTCTCAAATGGATTCTTCAACAACTTATAAATCCAGGTTGTGATGGCATCGGCGCATATTGCTGAGAGTACAGATATCACATCAGGAAATAACGTATAAAGTATAACTTGTTTATCTTTATTTGATGTATCCGACTCTAAAAGAAACTGTCAAGTCTTGAGGCACCTTCTTTGACGTATGAAGATTGAAACATGATATATCAAAATGCGATGGGTATTAAGGATGCACCAATGGTCGAAGTCTGTATTGGGAAATCTTAAATTTGATTTAGGTTAGATTGAGGTATTGGAAACGCCCAAATGCATGCTACAGCGAGACATCAACAGAGAAGTTTGTGTTTAGGGAAACTGACGCAGATAAATCAAGAAATGTTCCGTTATCTTTCGCTTTTATTTATCGCAATGTATATTGCCAAAGATACATTGATTTCATTCAAGGAGATGAGAATTTTTGGGGCATTTTGATACATTAGTCATGACATACATGACAAAATCCTTAATAAGAATATATAAGACAAAGTCCAATGAGCATTGCAACATATACAAAAATTGAAAAGACACAGGACAAAGGTATCCACATGCACGCCAATTGTAAATGTGAGAACAAATCTGTTATTAGTCATTTAACATTAAGAGCAAACCGGACAGCTACTGCCTTGGAACGGTCAGTCGGCAACATGGACCGACTGGGGTGCTTTAACCGGTTTTACAGAGCTCTAACCTCGCACTTCCTGATGGGTTTCTCTAATGCAAGTAATAATAAGAAAACTGATTCTTTTTAATAAGTGTCCAAACGCTGACGTTTTGTTTGACAAGATATGACGAAAGCAGTGACGTCATTGAAAAATAATGTCCACATAGTGTTTAGAATAGAGATAGGTATTATTTCGACTAGAAAACCTACAGAAAACGTAATAGTAAATTAAATTAAGTTTTTGAATCAAGAAAACAAATGGCCAGACAAGAGTAAATGGTAGGCAATGTATATTTTATCTATTGTCTTACTTCTTTGCTTAATGCAAATAATTTGTTACGTCACTAAAGCAACATTTCTCTCTGTCAGGACACGGACACTTACAAATGACAATAATTTAATAAATATTTTAAACAAAGAGTTAAAATTGTTACATTTAGCAATGGAATTATAAATAGCAATTCGCCCAAGGCATCTACATGTAAATTGATTGCTGATTTTAATGATTTTGTTTTTAAAAGTATTTAGGTACAATTTTTATACATAAAAACAGAACAATATTGCTTAACCTCAGAGTATAACCTCAGAAAGAAACAGAGCGATAGCAAACGCCACAACCAGTACCAGTTACCGAAAGAAAATGTAAGTTTTGCCTTATTAGAAAGCCCTCTATAGTCTATATAAATAATTGAGAAAGATTTTCATACAACCATATTTTTGGGAAAATACAAATATCTAAAATTTAATTAATTATTTACCTGTACAAGTAAACGGATACATTTGAATCTGGCTGCCTATGTTTAGCATTCGAACAAAATAAAAATCAACATCTAATAACAACATTCTTTGTTCAAAGTTCTACATATACTGGCTTTTTGTTTATATGCATGACATTTATGCTATTGCCATTATATGCATTTCCAAATTGTATCATAAGTTAAAAACTAAATTTAAAATTCTACTTCAGTATTACCCAGTATTACACCGTGTTCAACTACCATGCCATTGATTATAACTGTCGCCGCCGCATGTGCATGTAATCGTTCCTAGAAAAGACCTATGGAGGGCGCCATATTGTTCTATAAACATGTGAAGTGCGGCGCTTTCATGCAGTGAATTTCGGTTATTATATAACTTTGGAAAATATAATAATTAAATAAGATTGTCGTCTAAGTTTGCTACATCATTACCCGCCACTCGAAATTGTTAATGGTGCTTACTTTTATGCATGATTTGTTTCATTTGAATTGCATTTGTTACGATGATAAACTGTGTACAAGTCCAGTGTTATGCTGTTTGTATTGGGACCATTTCTCGTGCGTCCAAAGACAATTAGTTTTTGTATATAATTTTAAAACATGAAAACTTATCGGCATTGTAAATCTTTTAATAACAACAAGGTTTTGCTGTTTCAGGGTCGGTTGGTTGTTAGGCAAAATGTTTCATTGATGAAAAGCAACTCGACGGCGACCTTTGATGCTTCGCATCAATGTTTTATCGTGTACGTTTATATGCTTGTGTATCAACAAGTTTCTGGCCTAATATACGAATAATGTTCCTTTTCATGTGTTATTTATTGTAAGATAATAACGGCTAGATAAAATCAATACAAAACCTAATAATAAGTTTATAATGATGGTTATAGAATGAAATTTGTTTATAAAAACCAAATAGCAAAATAATAATAGAGCATCAATAGTGCAGCAGTTTAGACATTTGATAAAAAATGTCCATGACCACCAGTATGTTTTATTAATAAAAAGGGTCAACATGATAACAGGAATTCTTTGGTGTCCAAAAACCAAAAAAAACAACAACAAAAAACAACAACAACAACAACAAACATTTAAATGCAAAAATGTATTACGAAAATACTTAAACCCGTACGTGCTTTGATTGCAAAAAAATACCCACAACAATACAGAATGTACTTTATTAAAATCAATCTTCCCGACAATGAAAGACCAGCATAGAAAATTTGATGAATTCTCCAAACGATTCCATGAATGACTTAAAATAATTGAATGACACCATTTGTACATACAGATATATAAAGAAATGAACTTCTAACAGTGCAACAATTTCATTAATCGGTGTAATCGCCAACATATTTTGCAAAAGGAGTTGTCTTTATTTGCAAATTGCAGGTATTTTGTGATTGAAATATATTTTTGGACTAAAAATTGCCCGGATGAAGATACCATCTAGGTGTTTTGTAGCCATTGGATCAGTAGCCGGAACATGTGTGGGTGTTGGCAAGAACTTGAAATTAATTAAACATGCTTAAAGGAAATGACGCATCGATGTAAAAATTCCAGCAGAAATAAATTATTTCTATGATTCAGACGGAATACGTTAAAATAAAACATCATCATCATTAGCAGCAGTAGTAGCAGCAGCAAATATAATATAATATAATATAATATAATATAATATAATATAATATAATATAATATAATATAATATAATATAATATAATATAATATAATATAATATAATATAATATATGTCGCAGTGACACAATCAGTGACGGCCAACTATTGATGACGTAGGAAGATACCAGAAAACTGTCTGGATAGAACCACTGGCGCATACGTCAGCTCGAAGACCTCCCCTCCCCCTACTGAGCAGAAACGTCACAAATTGGAAAATCGTACACAAGATCTACACAATCTTAGGACTTTGTTTTAATTTGCATTGACGCGGACACATATACCTCTTAGGAACCGATTTGATAATCTAATTCCAGTCAAAAGAAATGGCAGATATATGCTGAAATATTTAAACTTAACGACAACTACCATTAACTATAAAGAAACATGTCTTTGTGTCTTAAAGTTACATGCTCGCTGAACCTAATTTAGTGTGTCTGAGAACGCTCGTGGCTGAGAAGATAGACTTACAGTCACCGATTCTTCTACTCCAGATGTCCTAAAAACAAGGGTTCATATACACAAAAATCTTCATTTTTATGTATCGGCATTGCGAAATTTAATTTTTTGAACATCTAGTTAAAACCAAATATAATAGGGATAACATTTGAAGCATGCCTTGACACAATTGACGTGTCTAGTCCTCTTCGATATATGTGTCGCACTACTTTTTCCAGGCATGAAGACTGGCTGCGAGTTAAAAAGGACATGCAGGGTCAGTCCTCAGATATTAGCTTTCTCTGGACGCTGTCGCAAGCGATATCGCCCACCAAGTATGGAAACATGAAACGACACTGCATGACCTGCAATATAACTAGGGGTGTAATTAATACCGCATACAGAGAAATAAACTTTAAAACAAAGTGGAACACTCGGAACATATTGCTTGAACCGTTTGCACGCACTCTTTACTATTTTTCATAGTATACCGTCAACCAAATCTATGTAAGCTCATCTTTATTTTAGGATCTATAAAATAGTTTCGAACGTTCGAATGTTCGGATAAAAAAGATCCGAACATTCGAATGATTCAATTAGTGAATTCTACCATCACTAAATATACCTCGCCCTGTGTTTCGATAAGAGCAGAGTACTTCCTTAAAGTTCATGTTGATCTTAAATCGAGTTACATAACGTGCTAACCAGTGCCTTGTTATGTCATGATTCCTACATCAACCGGTAATGTCTTACATTAGGTACATACTGTCGATACACACGCGAGCCTTGAATGAAAATAGACGCATTAATTGGAATTATTTCTTTGATCAAGTCCATGACTCCAGTTACTGTTCTTTGTGCTGTTTGAGTAACGTTAAATGGGTTTTAATGTAACACAATGTTCAAAGACTCTACAATTAAAGGTGGCATGTTTCTTGTCTTTTTTGTCGATTTCCACATTAAGGTTAAAATAAGCTAAAACTGTTAATTTCTGTTGTTTGGTTGGAAACTTAAAGCCTTGGAAAGCAACCGTAAGTTTTAGTGTTTGAAAAGAAGGTGTCGTTCTACTGTGGGGTCCAAGTTTGAATGCAGTAAATATATAAAAGCAACACATAAAGATTTATTGAAATATTTATAGGACTACAATTGTGTTTCTTTTGTCTCACGTTCATAACAACATAATTTGTCATAATGCTTAAACAGAACACCCAAACTAAAAATGTATTAATAAAATATAAAAAAGTTAGCTATAGGTTTGACATATAAATTAAAAAATAAATAAACGGAGCGTTACAATTTCGCTGATGTTTAAATAAAATAAAATAAAATATAAATATAGGTATCTATGACATTTTATGTTCAAATGTACCTTTATCGAATAAACATGTAATTGTAACAATTTTTTAAAATGAAAAGTGGTAGGTTTGAATGTTTATCTTTGTTATAGTTGTTCTGCTTATATTTGATTAAATGAAATGGAATAAAAATATTACGTACGTAAATTGAACAGATATCGTTGTGTATCGATAATCATTAACAGTTAATAAAAACATGTTAAAAGAGCAATTCGTAGTTGATTTATGCTGTAGTGTACACTTTTTAGTAGACAGCGTAATGTATCTATTTTAATATTTATTATCTGTTAATTATAGAAATTAAATTAATGCACATATCAATTTTTGCTTAAATAATATAATCACTTAATTGACAGTTTCCTAATGTTTGCAAAATTAAACAATTTCTCAAGTTATAAATATAAATTTCGTGTTATTATTATTACCCGTCTAGTGCTAAAACATGATTGCATTGTTTAATAATAGCAGGTGTACATTTATGACATATCGAAAAATAAGTCACGATATAAATTTGCTCACCCAACATATCACTTAATTCCCTTAGAGGAAAACAAACTGAACATGCCATTTTCACTTAAACGCCATCTGAAATTACACACTCCAGTTATATCATAGAAAAAGATAATTTGCTTCTGATGAAACTCCCTAATCTCGATATCATGCATTGAACAACTGTTTTATAAATCTCAATTTCTCTGATTACCTATGATAACGGTTACACGTGCCCAGAGAACTGGCAATAAAAACACAATTGATGCCTTCGTGATAACATTTTAAAACCTGAAACATGTTATGACCCAGATATCTTTGCTGAATTTACGAATTCATGGCGCCCTTCTTCCAAAATGGCGTCGATTTAATACCGCCATTAAATAGTTTACTTGAAAGAATAAGAATTTTTGAGGTTGTTGTGTATCTTTATGTGCAAATGGCGTGATTTATCGATCATTTTCTACTTATGGCATTTCTAAGAAATTTTATCGAAAGTGCAATGTAATGTTTCATTGCCAGAAAGGTAAGTGGTGATATTTTTGATTGTGTTTTTACAACAAAAATAAGTAAAGACGTCGTTGTTTATGAAGTCTTATTTTCATTCAAAACACTTTTCTAATTTACATTTTACTTGAGGAGATTGTATCAATAGTGCAGTGTATCGTTTAATTGCCCAAAAAGTAAGAGGTGATACTTTTGATAATGCTTCTCAGGTAACGGAAATATTTGAACGCAATGGTTGTTTCCATATGTCGGTGGTCGTGACTGTCTTCAACGATTGAAGAATTGGCTGATCAGTGTGTAGGTATGCAACGAAAATGTGTAAAGAACATAATCCTTCGGTCATGAAGTCTAGTTTACATTACAGAACAGAATAGAACATATTTTTTTTAAATTCAGATTTGTACTCACTTACATTATCGTATTATAAATACAATATACAAATATAATATCCGGTTTAGTTATAAATATGAAAGAGAAGAAATAAAAATGACAATATATTAAGCTTTTTGTGTGATCGTTGCATTATAAAAGACATAAAGAAACAACATAAGAGAGTGAACTTTATGTATTATAAAGGCTTACTAAGGTTGCTTTCTTGATAAAAAGGGCAAGATTAATAAGTATGTTCTTATCTTTTGAATCAGTTAACATTACAAGCTCTTTACCCAGTTACACGTCATGTTAACATTGTTATTAGTAAGAAATTAAGTAGAAGTGTTATAGTTTTTGTTTTCTAGAAACATGGGTTGGCTTCTAAATAAGGATTGATTTGGATCATGACTGTCAAAAATAAATAAATTTAAAACTAAGTTCATCCCTATGGGTATCTTTTTTAAGTATGGCGTTTTCAAACCACTAATTTTGTTGTGTTTCGCCTTTTCGATCATAGAATCAAGAACGGTTTAAAATCAGGAAGTTGATACTTTCAATTGAAACATTAGTACTAAAGGCTTAAAAACTCAAACATTTTTGACAATCGCGTATAAAGATTCATTATCAATCGTCGTAATTATTTTTGAATAAGTCGGAAGCATACATGTTTTCTTTAATGGGCATATAAATCGAAGCATTCTTTTTTAAAAATAAAAGTTTAATGACAGACGAGAAATTGTAAAAAGACGTGCAATATTTGTCTCCGGCACAGAGAATCAAACGACAATCTATCTTATTTTACAAGAAATGGCGTCCAGACATCGCATGGGAATTGACCGGCGAGTTGAACAAAGGACTAGAACCTTTGTGCTATATATTTCATGTCATATTGTTTTCGGGATATATTGTCTTTAATATTTCATTGCCACTATAATACAAGCGACGCTTATTGCCATGTTTTGAGGGCTGTGGCCACATAATTGTTACTTCGCTCATTGATCTTGCCAAAAGATAGCCGACAACGAATGGAAACATAAATGCAATATAGTATTGCTTACTTCGCTCATTGATCTTGCCAAAAGATAGCCGACAACGAATGGAAACATAAATGCAATATAGTACTGCTTACTTCGCTCATTGATCTTGCCAAACAATAGATGACAACGAATGGAAACACAAATGCAATACTAATATAATATTGCTTACTTCGCTCATTGATCTTGTCAACCAATAGATGACAATTTATGGAAACACAAATGCAATATAATATTGCTTACTTCGCTCATTGATCTCGACAAACAATAGATGACAACGAATGGAAACACAAATGCAATGTAATATTGCTTACTTCGCTCATTGATCTTGTCAAACAATAGATGCCCACGAATGGAAACACAAATGCGATATAGTATTGCTTACATCGCTCATTGATCTTGACAAACAATAGATGACAACGAATGGAAACACAAATGCAATATAATATTGATTACTTCGCTCACTGATCTCGACAAACAATAGATGACAACGAATGGAAACACAAATGCAATATAATATTGATTATTTCGCTCATTGATCTCGACAAACAATAGATGACAATTTATGGAAACATAAATGCAATATAAGATTGCTTACTTCGCTCATTGATCTCGACAAACAATAGATGACAACGAATGGCAACACAAATGCAATGTAATATTGCTTACTTCGCTCATTGATCTCGACAAACAATAGATGACAATTTATGGAAACATAAATGCAATATAAGATTGCTTACTTCGCTCATTGATCTTGACAAACAATAGATACCCACGAATGGAAACACAAATGCAATGTAATATTGATTACTTCGCTCATTGATCTCGACAAACAATAGATGACAACGAATGGCAACACAAATGCAATATAATATTGATTACTTCGCTCATTGATCTCGACAAACAATAGATGACAATTTATGGAAACATAAATGCAATATAAGATTGCTTACTTCGCTCATTGATCTCGACAAACAATAGATGACAACGAATGGCAACACAAATGCAGTATAATATTGCTTAGTCTTCCATTTTCACGATGTGTTACAATAATGAATAGACTTTAAGAAATAAATTATGAAGAACATACGAAGTCTTATTCTCAAGATGGGTTTGTTTATCGGTCAGTCAACATGTTGTTTACTTTCTAAGAAAGACTATGATTGGCGCATGTTTTTATACACATCGTGGCTTAAATATTTACTTCTTTTCATATTGCTTCTTTACGTAAAGGCCACATAAAAACCTAATTTGAACTAATTGGAAAGGAATTCTGCGTTATCTCATTTTCCATTTTATTGCATATCAAACTCTGTATTTTTCTCAGAAAAGTTTTAAATATGTGCCATATTTGTAGCCGCGTAATAAACAATCGGGCATCATTCACCAGGGCGACATCATTCCAATGGATACAAGACACGTCTTGATGCAAAACATCAAAGGATATCCAACTTATGTTTATATAATACAATACGTTATCCGACGAACGACAACAACAACAACGGAAGTCCAATTAGTATTTTGACTTAAAGTGAATTGAAAATATATTCAAACAATTAACATAATATATTATGCACCATTTGTATTGTATATTGTCTAAAAGGTATCAAACATTCCATTTAAAAATGTAACTACTGTTTTATGATACTCATTTAAGAAATATTGAGCAAATAACAATATTAAGACATGGTACAGCACATCTAACAGGTGATAATAAGCCCTGCTTAACTCACGTGATTCGTCGTTCGAAGTTGCCAAAATCGGTACGTTACATACGAGGTATGGAAGTAGTACGAATCGCCTAACAACTATTCGCAACGCCTCGGTCATTTCTACGAAACAGGCGTGTCCGAATACTGCAGAGTAGTAACAAATGACCCGATAACTACAACAGCAGCTCAGTCACAAAATTAAACGATTGATATCTTCCGAACATCTGCAGTAAACCTAAATTCGTGAAAAGGTCAGAAAAAAGTAATGGAGGGCATAAATTATGATCCCATTCCATATATATTTTTACAGATGCATTTAACATTCATAAGCGGAAATGGGGATGAAAAGACATACGCTTTTCAGTCAAACGCAAAAATGCGATTAAACAATTTTTCTTTCTTGCAAAATTGTTCAATGTTCAGACATAGCTATGATCTTATAGTGGTTAGTACTTCGCGTTGTGGCCGCGACAACCCAGGTTCGAATCCTGGCAGTTCTTTATTTTTTTTCAATAATTTCTGAGTTTATAAAAAAGGTGCAATACTGAAATACAGTTCCCGAAAACGTATTTTGAACATAGACACTATCCTTATGTTTTTTTTTTATTTCAAGTGTCCTCATTACGCTGTCAAAATGATAAAATCACACACTGTGCATTTCGAAAACATTAATTATGTTCTAGACATAAATCTAGTTAATCTTATTTATTTTATTCTTAAAAACAACACTAACAATGCTTTTAAACACCTTTTAAATCTTTTGAAGTTTTCCGACAGTTTGCCAATATCAACTACAATGTACATATAACAATATGAGACCCTTTTGGGATACTTGTGCATTATTTCTGCAGAAAATAAATTTCGACTTTATATACCATCGCAATCTTAAGAAGCTGCAACTCGTTAAAAAAACTCAAAATGTTTAGATTTTCATTTTTTTTTAAATATGCACGATCGGATTATCTGCTAAAAATAGATATCGACGTCAAAGGGAATGACCCGGTTGATGATATAGCGTGAGCTCAAATATATTATATTTGTCACGTGGTTTTCGTAGTTTAAAAATAGAAACTGTGCAGCGTGATTCAGAATGGAAATACACGGTTGTAATGGCAATTGTGCTATTGTGCGTCACTTTCCACATACGTGTTCAAAGCACATCATTTTGCGGGGTGTGTTCGGGTAACAATTTGTTTCTGTTGTTTGAAGATTTTTTGTCAAAACTGTCAGATCTATCCAGAAAACATACGAATATGTTTTAAACTGACTTTAAAAATTGCCTGAGACACTTTGCGAATATATGTTTACAGTTCTTCGGACTTTGGTTCCTCAATTCCATCTACACATAAACAGAATACTACCATTGACATTTCTTCTCTGGTCATTTTTTGTCTTAATTAAAAAAAAATCATTTACAATCATCAATCTTGTGTAGTTCTTTTGAAATAATACTTATGTCTCTTCTAAAAACCATGTGGACATTGTTTACAATTACGTCACTTCTTTCTTTTAACCACGTCATAACTTATCTAAGATAATCTCAGCGCTTGAATATTCTTTGATTCAAATACATCGATTTTCTTGTAATTGCTTGCATTTGAAAAACTCCAAAGGAAGTGCGAAGTTAGAGCGCTGCAAATCTTGTAGTTACCCCAGTCGGCCCCTTTTGCCGACTGACCGTCCCAGGGCGGTAACTATTTGGTGTGCTCCTTTTGTTGAATGACTCATCACAGACTTGTTCTTACTTTTGCTGTTAGCTTGCACGTAAATACCTTTGTCCTGTGCCATTTCGAGTTTTGGTATATGTTTCAGTGGTCCTTGTTCATAGCGTCACTTATGTTATGTATATAAGGCGATTCGTTGCCTTTCATTGATAAACTAAGACAACCTTGGAAATGGGGACGAAAATATCGCAATGTAAAATGCACCCTTTCTCTCCTAGACCAATACGCACTGATATCTAACTATTTCCCGACGCGGAGAGGCACTCTTTGGCGGATATTGATGCATATTCCCACAACAATTAATCTACACTATTTCAAAGACACGTTACTCCACTATAGCACTCATAGTTCTGGTTCTGTGCCGAGTGTTTTCTTGTTATCGCTAAATCCAATTGCTTTTATCTAATAAATTAGGCAAAAAAATATTATGATATGCCGTATTATGGCAGTCATATATGACCCTGACGCGGGTTGATAGTGCCTTTTTATGCTTTTACGGACTGTGCAGGATATGATGAATTCAAATTGTTGGCTTAATTAGTTTATAAAGTAGCATCGGCAATCCTTAATTCATCCGGGAATGGCTGAGCTTCATAAGTATTCAATGTGACCTTTAGACGCAGCAGGAATTTGGTAATTTAGTCAAGATACGTTTGCTAATCCGACAGTATTCGGAGTACTATAGAGTTGTTTTAAACATTTCGAAATGGCTTTGTCATTTTAAGTTGGCATAATATCTGATGAATATCAATGCTAAATTATTTGTGACAACTTGTTTAGATTGCTTAATACATACAAACATTCTTACATCGTTCTGGATGACGACACACTTACATGTAAACTAAAATACCTGACCGGACCTGGCAGCGCAATGGACAGAGCGTCGGATCCAGGTACGGGAGGACCTGGTTCGATCCCGGGCCGCGACATACCAAGGTTGCTAAAATGGTAGTGGTATTGCTCGCTTGCTAACGCTCAAGCAAATATAAGGGTAGTTCCACGACTGGTTAGCTCGGAGTCAGGATAATGTGACAGGGTGTGGTATCATGCCAGGTGTTCACGGCATGCTATAGACTGTGAAGGCAGCACTTTATCTGCTTCAAGGAGACACGGTCTCCAGAAAACTGAAGTACTGCTAATGGGACGATAAACCCAATAAATGAATAATAAACAATAAGCAACCAGAAGATGCTTACCGGCAGCAGTTAAACAATGGAAGCAAACCATCTTATTCTTAACAAGCGTCTTTGTGAGGTGTGTGTGCGTGTGTGTGTGCGTGTGTGTGTGTATGTGTGTGTGTGTGTGTGTGTTTGTGTGTGTGTGGAGGGGTGGGGTTGGGGTGGGGGTGGTCGTAAACAAAATCTCGAGTGCACTTAGCCTGAGATGCTCAAAGGTGCCACCACAGCGAAGAATGACTCTTGTGACAGCGAAGTATTGTCTGGCATTGTGGATCGTTGTGAAGAGACTATTAAAGAGGTGTTGTTGTCAGGCGAGTTAATTGATTATACCATTGATTATGCTGGACCGAGATTTGTTCTTCCTTGTAAACGGACGGTTTTCTCATCTTTTATGAATAAAGGATTATCAAAACGTCAATAGCTGTTCTCCCAGTAATGATCGCGGGCTTTGAAGGGATCGGGAAATGTAAACACTGGAATGATGAAAACACTGCTGGCAATGTGCAAATATTATTACAGAAAAAATGCAATTGATTTGAGCAATCAATAAGGAAACGATTAGAGACAGAACAGAAGGTAAAAAAATACTTAAATAAACGGCATTTAAAGTGACAATGTGTTTGGTATAAATAAGCTGTGAGGAGTGAAAGAATTGTTCATTTGTTGTTTGCTCTATTTTTTTAAGATTTATGGGTGGGTGGATGTGTTAGTTTTATTGTAAAAATTCAAGTGACCGGTTAACGAATGTTGTTGAGAGTTTAGGTAAATCATATTTTGGAATTTGAACCAATGTGTTTATCGTATTGGTTTAGTTTTACAAAGTGTAACAAAGGGTTTTTCAATTTATAAGATATAGAGTCTAATTAGAATACATGACTGATCAAATTTGATTTAAATTACATATTTGCCAGGTGCATAAACCAACCATGCTTAATACCCACACGTCGAAATGATGCGTATCTATTACACATTTAAACAGTTTATTTAGCAACCGTTATACATTTTTAAACCGTTTAATATATTAACCTGTTTTCAATTATAATTCACATTATTTTAAACCTGATAGATTTTTATATTTTTCTATTTTTGTCTCACATAGTTTAGTTTTAACCTTTGTTATGTTCTATTAGCATTAAACTTCGTTGTATGCGGCGCCGTATGACATGTTGTTAAGTGTCGGTGTGCCGTAAAACCCAAAATACAAATACAAATACTGTTACAAATTTTGCAAGAAAAAAAGTGTTTTATCTGATCTTCATTAGGTCATGGTCTTTATAATTTATCCATTAATCAGCGGCAATTAAATTAATAGAAACTGTTAACTTGGATAAAGGTGCTATCGTATTGTGTTCCTTATTCGGAGAAATATAACTTGGGTATGATGAGGAGAGAGTTAAATACCTATTGCATTGGGCAAATTTAAAAGTTGGGTAGGTTTGTGTGGATGCCTCTCAGTGCATTGGTAATGTTGAAAGTTTTATCATTTAGGGTTTTCTAGATTCCAGTGTAAGATAAAACTTTATCAAGACGGTTCTTGGTTGGTATACAATTTTGCACAATTATAGTTTATAAACTACTAAACTGTTAGACTTATTTCTGGATAAACTAAGTCACAATGGGTTTTTCGTTAACATCCCGGTGGTAAGAGTTAAGTTGGAGGCAACATCTTGCACAATTAAGTTTGAGTAAATGCTTTACAGGTATATTAAAGCAACCGATACAATTCTTGGCCTAATGGGTTTCATAGTAATAACTAAAAAGTAAGATTTCAGTGACAAAACAACAACAACAACAAACAAACAAACAAAACAACATCAACAAAACATACAAGAACACACAAAAACAAACAATAAACAAATCACAAAAAAACAACCAAAAAAAACGAAAAGAAAAAAAGAAACAACAAACAAAACCAACAACAACAACACAACACAACAACTTCGCTTAATAGCCTTAGAAACAATTTGAAAGTCAGATTTTAGTAACAGGTAAAATTTTCACCTTCGGTTTCTGGTAGAAACGTCAAACAACAGTAAAACCTCTCCACAAGGCAACTCAGGGCAGCAACATCCTCTTTAGCTGCAATACTTTTATCTAACCCCATACTTTTCAATGCATTTTAACCTCTGAACAGCACCACCTCTGAGTAAAGGTAAACGGCCATTCAATTATGTCCCTAAAGCTGTGATAACCTCTGTTGAGCGACACCTGGGGGCTACTTGAGAAGTATTACTCTTTGGTATTTGATAAGAAATAATGGTTGCCAGATTTAATTTAGGTGCTAATCCTGTGATTGTGTAAGAATACGTGTTCCGGGTTCGACCTTTATTTTGACTCTACGTAAAAAACTGACGTCATATATATATATATATGAAGTGACGACGACGTCACCCAAACAATGTAAGCGTTAACGCGCCCAATTACGTCAGCCTTAATGCTTTGAAGTAATTCCACGACAAGAATATTGTTGTCAGAATGGCTTCTGTCCTCTTAGGGTCTTAGTGGCTGTCAGAGAAAGAAACAATTAGACAAAATAGGTGCACCAAAACATATTACCACCATGTGATCATAAACAGTATCACACACTACTTTGCATTGATAAAAGTGGACACTCAGTTATACGTAAAGTTTCAATTCCGTGTAAGACGTATGTTTAAACTTTCTGCGTTTCCTTTTCTATAATTACAGGTTTAGTTTTTTTTTTACTTCACTTACAATCATAATTTTAATACAATTTTATACGCAGTTACATATAGTCATAACCCGGAACACAACATAAATATTATCCCACTGGCCTCTTTTTTATAATAAGAAAAATGCTTGAATCGACTAAACCCACGTTCAGTCCAAGCAATGAAGTACACTTGTCTGTGAGGTCTAAGAGGAAGTTTCTATCGAGTTTAAATAGTGTGCGAGTGTTTGGGCATGGCAAATAGAAAATGTTAAGATAAGACGAACCTCTTATGATAAAATATTTCTAGATAATGCCTTGTATTAAGGATCATCAGCAGAGGTAGCCATGATCGTATAGTGGTTAGTACTTCGCGTTGTGGCCGCGACAACCCAGGTTCGAATCCTGGTCATGGCAGCTCTTTTTTCTTTTGCAATCGTTGCAGTGTTTAAAGCGTAAAGTAGAAATACAACCAAAAAGTGTTTTAAAGGAAAACAATGTTAACTCAATACATTGAAAATGGTAAAATCTCTGTCTCCCTCTCTGTGTGCCTCTCCCTCTCTCCACCACTCTCTCTGTGCGTTTCTCTGTCTCTGTCTGTCTCTGTCACTGTCTCTCTTTGTCTCTCTGTCTCTCTGTCTGTCTCTGCCTGTCTCTCTGTCTGTCTCTGTCTGTCTCTCTGTCTCTGTCTCTGTCTCTGTCTGTCTGTCTGTCTCTCTCTCTCTCTCTCTCTCTCTCTCTGCACAGAAAATTGTTAATAATGTTTTAAGACATACCGAGTACACGCATGTTCTTTCAATAAGAAGTCTTAGTAAATAATGTAAGAATGTTATCATTATAGAATACACTTGAAAATAAATAATTATGGCATTTTGTTGTTCGAATGCCTTAAATTCATAAATCTCTGTCGCAACAATGTTAATTGAAATATTTTTACAGGTAGCAGTTATGAAAAATCAGCAATTCTTTATATTCTTCGAAATCGTCCATTTGTATATACGTATCTTTTTTTTTTTTTTTTTTTTTTTTTTTTTGGGGGGGGGGGGGGGGGGCGAAGGGGGTTGGGGCAATGGAGAGGGGAATCTATAAAAACCATAGTGCTCAATGAATGACTGTAGTGACAGCAAGTATTGTCTTGCACGGTGAGTGGTTGTAAAGAGACTATTAAAAAGTGGCTGTCAGAATAGTTAATGGATTATATATTTGAGTATGCTGATTCGAGATTTATATGTGCTTGTAGAGAGACGATTTCCCCATTTTTATGAATAAAGTACAATCAAAACGTCGATAGACTTTCCACCAGTAATGATAGTGGGCTTTGAAAAAATCGAAAAATATCAATATTCAAATGAAAACACAGTCAGAAAATGTGTAAACTGTGTCGCAGAAATTAATTTTCAGCTTAAGAGGAATCAATATAGAGAAGTTAGGAGACTTTACAATCTTCGAACTATTAAAAATAAATGGCATAAAATATGACGAGATGTTATGCATGAACTGGCTGGTTCCTTAACTTTGTAAGAATCGCGGATAAACGGATGGATGGCTTAGATTCTTGTGCGGTTATATGAATGTTTGTTGATGAAAGAATAAATAACAAGTTGAAATCTAATCCTATTTATTTCTGGTATTCGTCGATTTAAGAAACGATTTTTAAATTTGTAAGAATACATATGCTTCTTTGTTAAATTACTAATGTACAAATGTAATTCAGTCTTGCCATGGCAAATAATCTCAAATATAGATGTCAGTTTGATGCATGTTTGTGAAACAAATTGCCAGATAAATATAAACTACCATTGATCTTGTTTTTGCTTTTGTTTGCTGGATCTCCTTCATTAGGCAATGGTGTATATGTCTTATCCATTATCCAGCGACATTGGAGTTACTAAAATACTGTTTCCTTGGAAAATTGTGCTCTTTTCCTTTCTGCCTGGAAGCCAAATGAGAGTAATTTGGTGGGTTTCAGTATGGTGGGATGTTAAATGCCTATAAATGCACTGGTAATGTTAAAAGTTCTATCAAACATGGTTTGTCAGATTTCAGCGTAAGATAAAACCTGATCAATATATCTGTGTACATAGAATTTAAGAAAATAAACTTTTGGAAACTAATGGATAGTCACATGATCTTTACAGGTAAAATTTGGCACAATGTGTTTCTGGCTAACACCTCAGTTATCATATTTTATTAACATCCGAATAGGAAGATTAAGGTAACATTTCGGGAACCTTTGTCATATCTTAGCAAAAGATACAATTCTCGGCCTAATGGTATCCTGGGTAACAACTGGAAAGTCGGATTTCAGTGACAAATACAACAACTAGATAGTCAGATAAAAAACAACAACGGCAAAGCTGGCTCGCTTTGGTTACTTGTAAAGAATTATAAGACAGATTTTAATATCCGATTAAACTTGACAGATACGGTTCTTTGTAAAAGAAAAAAAAACTGGTTAGTCATATTTTATTGATATGTATAACCAATTCAATTCGTGCTTAGACCTGATTAAATGCTTGAATTTTAAACTTCAATGAAACTTTGAGTTCTGAATAATCTATGCTCTTTGATCACCGGAAACGGAAGTCAACCAGTGAATGATTCGAAGTAGTTGACGCATTGTTGTCATTAATATTCTTTTTGAAAAGCAGTTCCGTGGTGATACACTGGTTTAATATGTGTTACTGAAGCATGTACAGGCGGCAGGTTGGTAAATGCACTTGTTAAGAAGTATAAAGCATTTGGTGTTGTTGTTGATGATGAAATATACATCTACATGGAATATATATATATTGGTGGTGGGGGTGGAGCGGTGGGAGTGGGCGGGGGATGGGGGCGTAAATTATCCCATGCGAATAATAAATGATTAAACTTTAATATTCACGTTTTTTTTTCATCAGAGCCCATGCACACAACAGTTAAACGCATCAGGGAAATGTAATGATACTAGTTCTTTCCAGAAAGTGGGCAGTCGAGAGATATTAATGGAAGTTGAAATAACCTGTAAATCGACTGTAAATACAGGTTTAAACTAAGCACAATAAAATTGTCAAAACATTGATTTAAAAGTTTAAACTTTATCAAGGTTTTGTGTTCTTACTTTCATAATCGAATCAGTTTGGTTTATGTAGGAGTGTCACTTTACTGTGTATTGTGTATATTGTAATGGTAATTTGCTCTCTTTTTTATGATCTACTATACAACATGATTGCACCTACTTTAATTTTCACTAAACCTAACAGTCACCAATTATGTGCCTTGCGCGAGTAAAGTGACCCGACGGTTTAACTGTCAGTCCGTAAACAAGGATAGTAACAATTTCCATGATATATCTTTCAAAGATACTTGCTATTTTAATTCTTATTCCACGTTTGAACTAAAACTAAATGAAACACTGTATCATCTCACTTCTTTTAGTACATTTTACGATTCTCTAATTAAAAAAGTAAATCATGTGCCGGATTATTCTCCTCGATTATTGCCATCGGACCAGCATAATGCATTGTATCCAAAGGCGATGTTGTGCATTCGGGCTTGTTATCAACGTAATGTCTGCAATTATTTTACACACATGGCCTCTTTCTTACAAATTAGAAAAATGCTTTAATAAATAAATAAGCAAAATAAAGGCACTGAAAGGTCTCACATAAAATAACAATGCTGTGAGATCACAGCTGGACACTTAATTAGTCAATTATACACAGAGATGTCATAGGGGGAGAGGTCATAAAACAATTAGTCACACTTGATGTCTAGCCAGCTAGCCCCAGCCCACCGCTACTTCCTTCTCACAAACCTTTAACCTCCCAATGGGACCACAATGTGAAACCAGCCACATTCCAAATTTCAATGCCTTTAAAGTTGATATTCGATATTTTGGACAAAATATTTTCTCAAATAACCAAAATAAGTTAGAGTTACCCGAAAAGGTCCTGCAAAAGGCTGTTCATTCATGTCCTAGATATGTGTGAAAAGTGAAGCCAGTTGTCATTACAAACCACCAACTAAACTCCCAATGATAAGTGTGAAGAAAAATAAGGCCACATTCCAATTTTCAACGCCTGTACATGCGTGTTTAGGTCTAAGATGAAGTTATAGTCAAAATTCAAATAGTGTGCGAATGCATGTAAAAAGCTAATAGAAAATGCAAAGGAAATGACGAACCACTCGTGATACATGTTTTTAAAGCTAATTAGTGTTCTTCAAAGCATGATAAGAGGTAACAAAGATCGTATAGTTGTTAGTACTTCGAGTTATGGCCGCAACAAGCCATGTTAGAATCCTTTCAAATGCATTGCAGCGACGCATTAATAGTCATTTTAGCCAAGCTAATATACCAGAGGAAGACCGCCGACAAATGTCTGGGCGAAATAATCGTCACATAGCAGTATCCTGTGATTGAGTAGGACCAAGCTTTAACTAGAAAATCAAAACGTCGATTTCTTCCAGTAATGATCGCGGGCTTCGACATGACTGGGAAACTCTAAATCACACATGGTCGTTAAACACCGGAAGTGGAATTCAACCACTGCATAATTCGGAGTACATTGAAACATCGTTTTAGGTCGAGGTTCGAATCCTGGTCTTAATAAGCTATTTTCTAAATATATTGCAGCAACAACCTTATGTTTTTAGCGACGTCCAGTTTTTGGCGGAGAAAACCCAAGACAAAAATCGGAGGTGAACCATCGGCTTTCTCCAGTTTCCTTTGATCAAGTGACATCATGCTTTAACTAAGACATTTGATTACCAAAGTTTCGGCATACAAGCTTAATTGGAAATATGATACTTTATAAAGTTTTATTATAAATCTAAATCCGACAGTTTGGACCAAAGATTTTTAACAAGTTACCAAATAAGTCAAGGCTACCCGAAAAGAACCTGCAAAATGTTACTCAATGATGCCCTAAATCTGTGTGTACAGATAAGCATAAATTCCAACTCGTCATCGCAAACAGGCATTTCCTATCTGAGTCACACTGCATAGTTAACTTTTTTAAACGAAGAAAGCCACGTAACAACTGTCTTTTGAGATAACGTTATATCGTCATCCGGGTAATCCACATTGTTGGAATTCTTGGACTTTATCGCCTGTCCTTTTGTAGATATTTAATTACAAACAGTGAAACTCTTACTTTTACATAAATATTATCTTAAAATCAATTTAAGTACTAATAGAGATATGTTATTTAAAAAAAGAAAATGGAAGTGTTTGTTGATCATGGTTAACCTGGGTATCACAAGAAAGGCAGAACAGTCAACATACACGCCAAAGAGCACTTACATAAAAACCGAGTAAAACAAATGAAAGGACCCACTTGCAATTAGAGATTATTCAAGGGAGACTATTCATTAATATCTCTCATTCATTTTTAACTTCATTCCAGCAGAAATGGCGCACAGTCATCGCCTGAGAATTGACCAACGAGATTGACAAAGTACGAGATATTGGTCCTAGTATATACTAGAAAATTGCATTATATGTCATATTGTTTCGGGATATATTGTCTCCATACTTCATTGTCACTTGAATACAAACGACCATAATGGTGACTCTGCGAGGGTTCCCGTCACATAAATGTGACTTGCCTCATTTGTCAAACCAAACAGTAGATGACAACGAATGAAAACACAAATGCATTATAATATTGCTTAGTCCTTTCTGGAACTGAAACAACAGCAGCTAGAAGTCAAGAAGAAAAAGATGAGGAGCTGAGTGCCTTGTTCGTATGCTGGAGTCAGGCAACAAGTTGTCACCTTCCAAAGCAAGAATTTAATTGGTGCCTGTTTTCATACACAGCGTCGTTTGATATTTTATTCAATGCCAATTGCACCTATATGTTAATGCCAGAATTAAACCCAATTTGAAACTAAAAAACAAAAACAAAATACAAACAAACAAACAAACAAACAAACAAAACAACAACAAAAACCAAACCAAAACAACAATTACAAAAACAACAACAACAACAACAAAAATGGCGTTATCTCACTTTCTATTTTATTCCATATCAAACTATGAATGTTTCTCGGGACTGTTTAAACCTGTATTGTATCATTATCCTGGTTACTAACTATCTGGCCGTTAAATGGCATCGACCCCCAAAGCGATATCGTTCCAATGGATATGAAATGTCCTGAATGCCTGCAGTAACCCTAAGTCGTTATAAAGGTCAGAAATAAGGTTATATTACGACCGTTATCAATGATTTAAAATAGTAGACACACTATTGCAAAAATACGCTAAACCTTCTCAAGCGGAAAAGGGAGATTAATGAAGAAATGATTTTTAATTAATCCAAAGAATGTTCATAATTTTCGCTTCTTAAATTTTGTTCGTATAGACAGTAGTAGCCATGATCGTATAGTGGTTAGTACTTCGCGTTGTGGCCGCGACAACCCAGGTTCGAATCCTGGTCATGGCAGCTCGTTTTTTTCTTTTGCAATCGTTCCAGAGTTTAAGGTGTAAGGATGAAATACAATACAAATATTTTAATCAGTTAAATTCTCCCCATTTTTTTTTAGGTATTGACACAACGTTAAACATGAAAAAATGCCCTTTTAACAATCTCAAATTTAATTAGGTTTTATAAATATACCGCGTGCAAGTATTTATTTAGACAACAAATATACATGTATTAGTGACTAAAAGAATGTTATTCTTGTAATTTACACAAGAAAATAAATAAGTATGACGTCTTTTGATGAAGAAAAAAGCCTCTAATTGATGCATTGTGCCGCGTGGTGGTCGAACAAATCTCCTGTACAGTTCATCCATGTCTTAATCCAGTTCCAATGTTGAACCAACACTAACCATGCTTTGAGACGATATTTTGGATGCAATACGCGGTAAAACTAATTTAAGATCCCAGCAAAGAGTACGTTCAATATATTTCTTATAAATTAATTATAAAATTCTCCCGAAAGACACATATAATGTACTTTTACAGTTACATTATAACGATGATTTTATTGTTTATCATGCTGGGCTGAGATTCGTTGCTCCTTGCAAAAGGGTCCTTTTCCCATATTTTTTTAATGCATGGAGCATAATCAAAACGTCGATTATCTTTCTCTCAGTAATGATCGCTGGCTTTGAAATGATCAGAAAATGTGAAACCATGGAGTGAAATTGTTGTCAATGTGTAAAGATTGTCGCAAAAATAAATAGGCAATTTTAGAGGAATAAAAATGAAGGAAGAGAAAGTAAAGAAAAAAAAGCAACAACAACTAAAATGTCTGAATAAATGACATTGAAAATGGCAAGGTGTCATGCATAAGTTAGCTATGAGAAGTGACATTATTTTGTTAATTTATTGTTTATTTAATTAGTAAGATGAGTAAATGGATGGTGTGAATGTTATTTTTTTTGTCGGCTAGTCTTTTGTTTAGTATGAGTGTTAATTGATGAATAGTTCGATAACTGAATAAATCTCGATCAACGCGTTATATATAAATTAATGACGGATTTAAAGAAATGCAAGATACCGATGTCCATTGTCGAATACATGACACAATGACAAATGCGATTAAATAATATATTTGCCATGAGAGAATGATGCGTGTCAATTAAAAGGACTGCAAGATTAAAATGATTTATCTATATGCATTATCCATTAACCAGCGGAAATGGAATTAATAAAATGCTGTTTATTTGGATAATAGCTCAGGCATATTGTGTTTCTGCTTTGGAGAAATATGAGCGAAGATTGGGGTTTAGTTAAGTTCCAATAAATGCACCAGTAATGGTGAAAGTCCCGTGCTAAGGGTTTGTCAGATTTCAATGTGAGTTTAAGTTTGATCAATATGGTTCTTTGGTATAATTTGGAATATTTGGAAACAACTGGAACTAAATCCAACTTGAACACTTTATTATCTTACTGTTTAGTAAGCTTTTATATTCTCTTAAAGCAGACAATGTGCCGAATTATTCTCCTTGAGTTTTACTCTCGGACCGTGTATCAAATCCAAAGTCAACGTTGTTCCATCAGTTATGTTATCAGCTACTTACTGCCTTTGGTCCTTTAAAATAGGTAAATAAGAAAAAGGTCCTATCAAAATTTTCACAGATATTTAAATTTGATCTACCAGTAGACAAAGGCAAACAAGGTAAATGCAAATGTGACAAAAACACAGAGACGAGACATAACACACATAAAGAAAAACCATCAGTTACCGCCTTGGAACGGTCAATCGGCAAAAGGGCCAACTGGGTGCTTAAACCTGGTTTGTGGAGCGCTCCAACCTCGCACTTCCTGAAGGTTTTTCTAGCAAACAAACAGTGTAAATAACAACATCCCGTCAAAGTAAAACAACTAACAGTAAGCACCTGCATCGGGAGTTAAAACAGATAGAATGAACTTATATACATACATAATAATTAATAATAAAATAAACTATAAACATATGGACAGTATGTACAGTAGTCGTATTATCTGTCAGAGATTTCAGAATAAAATAGTACAGAACAAGGTTAACATACATCTTTTATCATGATTATATGTTCATAGACAGTGTCAGCGATATTGTTGGGAAAAGTATACTTGACTTTTTCAAGTGATATAAGAGAAACCAAATAACGCTGATTTGATACACAATTATACCTACAGTTTGAATTCCGCGCAAAAACGATTGTTTCAATTTTCCGTCTTTTTTCATTCTCAACTTACGAATATGAAGTTTTAACTTCACTGACATATATAATTTTAAAACATTTATTTAAGCACTAACATATAATCTTAACCTGAACACAACAAAAGCAAAAACAAATCATTCTGGCCTCTTTGTTTTGTATGGATAAAATAGACCTTTAACCAAAGAGCTGAAATGAACATGTCTTTGAGGTCTAAGAGGAAGTTTCGGTCGATATTTGTATTGTATATGCGTGTGTTTCTGTAAGGTTAATAGAACTTATAATAAATAAGAAGAGTCGCACATGATACAATTTATCTAAAGCTAAGATTGTGTCTATTTGAGAACATGAGCATAGGTAGCCATGATCGTATAGTGGTTAGTACTTCGCGTTGTGGCCGCGACAACCCAGGTTCGAATCCTGGTCATGGCAGCTCTTTTTTCTTTTGCAAACATTGCAGTGTTTAAAGTGTAAAGTAGAACAACATGCACAAAAGTATTTTAAAGAAAAAACAATGTAGTTCAATTTGATCAATTTGAAATGATGATCAACACTATTCAGCGACGTCCATCTACTTTGGTGGAACACAAGACAAATGTCTAGATAGAGCAAATAACGTATCGATGTCGGCTAGAAGATCGATCTTCCTACAACTACAACAAAAATAAGTTATTGCATCAAAACAGTTAGTTTTATAGCAATGAGTACATAAACATTATTACAGCATAAAGGCATGGTTTTTACAGAAGAGCATGTTATAGTACATGTATACAATTATTTGTTTTTTGCTTATTTCTTATTGTGTTTGCAAAATATACATATCTTGCCAAGTTGGTTATTACAATTTTTGAAGTTGAACACATATGATTTGTAAACGTTTGTTTTGTTGGCCATTTATAATAGTATCGCTTTATATATCTTGATCGTAGGCCAGCATATTTGGAACATGTTAATACAAAGTGATATTCATTTTCTGGTAGACCTGAGTTAAAATTTCTGCATATCATTGCGTTTCTAGGTAAAATACAATGTCGCTCAGTTTCAATATTTACATCTTGAGATGAGGTGCGAAATCTGGTAAGTGCTATTCTATATTTTGGTTCAAAAACGCAATTAAGATAACTTTCAATACGAAAAGAATGCTTGAATAAACAATATGTATCTAATCTGGGAGAACTATTAATTGAAGAGTACCAACTTTGATAAAACATATCTAAAATACGTTGTTTAATAAATTCGTAATCTATATTAATATAAAACTGGTTTTCCCATATATAATATAAGTTAATATATACATGTAAGTTCTCCCCCCACACCCGTTACTCGAACCCTCGCGATCAAAGGAACTACATGTCGGCGAGACGGTCACGGGCCCCCACTTTGGTTTTGTAAGGTGCAATATTATTATGTACTTCAGAAATTGACTATTCCATTTTTATCAAAAATAAGTGGTAAATAATAGCTTTGATGCATTTTCTTCAGATTTTTCTTTATTGTCTTGTAATTGTTTATTCGTAATCATGTTATAACAATGAATAAGGAAATATGACAATACCCTCTAAACATTCCAACATAAATCAACATTTGAAAAGGTAAAACACAAAGATATTCACATGCAAGCCAAATGTAAAGTAAGACAAATCTTTGATAAGTCATCATTCCAAAAGAGTAAACCCAACAGTTACCGCCTTGCAGCGGTCGGTCGGCGAAAGAGACCGACTGGGGTGCTTATTTGACCGTTATTTTATTCGATTGTTAGAGAAGTTAAATAAATGGCGCATGAATTAATAAGTACATGTGTAACCAAACAGTTGGTTTTAAATTATTAAAAACGGGTTACTGAATCTGAAACTTAAGAAATGCAATATAGGAAATCACTGTTATTGATTTCTATACACCGAGTAGATAGCGTAAATTAACTGCGTCACATATTGCAACGACATTTAGTTTATCCGACGTGAGATGGTCTTTTCAGAAGCAGAACGAAGATGTTAGTGCATTCATTCACTCGTAGATCAATGCACGCTTATACCGAATTATTTCCCGTCGCAGAGGAGAACTCAGCAACGAAAAAAGGATGCTGATTTTGCATTAATTAGGCAATTATGTTACCAAGAGTTGTCATCCCAACCCTCATTTTCTCAGTAGTTCTGGCTTGGTTGTGGTCGTTTTCTTATTAACCCCAAGCCAATTGCAATTTTCATATTAATTACACGAAAAACTATTATAATAACGTCAGTGCTGTAAAACAGATGGATTTCGGAGATTAGCATGGAGTGGTTAGTTACAAGAAACGGAAGGATCATTAGGACTGTGTTAGTCTCAAAAATGAACACAATCACAAGCTTCAAGGGTGTTTGATTTTGCTATTCACAACTGCTTTATGGGAGTCTGGTTTCAATTTGCTTTACAATATAAAACATACTTTGCGCCCAGCATCCGGGGATGGTTGATTTAAATAACTTTCCAATCAGTAGGTTTGCCGTCGGTGCCATTTACGGGAATTGAGGAGTAACTTAATATTATATTACAATTATGCGGGGTGTCTACCTAATTCTGAAAATATATACAGTAAGTAATACAACACCAGGGGGCGCCCGTGGCCGCGAGGTAACAGTCTCCGACTTGTAACTCCTCAGGCCCTAACTGACTGGCAACTGGTTTATTTAAGAGTCAGCACATACATTCGTATTTTATCGTGACCCCGCCCTCAGTCTCTCGCCGCCTAGGCTTGAAGTCAGGTCGGGGAGAGAACTTTTTTTTTGTGGGGAGGTTTTAAAGCTAACCTAGCGCTAGTGGTTCTACCCAGACTCAAGTCTGGGGTCTTCCTTCACCAATAATTAGCTGGACGCCGCCAACATGGCCATATTAAATATACAAATTTTGTGTCGGAGCCATGTAAAACAACAACAAACAAATATAATACAACATCAGAAAATAAATCCTGATTATATTGACTGAGTTACGTATGTTGTATTATTCTAAGGATAACAACATGAATTCCGACAATAATATGCTAACAACAATACATTAACACATGATTATTATATTTAGAGCATCTAAAAATGTTGTACCTCTCTTGTACATGACGGCGCGATACTTCGTCTTGCTGTTCTCTATACAATTTACTTAATATCTAAAAGAGTACAAGTATTTTCTGCCTTCTATAAGACCAATAAAGTTTGAAACATATCAAAACTATGATTTAGAATTTGCATGTTGTACATTTCAATACAAATTACAATCTTTTAAACCACTAGTATTTGTATACTTATACAAAACATTATTCCTTGCTGACTTACAATATTTAGCAGAATAAAAAAATACCTTGCAATTGTTCTTATACATTCTTCATTGATACCAATCGATATTAGTAGTGTAACATTAAATGCAAAAGAGTTTCATATTAATTTTGGATTTGCATTATGATGATCTATGTGTGGTCGCTAGTATAATCAAAGAAGAATTTAAAAAAACTATTATGAACAAGAAATTAACGTGAAACTATCATTCGACATAATTATATCAGTTTATGTAGTATGTAAGCAATATGTAACTGTAAGTCAAATCCTTCTTTCCATTTGTTCTCTATACACACGCCCGCACACACACGCCCGCACACACACGCCCGCACACACACGCTCGCACACACACGCCCGCACACACACGCCCGCACACACACGCCCGCACACACACGCCCGCACACACACGCCCGCACACACACGCTCGCACACACACGCCCGCACACACACGCCCGCACACACACGCCCGCACATACACGCTCGCACACACACGCCCGCACACACACGCCCGCACACACACGCCCGCACACACACGAACAAACTAGCAAATACTTTAGACTAGGTAGAAACTCCCGAATTTGGAGAGTACAGCATATACAAATTATGCAAAAAATTGTACTTTTTTCTTTTATTGCTATTATTTTCTACGTTTTGAAATTACACCATAGGGTGTTGCCTCTTGATATGTAGAGTGAATACCCACATCATGTCATATACAAGCAATGTTTATCGCTTGCTCGCCATATTCCCTTAAGGTGAAAGCTTAAATAAAACCATTAGAGGACGATGTTTACCGCCAATCACTTACATCTCAGACAACTCGGTTAAAACCATCTAGATTTTTTTGTCCATACTCGTAATGTCACAAAATCTACTAGGGCAAATCAACAACAACAAACAAAAAACAACAAACAAAAACAAACAAAACAACAACAACACACACACACACACACACACAAAACGACAAAACGAAAATAATATGCCATTAATATTTTCCCGCGTTTGTCTGATCGCTCACTTCTGTTAACAATCAGCTTGCTGTCAGTTTAGAGACAATCCGATTATTTTCCCATTTTGTAAGATGCCGACAAACGACAAATTAATGATCTAATATCGTTAAAGAATTTGACTTACTTTTGCAATCTTGTGTCTATGCGTGCAAAAAATATCCCTCAACAACTTAAAGTATTTTAAGAAAAAAAATGTAATAACGTTTGGGAATTAACGTTATCTTCATCAAGTACATTTTAAGTGATTATTATTTGACGTGCATGTGTTCAACAATTAATTAAAACATTCACAAATACAACCCTTCCTTGCACATATCCTGTATAAAAAACACTAATTTTAGACTATGCTTCTAATTTAAAACATGAATTTAACTAATACTTTGTTATACATAGAAACAGTCATATTATTTATGAATGTTTGTTGTTTAAGTAATTAACATTTAGCAAAAAAACACAAAAAACAACAACAACAAAAAACAAAACAAAACAAACAAACAAACAAAAAAACAACAACAAAAAAACACCCCCCCCCAAAAAAAAAAAACAACAACAAACAAACACACACACACACACACACAAAAACACACACACAAACAAACAACAAAAAACAGTAAAAATTACATTAATCAACCAATCATCACAACAAACAGCCACCCCTCTGACGTCACAATGTGATGGCGGCATTAAAAGGCCATGTTCACTTATATTAATAGAAACTAAATATTGGTCAATGTTAGGTATATAAGCACCAAACAACTAATTTTGAGTTTGGTATTTTTTTGATGAACATGTAAATCACGTGTTTCGGCATAAAGTACTGATTTCTTGTAAATGCACGTATATGTGCCGGATGCAATTTATTTTCGGAGTGACGAAGTAACAGCTTCGCGTTCGAATCCCATTCAGTTAGAAATAGACAGCACGTCTAAAATGATTTATCTATTATAGACATTTCCTTTTTCAAAATGTCGCTGCGAGCTGAATGTTTCAGAAAATGGGAATTTTAAATGAGTAAACCCTGGATAAAATATGCGTTTTAAACTCAGTATGCTTTTTTTTTAATGAAAAACAGTATATTGATGTAATTAAACTGTATAAATATATTATTTTTTACAGCTCTGTGCGTATGGATGCTCACATGCTAGCGAGAAAAATGTTTAATGCCTCGTATCAAGGTCTTTGTGGTAATTATAAATTGTTATTTATAATTCAACATGGTCAATTTTACGTCACTTCATATTCATTCTATTTTAAGATAACTTTCGTGAAATGATCGAGATAAAGATAAAAATACAGACCTATTTCTCATCGTTAAGACAACTTGACAATGATAGAACATTCAAAACTAAATATATAGCTGCACAAAATATATTCTGCTTTGTGAATTAGACTGATACGACAACCCTGAACATTTGTAATTAAACAATGCTAAATACTTTCAATGTGTACATTTAAACAAATACAATGATTTATCCACTTTCTAATTTGAGAGTTTTTAAATTTGCCTGGGATACTTACGAACAAGCCCGAATTGTACTACCTAGCCATGGTAATTCACATTACATTTGATTCCAAAATTTTTTCACTAATTTAAAATTAAACAAACAAAAAATGAATTAACTACACGCTCGTGATTACTATTTTAGTTAAATTCTATCTGAGTTCGAATTTTCCGAATCTCCCTTTAACTGTTGCAGTTCACGAAACTAGAACAAATAAATATTTTCTCCTGCTATTATATAAATGTCTTGTCTTGACGCATTTGTCATATTAATTGTTCTTTTATTGTCTTCAGCGGAACTAGCTTTGTTGTGTTTATGTGTTTGTCCTACATCCAGGATTAAGGGAGTTACAATCAGCAACAGAAAACACTTATGCGAAAACGCATTTCTGTTAAAATAGATATTTTGCGAAATCGAAAAAAAAAAAACGTTGATAATTTTATTTTAATGCTTGGCTCCAGGATTACATTGCAGTAGAAAGTGTTTGAGAACAAATCGTAATTACTTTAAGCATTTCGAAAGAAAATAATTCTTTTTTCATTTAAAAAGATATGAAATGCACACACACACACACGCCCGCACGCACGTATATATATATATATATATATATATATATATATATATATATATATATATATATATATATATATATATATATAATGTCTGCCAAAAACAAATAAATAAAAAAAACGATAATTAAAACAAAACATAAAAAAACAACACCAAAAAACAAAGCATGTTAAACAAACACATTTTAAACACATCGTCAGAAAGGCTTTTCTTACGAGGACCTTTTGTAAAGTTTGTGATACGTTTATACATTAAATTCAACTAGATTTACAGCTTACCTGAATGTAAAGCTAAGGGGATTGAGAAACCATTAAAGCTTGTCTCTGCATCCTAAAGAAAATGGATAATTTTACATTTACGTTTTACAATTGTATTTCATCTTGGGAATTCTAAACACAAACCTGAATCATGTGTTATCCTCTGTTAAAACCCTAGTAATGCTTTCTGTAACAAAAATAAACAAGTTCACATTCTAACCAAAGGACAATAAGAAGTATCAAAGTCATACAAATATAAAAAATATTTCAACAGCTTTTAGAATTATATGAAAAAAATGAGTATCTGATAAGATTTGGCTTTATATGAAACTTGATCAAATGGAATTAGTACAAAATGTTCGCTTCAAATTTATCATAGCTGTAAAAAAGTATGTAAAAGTATTTATTTTGATGTCGGATGTACATGCCTCCCATGTGGCATAAGCGATTTTATTGACCATGAAGTATATACCAGAAAGTAGCAAATCCTTCGTACCGACCAATTGTCAAACTTAAGATGGATAAATTGCCACTAAACTCCTTTATATTCTTCCACTAGAGTATACAAATATTTTGTAAAAGTTCTTTCAAAGTTAGTACGAAAATGTGACAAGGTCCATTGAGGATTGCGACATTTATGTAAATTTAAAAAAAAATCAAATGACAAAGGTATTAACATACCAGTTAAATGTAAAAGTGACAAAAACCCAGCGACCGAGCATAAAATTAGCTAGAACAAATCCAATAGGTAATCCGTCCGCAAAAGGTCAAAGTGGGGTGATTAAACTTGTTTCCTCAGCTTTAACTTGCTCTTAAAGACAGTTAAAAACAACTCTATTTGAAACAAAGCTGTCCTACTAATGACGTTTGCTTAATGACGTCATAAAATAAGAAACGTGGTGAAGGGTAAATTTAAATGTGACAAAAACACAGAGACGAGACATAACACACACAAAAAGAAATCCAGCAGTTACCGCCTTGGAACGGCCGGTCGGCAAAAAGACCGACTATAGTACTAAAACCATCAGTAACAGCCTTGGAAAGGGCAATCGGCAAAAGGAACGACTGGGGTGTTTAAACCTGGTTTGTGGAGCGCTCCAACCTTGTAATTCATGAAGAATTTTCTATCAAATAAACGTCAGAATAGAAGTGAAAATAGATGTAGCAGCTATGTAGTAAATGTAGCAGATGTTCATGTTTATATGTAACTGATGTACCGAAGTCTAATATACGTAAAAGCCTGATAGGATAAAAAATAAGTCACCATCTATTACATGCACGAAAAGATTTTTACGACCGCCACAAAAATGCACAAATACCATACTAATGCAACATTATACGTATGAAATGTAATTTGTGTCAGGCAAGTACTTTTATTTATTTATTTATTTGGGTTTCACGGCACACCGACACTTAACAGGTCATACGGCGCCGAATACAAAGTTTAATGTGAATATAGCATAATCAGGTTAAACTAAACTATGTGAGTAAAATATAGAAAATATAAAAATCTATCTGGTTAAAATAATGTGCAGCATAATTGAAAACAGGTTCAGGCAAGTACCAACTTCTGACCAACTTGTTTGAATTCTAATTTAACAACATTGTGTATCCGACTCTTCGCTTCAGCTATACAATTGCATTACAATACATTAATAATTACAAATCATAACATAGTCTGTATGATGACTATTTTCTGTCAGTAACTTTTGAGAAAGTATCTCTGCATACAAATGGGTCTCTAGCTATATATCTGCTTACCTGTCTTGTTACCTGAACATGTTGGTATAAGCAGTTTATTTAGATTGTGTATTGATTTTATATTTTTTTTTTACAATTTACGAAGTTTTATGGTTCCTCTTATTAACACGACGGTAATAATCATCAAACTGGGAATAGACTTGCTATCTGCATGGCACAAGGTGTTAATAATTTATAGCTCTATATCCATGCGACATGCGATAAATCCACAGACAATGTAATTGTATAAGTTCGAACCATTTACCTTAAATATTTCCCCGCACAATTTTGTATAAATTTTGATCGTGTGTTTTATTGTATGATATGCGATTCAGAGGCGCTTAAGTTAAGGTTCACCCTTGTGTTACTGTAAGAGTTGATTTGAATAGAATAACATCTATTTTAAACAGTATGTGTTGTATTGGTGACGGATAAAATTTAAGCATGTTACAACTACAAATGCATCAGACACTATAGGGCAATCATAGCAATAACTCGATTAAAGTGTGAGCGAATTAAAAAAATGAAGCAATAAAACTGCAATTTTTAAAATAACATTGTTAAATATAAATATATTACTGTAATTTTTACAATTTTATTTTTCTGCAATTATTACGTCTAGTTTGATAAACTAGTGATAAACTAGCAATTTGTCCCAACAGGCAATACTTCTGATTGAATGGCAGGTCAATTATTTTGCAAACATTAAGTTAATTAGCTATACAGCCTGAAGTGCTTCACAGCACAGAGATTTGAATCGAAACGCCACCAGGAGATTAAGAGACCTAACAATGTGTTTGTGTTTTATTACTCTCTATTTATAATCTATTTATTTATTAATAATTTCTGACGGTATCACCCATTAAACGATCCTTCAGCCGGACATTGTTCAAAAAATGTCTGGTTTTTATTATTTCATTTGCATCATCGGCTTACATTTAGGTCTATGCGGATCCCTATACATAGGATTCCCGTTGACACTTCAAGGGCGTCTAGCACCGGATCCGGACGAAACAGTATTCGGGGTAGGTTCTTCAAACTAAGCGGTAGATTTGTGCCAAGTTTCAGCTACATGATGTTAAAAAGGGGCCAAAAATGGCATTTAGGCCTATGCGGAACCCAAATTGACCCGCCAGGGGCCTCTAGCATCGGATCCGGAAGTCCTAAGATGAAACGGATTCGGAGTCAGATTTTTCCAGCTAGAGCCTAGATCCGTGCTAAGGCATCGGGTCCAAACCGTTACAATGGTTGTGGTATAGATTTTTTACTAACATAGGCAAACAAAATGGTAATTCCTTAACTTAACTTATCATGTTAAATGATGTTTCTGATTGTGGTATCATGCCAGGTGCTTCCACCTGCTTTGCACTGCAAAATTGTCATGGAAAAGTCAAGAAATCAAAGTAATTAAATGAGAATTTTATTGTCAATAATAAATAAATGTTTTTTTCCATGTTCATATGAGACTCTAGATAAAAATGGCATTATCTTGGATACCCTAGCAACCACTATTTAGGAAAAAACACACACATACTTTTGGGATTTATAAACTACTGCATGAACCAAAGTCATTTTACGACAACTGCCCATGTGATATCATCCACTTACATGAAGCACATGCAGCAATGCTTATAATATGAGCATTTATGTAATACAACAAATTCTTAAAATGGTTGCTGTTGTCCCCAAATATGTGAAATAAATGGATATTCTGCTTTTATGTATCGCTAAACATTACGGAACCTGGTTTAAAAAAGATCATTTTTTTAAATTTTAACATCTCTCAAATTTTCTTTCCACTCGGAAATCTTTGCTCGTTTTGTTCATTTGAAACAAGCAATGTGCGACATATTCAGCAGGGAATTATCACTTAACGACTAAATCGCGTGCAAGTTATACTTTTCTCACACTCTAATGCATTTTAAAGCAGGATGAAATAAACCCACTACAACACGAGCGTTACATCTTGACATTTAAAATTGTGAGAGAAGCAACTATTCATGCACAAAACAATTTTAAATTTAATTAAATCTGTTGATATAATCTTGTTTATATATTTGTACATTTTAATGTGTTTCTCTACTTCTGTTGATATTTTCCCTCCTTTATGTAGCTAATAAGACCAACTATTATACTTTGTTCTTTGCTAATTTTTATTTCAGGAATTAAAATTCAATGATTTAATTTACTACAATTACTGCCTAATAGGAAAATATGAAAAAGGTCCTATAAAAATGACCACATTTTTTTTTTAAAATCTGAATTACCTCTAGACAAAGACATAAATAGTAAAGGAAAAAAGTGACAAAAACACAGAGATGAGACATTATACACACAAAAGAAAAAACCCAACAGTTACCGCCTTGGAACGGTCAGTCGGCAAAAGGACCGACTGGGGTGCTTAAACCTTGTTTGTGAAACGCTCCAACCTCGCACTTTCTGAAGGTATTTCTAACAAACAAACAGTGTAAAATAATAAAATATTCTATCAAAGTGGGACAACTAACAACAAACTGTACCTGGATCAGAAGTTATAACCGATAAAAGTATATTATATACATACAAAAAAACTCTTAATAAAATCAGCCATCAACATATGTATAATATGTACAGTTGATAAAAGCCTTGGCAACCTAAAAGTTCCAAACGAGAGAGTGGTATTGAAATAAAACAGTCCATGCGATGACGTACGATAAGAACAACTGAGATTACGCCGTATGAATAAATAACATGGCGTGTTTCTAACACGCTGCATTTTACATAAATACGGTTGAAGTAGGCAAAAACAACAACAACAAAAAAAAAAAACACAACAACAAACAAACTTACATCGACTTGGTCACATTCGGGCAATTTTGCATTTTTTTTTTTAAATTTAAAAAAAGCTAAGCTTTGCTGTAGAACATTGAATAACAGAATAAAATATTACCGCTTATCACTAGATAATATGTAAATGTGCTGTTTTAATAGAGGATCAAACTAATCATTTGATTAAACGTTTTGACAAACTGCAACATTACGTTGTTAAAATCTTTTGATCTATTACCATATCAGTTTGTGCTAAATTGTTTAAATCTCAAATCTTTATTGAATAGGCAATATTTTTTTAATGGAAACAGGTGAATTAGCAATTCAATTAATTACGAAACATTAATAACGTGAAATTCTGACCTTAAATAATAATAAAACAGATTATTTGAGAATTGCCAAAAATATTGAAATTTAATATATCATAAAATGGTACAGACAGGTAAATGTAGAAGTGAAGAAACACGGAGACATTACACCCAAAGGGGATGTAAATATACCGCCTTGAGATGATCAGTTGGCATCAGGGCCGACTGGGGTGCATAAACCTATTTCTCGAAGTAATATTCCGCTTTGAGATGGTCAGTTGGCATCACCACCGACTGGGGTGCATAAACCTATTTCTCGAAGAGCTTCAACCTAGCAGTGCCTGGAGGAGTGTCTCAAAAACAAACGATGTAAATAAAGATCAAAGTGAGACATCACATTGTCTTAAGTATTTAACTGAAACTCAAGGTTTATATCGTTTTATTTGTCAGTTATTTATAGAAAGTCTCTTCCGCATGTATAAACTTGTTTGAATGTAGCACTGTAATATTAGGAATCTGTATACATTGGTACAACTGATTGCTTAGTCTAATGTTGTAAGTACTTATTTACTATGCAAAGGGTCATGGGTTCAAGTCTTTATAAATGGTACTTTAAAAAAATGAATCAAAATAAATTTTGAGTGAATATCATAGTTAATCGAATGATCTACGATTTTAATGTGTTTTTACCAACACGTGACTCAAAGAAGTTGTCATGAAATAAAAACAAAACAAAACAGAAAATAAAAGAATAAAAAAGTGAAAATAGGAAACTTTACATAATATAAACAAAACAAAATTGTAACTGCCAGCAAAATTGCATTTAGACTTCTTACATTAAGAAATAAAAATGAAAATGGAAACTGCCGCAAGACAAAGGCTTTCAAGAGCACATTGTATATCACTCACTAACCATTGGCCGACTTGTAATTCCTCTGACCATTTAGCCTCTCCCCGCGTGGGTTCGAGTCCCGTTCGAGGAGAAGGACTTAATATGGGAAGGTCTTTCAGATGACATGCAGTGCGCCGGTGGTTCTACCCAGACATTTATTTGGTGTCTTCCTCCATCAAAAAACATGGACGTGGCTATGATGATCATAACTGGTTGCTGCGATTTATTTCATAAATATAAACTTCCTGAACTATTACGTAACATTACCGAACGATTGCGAAACATTACCGAACGATCGCAAAACATTACCGAACGATTGCAAAACATTACCGAACGATTGCAAAACATTACCGAACGATTGCGAAACATTACCGAACGATCGCAAAACATTACCGAACGATCGCAAAACATTACCGAACGATTGCAAAACATTACCGAACGATTGCGAAACATGGAAAACAAGCAATCTCAGTTTAGCCCTTACGCACAATACAGTAATCTGAATTTACAGGTGAAGCATGAACATTCACTGGGATTCCAATTTATTCTGTAATTAAAATGCGTGGACTCAGGAGATAGCATTCCTAGCATTTAAGATTTCTTTTTCAATGTTATGTGGGTGGGTACCAGAGTAATTAAAATTTATGACAGCAATTAAAAAGCTTCAACACAAATCAATGTTTCCAGTTGCCAGTGCTCCATTTTATTACTGCAGCATAAATGATTAAGGTATGAGATGCGTTACAGTAACTAAATCGAATCCTGATAAAAAGATATAGCACATTATTGAGTATTGTATTCTGGATTATTTTCCAAATTTTAGCAACTTTTCACCTCAGCTAACTTAAGTTTAGATAATTTTATGTACTAGGTCGACGTCCTCAAATCTGACCTTTTAATAATCTCATACATGTCAAATTTGGATGAATAAAAATAAAGAAAACACAGAAATGTCATTTGTTTTGACATTTTTATCAGAGTATACTTTTCTTAATAAAAATAATCCAAAAACATGTAAAAAAAAAACTTCTTTTTTTCTTTGCTTTAATTTTTTTTGACTAATCTTCCTCGCTGACCGTGATTCCTTGTCGCCATTTTGGAGAGTAGAAATTGACGCGATTTCATTGGATAAAAATGGAAAACTAAAATCGGATGATTTTATTTTCGGAAGGCCGAATGTTGACGTAAATGATCGAACATGTAACATCGTAAAACGCTTAATGCCGACATTACACGAATATTCATGAGATTGATTGCACATCTCATACCTTGAACATTTAATATCGATAAAGTATTCGCAGTTCTATTTTTTTGAGTCCGCAAATAGTTACATGTACCTGGTATTAACATACTTTTTTTTATTTATTATCCAATATAGCAATCATGCGCATCTCATATCAACGTTCTATGACTATGAAAATGTGGCAAATACAATAATGAAATTTTTAAACATAATAGTTTTTTTCTCTCACATGGCCCTCGATATTTTAACACAAAAAATGAAAGGCCGAAATGCCATTTTTGAACAAGTCTAATTATTATGTGTCATTATAACTTATATTACTACCATATTGTTTTTATATTTTAGCGCGTTTAGTATGATAAGAATACTATTTTTGCATGCCATTATTTTGATATCTTGGTATTCATGAAACATTTCATATAATTCGGTTAAGCCTATTTCTACTTTTCCACAGATCGTAATGCCTTTATACCAGTTAACGCAAATAGACAAATTAAACATCAAATGCCATTACGTATCTTTTCTTCTATGTAATCTCTAACAGCTGTACACATTCTGACTGTTGTCCGCTTGCAGACAATCCGATTATTTTCCCATTTTGTAAGATCCCGTTAGAATCTTTGTCAACGACAAATAAATACTTTTACATCACACAAACCATTAACTGTTTTTCATATAAACCCATAGTGTTCAAAGGCTTAGATAATCACAGAGACCAAACCCTACAAAATTATTTAGAATTAAAAGGAGAAAAAGCCGAGACAAATGATAAATAAGTAAATAAGAAAAGGTCCTAACAAAATTTTCACAGATATTTAAATTTTATCTACCCGTAGACAAAGGCAAACAAGGTAAATGCAAATGTGACAAAAACACAGAGACGAGACATTACACACATAAAGAAAAACCATCAGTTACCGCCTTGGAACGGTCAATCGGCAAAAGGGCCAACTGGGGTGCTTAAACCTGGTTTGTGGAGCGCTTCAACCTCGCATTTCCTGAAGGTTTTTCTAGCAAACAAACAGTTTAATAACAACATCCCGTCAAAGTGAAACAACTAACAGTAAGCACCTGCATCGGAAGTTAAAACAGATACAATGAACTTATATACATACATAATAACTAGTAATAAAATAAACTATAAACATATGTTCAGTATGTACAGTAAATGAAAGCCTCGGCAACGTAAAATTAAAAAAACTCGAAACGAGAGATTAATCTGAAATAAAACAGCCCAAGCGCTGATATATTATAAGATATTATATGACCAAATAAAACAGCCCAAGCGCTGATATATTATAAGAACAAATAAAACAGCCCAAGCGCTGATATATGATAAAATAAAATCTTGTAATATCTTGTAAAAATCTAGAACATTCATATTCCCCGTAACAGTGAACATGCTTAAAGGTGGTATCCGACAGATTGGACCAGATTTTTTCCCCAAATAACCAACTTAATTATTCTTGCCTGAAAAGATCTTGCAAGATGCTGATTATTGATGTCCCAGATCCATGTGAAAAGTGAAGCATAAAACATCACTCGTTATTACAAATAGTTTTTTTTATCTAAGCCACGCTGCACAGTTAGCTATCTTTAAGCAAAGAAAACCACGTGACCCGTAACTTTATATAATCATTCGGGTAATCCGCTCTGAAGTCGATGTCTATTTGTAGCAGAAATCACAATCATGCTTATTTGTAGTTTTAGAAAGAATGGGCATGTAGAGTGATTCATTTCACGATTTTTACTGTCTTTTTATGTAGACAGTATTCAAAATCGTCTTGTGTTAGAGTAAGGTTTGACTTTTTGCAGAAATTATGCCCCAATCCAGATTTACGTGTATTTGATGAAGCCAAACTGTCGGAAACCACATTTAAGGGTTAGTAAATATCTCCCGGGCTATGTTAGCACGAGGATCTAATGACAATGATGCTTTGTGTATATAATATGACGTCATATTATATAGTACAATCACCGTAGGGCTATATAATAAATGTTGTCAGTAAGTTAAACAATTAACGCATATTTTGCTAAACTAACATCGGTGTACTTCTTTACACTTTGATAATTTTCTTATACCGTCAATTTAAAAGTAATTATTTGCAGTCAGGTTATTTCATTTATATGGAACTTAGCATTATAACAAGTTTGCATATAAAGCAGCGTAGTTTTTATGACTAATTCTTATAACGGTTTATATTCCATTGTCAAAAGTTAAAAAACGTAACTTGAATTTATGACATACTTTAATATTTAGTACGAAATATTACCTGTCACTGTGAGACAACAATTCTCTATTCGAAATACATCCATTTATTATATTTTTTCTAAACACCCTGTGTGAGAATGATTATATCAAGTTACGGGTCACGTGGTTTTCTTTTTTTAAAAATAACTAACTGTGCAATGTGGCTTAGATAGGAAATACCTATCGGGTAACATTTCGGAATTCCCAAGAAATCATTTAAAATCATTATGACTAGGAAGTGTTAATAATTGTTGAAATTATATTAATATTTTATATTTATTAATTTGAATGAATATTTACAACCGAAAACAAACAGCCATTGTTTACATCTTATTATATAGTAGAAACGTCACCAGAACTTATTATAGTCATTAAAACCAAGTTGTTATATAACTTAAAGACAATTTATTAACTTTCCTGACAATTATGGCGCGTATTGCTGCGATGCATTTCATTAAAAAGTTACTACCAGCTAAAACCGACATATGAAACATTAATCTTAAGTGCGCTTTCCTGTCATGTCTAACTTTTATGTTATAAATCTGCCATGTAACTGCATAGTTTCAATTTACGATCGCGCGGATAAAAAAAAATCAAGGCTCCTGTTACATCAATATGATGGCAATAATTGTCAAACTGGGAATATAATTGCAGTCTGGATGAAATTGGCTGTTAATAATTCATAGCACAGTTTGCAGGTAAAATGAACAATTTTCGTATATTACCATTAGAGGAAATACTGTCATCATTGGACTTTGTCGATTACTAACAATAAAGATAATTTCTGAAGCTTTTAATTTTGTGTAGCTGAACATTTACACGTGCCCTGAAAAAATAATGCTTTAACAAGCTATTTTTTCTTCCTTACATCAGCCGATTAAACTTGTCATTAATTGACTTTAAACACAAAACATTAGAAAAAATTCCTACATAAAATGCAGTTTGCACATCATATAGTGAGAAAACCTCCTCGTTCTCAACAACAACAACAACAACAACAACGACAACAACAACAACACCAACAAACTAATAACACGAATCGTTTATCAGTAAGATTCAGCGAATCTATCAATGGCAGATAAGGCGATGTTGTTTCGCCTAGAAAAAATATATCATACCAGTCTCGACAGATTAGTCTTCAACTCCAGATCAAACGCCATTAACAGGCATGGCCAACGGAACAACGTAGTGTCGTATCTTGATTAAATTGTCTCGGGGACAAATTGACCATCACATGTAATAAAGGCGTCAGCTAGGCAAATAAAGGGGAAGTACATTATATGCTAGAAGTATGAAAGACAAAAAAAAAAGAGTTAAACCCACAAAGTAGAAAAATGATACTTTTTGTAGGTAATCAGGGTAAGACATTTAACATACGGGTGTTTTAGAATGTTATTGAAAACAACAACAGCAATGACAAATATTTAGATATAGAAAAGTCACTTTCTCAAAACTATTTTTTTTTGCTTGAGTGTCTCTTTCATCAGCTTTCAGGAATTCAGTATGTGTTGGTTTTTCAATGTACAAAGGGTGTTTAATTTAACTGACAGTTTCTTGCATTTCGCCAATTCATACCACTGATAATTTACCTGTCTACATATACATACCTGACTCTCATCTTATATACATGGCATGCTGCTTTCAAGATCAGATAAAAGATATCAAGATACTTGGTAAATTTCAAAACTTACAATTATGTAGTTAAACATCTTAACCAAAGATATTTCATCGCGGCATAAATTGAATTTGCCATTAAATTGAAACCATCTTGCACGCAAGGAGCCACGATTTTAATGCGCAACGTGATGATATATAAGTTTCTTTGGTGTTTCTAGATGTTAGATTGCATGTGTTTCTAGATGTTAGATTGCATGCTATCTTGAAGATGCCATCTGAGTGTTTTATGTATAAAGTTTCAGAATAGTTTCAGATAGTCAAAGCAATTAAGATTAATATACATACGGTTACAAATGAGGATTTCTAAAGGATGTCCAGGACCTTAAGTGATAAAACTGTGAGTCTTAGGCTCATTCGTAGGCATCTGATAAGCCTGATTCCAAATCCCATTGAAAATTCCAATCAGATCAAAGTTTTAACACCCAGGTCCCTGGTTTATGTACATATTTCGTTAAAAGAAAAAAACCCCCAACAACATCCAATGTACATATCATTAACTAAACCGGAAGGTCTGGCGCTAGACAGATTGTTAAATGAAGTAACATGTTTTCGTCAATCAATACTTATTGATTTGCTGTGTAAGCAAATATTATATTTTAATAAATTTCCGGTCTCGCTTGAACAATTTATGATCAAACAATGCCAACTTGAATTACCATTATAAAAATTCTAATAACGTTATGACATGAATTGTATGCCCTTTGCAAAATATTAAATTTTAATGAGAATTTAGATTGAATTTATTATCAATGCATATGTGAACCGTTTGTTTACAACTAAGGAAAATTAAATAAAGATAACAGAATATAAAATGAAAAAAAATATTGCACACATTTTAGCTATATTTTGAAAAAAAAATTGTTTCGTGCAATCATTCAAATCAAAATGTCAGTCACACAATGATACATTTTATTAAATATGTTCATTTTCGCCGCAAAAATGATATTTATAATAATCAAAAGAATTATGAAAATATTTCACCAAATTTTTACGAAAGAAGATCAACGTTTAACAGCTGAGAGATTCTATGGCAAAATAACCACTACGCATATGCTATGTTTCTTCCTTAAGAAATTGTAATTCCTCTTGCTTTTTTATATTTTACATGTACATTTTAAACAATACACTAATAGAATTTCTTGTCGATATAGAGTTAAGTTTTCATAATATCATAATTTGATGGGAATTGTCAAAGGTTCTTTTAATATTTTTTTACTTAGTATATGCTATTTATTTGGAATTTTTGTCTTAAGTTATGATATTTTTTGTTACGTTTTCGATTATAATTATCTAAAGCGGAATTAAGTATAAATTAGGAAATCGCACGTGCAGATTTGCACGTGTGATACATTTATTGTCCGTCTGAAGTGCAATAGATCCAAAACGTCTATTTTTCCTAGTGCTGACCCCCGGTGTTTGCTCTTTAACGTCAAATTCGATGTTTAATGGCCGAAAGAAAAAAAGCTTCATCTGTGTACATAATTTATACGCCAGACAACGTCACGTACTCTCACGTCATGTAAATCAAGTTGTATTTTAAATAATTTCATTTATTGTTATTGGAACATTAGTTATTTGTAAGCTTAAAAGGAATATTTCATGTGGGGAAAGTCTTCATCATTAACATTTGTTCCATTTGTATTATTACACAGATTGTTTCCAAAACAAATTAAAAACAATATTTAAATGCTCATGTGATTAAACACATATAAAATAATCAATTCAGTTCGATTGAAAAGTCGCTAGTTAATGTTACTAAAGCAAAAATAAGATATGTAGCCAAGAGCAAAGCACATGATCAAAGAAGAGTTTTAACGTATGTCTCTTGTTCTTGCAAAGTCTGCCCTTTTTATGACAGTCTGCAAGAAGAAATTTGACGAACAAAACAAGCATAATTAAAGATCAAAGCCATCGATGCTTGTTGCTTTCTTTAATTAAATCCGAGCTTGAACTTGAAAGAGGTTAAGTACTTTTTTCGAGCCTAAATAAATGTTGAATATAAGGGTTTTAGCTGATTTGGTTTAAGCTAACATGTCTGTGGGTCACTATTTGACATTTGTCTATATGCTTTATTAGAAAAATAGTAGACCATGTATCTAGCACACTAACCTATTGGACTATAAATTTCCAGCCATTGGATTAAGTCCCGTCGATTTTTAATTCTCAATACTGAATAAATGTAGCCAGACTTAAACAATAACGAGTTTCAAATACCAGTGAAATAAGTGCATGCCAAACTTCGAAAATGCACTGCAAATCCCCGCGGTGATTCTAAAGATCCGTGCCATGGAGCAAATAAGCGAATATTAAATTATTTACAACACAGTCACATTTTCAAAAAGGAAAACGACAGAAAAAGTTTGCGACTTGATATTTGATATTTGAGTACTGTCATTGGATTTATTTTTATACCAATATAAAATAAATAACAATAAATATATATAAAATATTTTAAATGACAAATTGTATGAAACTGTTTACCACAGCGTTCAAATAACGACCATCTTGGGCACGATTTGAAATAATAAGTAGCAAATATGTAAACTCCCTGGTGAACACTTAATGAAAATTGACTTCAGTGTTTCAAACGGCCATAAAACATATACATTTATGGAACCACACACAATATTACTATAAATCGTTTGTATTTTACATGTATGGATAATTAATTATTGAAAAGAGACAAAAATGTAATTAAAAAATTCCATTTTGTGCAAGGCGATTCAATTATGAATGCTGTCAGTGTCCAATGTTATGGCAAATGCCTCAATTGTGTTGAACTATTTAACTGTATTAAACTTCACCAGAACCATTTTTATGGCCTTTAACGTGTACTTTACGGACTATTGAATGTAAAGTTGTTTTATAAACTTTTATAAACACAAGGAAACGTTCCGATAAAAGAATAAATGAAAATGATGCATGTTCGGTATGCAACTTAAAACCCATATTTCATCATTTCTCTTAATGAGAGTTGCAGGAAATAAATCAGTATCCACAAAAATCTAACCGAATCATACATCATGTTTAAAAGCTTCTGTGCATTACTTTTTTGTAATACTGATATCAATCAAACCAGTTTTAATTCAACAGAGTGCCAACAGCTTTCATCACAGAATGTTTAATGTCGGTAAAAGTTGTTTGTTACCTGCAATATCCTAGTAAAATCAACCTATTGACAAATCAAATACTGTCAAAGTAAGAATGAAACGAACATTATTAGCTCTTTTTGAGCCAGGTCAGTCAGATCCTAAAACGATATGGTCTGAGTAGATATTTGTAGATGCTGACATTTGTATCTATGTTGTCATTTAATTCATCCTATAAGGATTGTTACGTGTACTTCCTTTGATGGACATTGAACTTTGGTTCTTCAATTCCATCTTCACATGAACAGGATGCTACAACCATTTATTCGTCATTGGTAATGTTTGTTCATGATTCAGAAAGTTAATTTTATTTATAGTCAACCATTTTTGTGTAGTTTTTCAAATCGATATAATACCATATTTTTTTCTAAACACTATGTGGACATTATTGTTCAATGACGTCACTATTTTCGTCATAACGTATAGAAAATATCAGCGCATGGACATTTTGTTTTCAAATAGATCGTTTTCTTTTCATTGCTTGCATTTGAGAAACTCGTCAGGAAGTGCGAGGTTAGAGCTCTGTAAAACCGGTTTAAGCACCCCAGTCGGCCCATATCGCCGACTGACCGTTCCAAGGCGGTAACTGTCGGGTTTGCTCTTTTCGTTAAATGACTCATCACAAATTTGTTCTTACTTTTCGCCTGGCTTGCATGTGAAATACCTTTGTTCTGTGCCTTTTCGGAGTTTTGTATATGTTGCAATGCTCATAGGACTTTGTCATATATTCTTATTGTGAGCAGACAATTAAGTTTTTACAACTGCTTATCTAGAAGAAAATTTTAGTTTTATTATTAATATTAATAATGTTATATTATAAGATATATGTTAAAATTTTATTTCACAATAAATCACAAGTGTACACATTTTTTAAAGTCTGTTTTCCCATTTCAATTTATTAATTCAATGAACATGTTATTTACTGCCTTATACAAATTTGCGATTATGTAATGTTTCTCTGAAGGTATAAATGATAACTTTACTTTGTTTAAGAGTTTAATTCCAGACCTACCTATATTTACATTACACACACGGGCACGCGTGTGTCATTTCATTAGTCATGATATGTCCCCATTGACAGCTAAATTTCATCAAACTTTACACATTGATATGTCGCCATCTTCAGAAAATTTATTCAAACTTTATATATTGATTCGTCGATATTGACAGCTAAATGTCTTATCTTTACATATTTATATACCGCTATTGACAGCTAAATTTCACCCAACATTACATATTATTTATTCAAACTTTATATCTTGATACGTCGTTTTTGACAGCTAAATTTCTTTAAAATTTACGTATTGATATGTCGCCATTGGCAGCTTAATGTCATTAAACTTTAGATATTGATATGTCGCTAGTGACATGTTAATTTCTTCAAACTTAACGTATTGATACGTAGCTTTTGACAGCTAAATTTCACCAATCTTTACACATTGGTATAATGCTCGAAATTGGTTTGTCCACATATTATATTGGGTCTGGTCAATCCGTTATGATAAGTTGCTTTAAAGAGCATTGTTTCATCAAAACATTGTTAAAGCAATTTAAATTAATGCTTATAACGGAATCTAACTACGAATAGAAAATATGAATTGGTCCCCCACAAGAATTACCACCGATATGTAAATCTGAACTACCTTCAGATGAATGCATACAGAGTAACATACAATTTCATTAGCATAACAGGGAATGTTAACGTGGACAACATTAATGCATACATGTTATTCAAAGAAGGTGACATAACATCGTTTTGACCAGCGAGTTAATGTCTGATGCTCTCATTGTGAAGTAGCAGAGAACGTAATTCGTACAAGTAATCACTGCATACAGTTTGCTATTTAAAACACAGATTAAGCACAAAATATTCACCGCAAACACTCATTCATATTAACTGTAATTTCAGACGCAACGAGTGAAACCATTGCACTGGAACTCAATGGAACGTTTAAGCCCTTATAAATAATACAATGTCTCCTGACATTTGATAATGTCACCGACATTCCTTCGCGTACATGTTTTAACACCAACTACGGCATTACTGACAAAGAGTCCGACATAGCTACTTTCATAACACACCATTTATCTCTCATGTTAAACTTGCGGCTTTTCATAACAAATACAGCTAAACCATGACTGCACACATTAAAGGAAAAATTTCCCACAATCATCTGCAAAGTAAATCCAACTTCAAGAGTAATCGCACGGCAATTTGCAATAGAGTCATTGCATAACCAGTCTGATCATGCAAATGCCTCAACAAGCGAATGCACACAGATCAACAGATTACGTATCTAAGCAAAAGGCAAAGACATGAGAATTATTGTTACAAAGCAGAAACATTGTTGCAATCGAAAACAAGATGCCCACTACATCACCCGTTGTATCTCCTGCCATCTAAATAATGTTACTCAAGCGTCTTACTCAGACGTAACGCGGTAATCAAAACTTGATCAAACAAAGACAAAAACAGTGTACATTCAAATCCGTAGGGAGCTCTTTTGTCACGATTTTTACTACCCTTTTCTAAGTATTGGACAAACGTAGAAGTAGAAAGAAGAAAATTAAAAATTATAGTGTTTTGACATATGTATCATGATAACGGATTATATTCCTGTGCATGCAGGTTGTTGCGAAAACCATTACACAGTGCCACAAAAAAGGGATTCAATCAAGCAGAATCCGTCGTGTCATACCACAGCAACTAAATATCTTATGTTCATATGTCCGCTAACATACTGTCTTGTTCTATTTTATAATTTAAGTGAAATAGTGAAGAATTTGTTTATAAAATGTGCAACTTCCAGTTAATTTACAATTTTTCATTAGCACAATATTAAAACTGTATAATTCCAGGTTCTGTAAATTTCCGAATCATGCTTTCTTTTAAAATGTAAATTTATTTAACAGTAGATAAGCAAATCAATTACTCAAATCACGCACACATCCAGATCAAGACGAGTTCACATTTACATCGTTACCGAATTACCGAAAGTTTATGGGAACATAATACTTATCAAACACATTCAAAATACTCCAGTTTGTCTACATGAGGACAATATTTAAACGCTTGGCGAGACACGACACACAGTGCTGAAGAATGATAACATTCGGATATAAGCGTGCTTCTAAATAATAGATAAAGCTTTGACATTTTCAAAATATCACTGGAATTCTGCATCGTTCACATATTTTATCGGAATGTCTGAAAACGGCTGCATATCAAATGATCTTTTGAGATTAATATACCTTAGATAAAAGATTTTAAGTAATACAAGAAAATGCACGATTACAAATAAAAAAACTTACTTTATCGAGGCGCAAAACTGAAATTATCTTGTCATTAAAATTACAGACATTTTATCCGAAAGGCGCCGAGATTTTATCGCACAACGTGATGATATATAAGAGTCTATCATGTTCGTAAATGTAACATTTCATGCTCTCTAGACGTCTCCATCGAGCCATTTTAATGGCCAATGTTGTAGAGTTATCGCAGGCAAATCACTTGATATTACTCTAAGTGTGATAACATGCATGAAATAGTAAATATTCTTTTAGCAAAACCATAATCTTTCAGCATGTTACTGTTTAATAATTCGTCGTACTGTCACTGTTATAAGCAAAATCAGAAGCTCTCATGCTATACCAATTGTCAGATAAGTTTCATGTTTATTTTCATCAAACGTCGTTTTGATCGATGCGTAAATAAAGAAAAATCAACAAAAATCAACAAAGACAAACATAAAAAACACCATTAATCTATTATCGGACAAGGAAATCGTGTATTTATATTTGAAGAATACGTATAAATATATGTGCTTAATCGAGACTTTATATCCCCAAGATCATCGTTAAACAGCCAAATATTTCTTCCTTAGTTTGCATGCAGAAAAATCTAAGACAAAGGCAAAACTATATTTCATTAACAAAGAACTAACTTTTCCTTTAAAAACATACTTGTCACCTATTCAACTCGAAACTTTTCAAGTTTACATAAAATTGAACTGAGCCAAACGAATTTCCGGTGGAGAATATATACTTTTCTTAAAGCAAAATTTAAAATTATTTCCTGCATAATCTTAGTACGAGTTCCGCATAAATAGAATCGTCTATCATCTGTGTCCAACTTATTCCAAATATTTCAGCATTCACCGTTATTAAGATGTTTCGCAGCATTTCTTGTGCCAAGATATTTACAGTTTTCGAAGATAAATCTTACTTTACAAAATCGTTTCAAAGCATATGTTATGATTTTGGTTTTTTTGCAATATGTCCTTGTATAGTAGATATAAATCATAAAATAGATTTTCTAACATATTGTTGAATGCCTGCTAGTGATAAATGTTTCTGCAGTATCCTTGTAAAATCAATTTATTGGACACATCAAATATTGTCAAAATATTTTGAAATAGTGAATAATAAAAGTGTTATTTCATTAATAATTGTCTAGTTTCTCAATACATTGCATTTACGTGTATATGCGTCATCGTTATGACCATTGAAATTATTTTGCACATGCGATCTGTATAAATACTTGCCAGGGAATAAAATGTCATTTGGCAATAACATTGTATGGAGTTCTCCGTTCTCCATTCAGCAATTTAAGACCAACGCATTAGTTATTTATAATTTCTACCTATTTGTCTGATAAATCATAATAATTTATTTCCCTCTAAAGTTTATTGAAAACATGATTTTATCAAGGCTAAACGGCGCAGGTAAATGTTATGCTAACTATACCGGCGTGCGTTTGTGATTATACAACGTTGTGTTAACTGTTAACATATTTGGAAAAAGGGCAAACTTTAATGTAAGAATGTAAAATTTAAGAAAAATGGTGTCTTTAACACTATACAACAAATAAATTCGCTGTTTTTGAGATGTGTTAACGAAAACATGCTGAATGAAGAGTACCTCGAAGATTTTTGAATCATTGAATCATTGAAATCATTGGAAATCAAAATGAAGTTTATCGTTATCACTTGAGATACTAATAATCCGTAGAAGGTATCACCTCATTTATAGCAAGTTGCTTTTCAGAAATATTTTAAAACGAAATGCCAAACAAAATAAAAAACACACTAACACATCTCTGCTAATGTTAAAAGCAATCAGAGTCACTTTTGTAATTGTATTTTGTTTGCGTTTTTTTTTTGCCCTGATAAAAAATAGTTCGTCTTCTGACTTTTGATTGTGTCTGCCGTATTCTTACAAAACACATATTATTGTAATTGTATCGGAAACGTATTAAGAAACTGATTTCGTAACTTATCAATTATTTTTATGTTATGTCGATTTTAATAATGAATACAAATTAAGCTATGCTGTATAAAGTTAATTTAAAAATTCCCCCAAAATATGAAGGGAACTGGAAGTTTAAGAGCAATTACAAGGCAAGATACAATTATGATACTTGATAACCGGTTTAATTATGAAAACGTTTCAAAAACATTGGTGGACAGACCAAAGGTGGCGTTTTGTGCAACGGATTACATATCTTTTTAGAAGGACAAACATATTTGACGATTAATGATGAAAACCCCCAAAACAACAGCAGATAAAAACGTTGCATAAAAACCATCACACCATTCACTTCATCCTCATATATTTTAATAAGTTCATTTTTACGACGGCCACTTACTTGAAGTCAAATAAGTACAAATCGATAAGGCTTGGACAAAAAATCAGGATCTACACGAACTGGCAGGAATTATATTTACCTGCATGCAGAATGTTGCATAAATAACTGCATGGCGCGGTAACTTGCATGACTTGCATGACAAAAGCTGATTTGAGCGCCAATCAACCAAAGCCCGCCATTTCCTACCCACGTAATTCTGTTTCTAATGCCCTTAATGTCGGCAACACATCGTCGTCTGTTTGATTGATCTCAATCACCCGACTATAAAGACCAGAGTTTGTAAATAATGGGCGAAATTTGCACAGAATAACTTGGTTTGCATTAGTACCATATTGAAATCGTATGTCTGTAGGTTGCGTTCATTTCTGCTTCGATGACCTTATAAAATGTGCATTTATTCTACTAAAGAAGTTTTAAAACATTCTGCCGTTTGTCTGTGATATAAAGAAATAAAGATAAAGAGATATATTTTGTTGGAAAACTAACCATGCCTCATCTTACGTCATAAGTGTACATTGTCTACTTTTTATGTCCTTAACAATGACCTGCTTGACACCACAGTAGTCTAAGTGAATCTGTTTGATCAACTGAGAACAGCAAATATGTAAATTATTACGTGCGGTTGAATTTTCAACGGTACAAATGTGCATTTGGATTCGTTTTCCGGAAGTGCAAATAAAACACATACTGCACCGTCCTGCCTTCGGCATCAAGATGAATTTAACTGTTTAATGATGTATTTTCAACCTACAGAAGATTAGAACAATATGGAGACTCTACGAATCAAATCCTTGTTCACGTGTTTTATCATCAGAAACGATGACGACAATTATTTTCCCAATGCGAAAAAATAATCAGCTATTGTGAGACCCCATTTCGAAATCAAAGAGATGCTTTTACAGCTTAAAATTAAAGCAGTCGAAGTAAGATGTAGTTAAAGTATGTACGAATTTTATTAAACAAAACAACAACATTGCAAATCTTACTTTCACGATTTTGATAAGTGGCGATAATTTACTAAAAAGTGTCGGGACGTAAAACATTGTAAAACATTTTCAAACTGCTTAGCCAGTGTAGCCAGCATATAGCAGTGACGAGACAAAAACAGACAGGCCTCATCACATGAATACTAACGATAGCATCATCGTCCAACTGCGCTTCTAAATAATAGATATGGCTCTGACATTTTCAAAATGGCACCGGAATTCCGCTACGTCCACGCATCTTATCGGAAGATCTGAAAACGGTTGCACATTACATGATGCAACAGATTAAGGGTGGTATAATGCACATCCTCACATTCAAAGCAATCTTGTCAGTTTCTTTTTTGTCAAAATGCTCTAAAATCGTGCAAATAGCAGCTGCAACAAAGGTCTGAACTATTGAAATTATACAAACATCAAAAATGATTAACCTTTGGGATAAAATATGACGTAAATGCGTAACGACATTTATAGCTTTGAAGTTATTTCTGAAACGGCTATACGACATCGGCGTAGTCTAGCATAAAAACGTAAAAAAGAAAACAATAATATTTTTGCATTTATATGATAAATAACCTACAGCGAGGGTAATATATATATATATATATATATATATATATATATATATATATATATATATATATATATATTACCCTCGCTGTAGGTTATTTAACATATAAATATATCGGATATATATATATATATATATATATATATATATATATATATATATATATATATATATATATATATATATATATATATATATATTACCTTGTCATATGTTTCCTATTTTAGTATTTTGTGCTTGCTGTAAGTACCTGTACTATGTTGCTGTTGTTTTGGTTGAACACGAAGCGTTAAATACATAGAGCATACACTGCCTGCAACACTACCTACGCCTATGTCATTTTTTGCAGTTGATTGTATTTGCTATCGTATATACAAAACACAATTTTGCTTACACAGTTACCTGTTTCTTTATTGTTTCATGCAAAAACCAGAATTTTACACCATTTCTTCCTACTGTGATTGTTTTTTTGTTTGGTCAGATGGCTTCCGAGACAATTTAATCAAATTATGACAAAGTGTTCCATTGGCCATTTCAGAAGAGCGGTGTATATTAATTCCTTAAACAGTTGACAATCAGGAATGGTGCCTTAAAAAGGACTCATTTTGACATTAAATTGACATTTAAAAAGAGACAATTTAATTAATATGAATAATGTGAAGTTTTGTAATTAAGAAACTGCAACATGGAATTTGGTATTGTTTTATCATAATTTGTCATGACACAACCAAACATGGAACAGCTTCGCACGCGGCTTATTCGTTTGAGGATAATTTCAAATTGAAATTGTCACCCATTTTCTGGTGAAATTTAACGGATCGAAGAGTTATATTATTAGATACCTAAAGTACAAACTATGGAAAGATCTTATCGTGATAAAGCGTCTTGTGGAACCGGCATGATTGAATATGTCAAATATGGAATGTAAATCTTATACTATAAATTATACCTTTAATTGAGATAAAACTTGATTTTTTTGCTCTTTTTGTTTAATGACTCAACAGGATTTGTTCTTACTTTTACATTTTGCTTGCGTGTGAAATACCTTTGTCCTGTGCCTTTTTGGGATCTGGTATATGTTGCAATGCTCATAGGACTTTCTCATATATTCTTATTATTGATGTCCTACACCTGTCTGAACAGCAAATCATAAAGCCACAATCGTCATTACAAACGTTTATTTCTTATGTGAGCCACGCTGCACAGTTAGCTATTTTTAAACTAAACTTAAAATAACAAATTTTAATCAAAAGCTGACAACTTATCAAACCATGACTAGAGTTTACAATATATAGGATGAACATGAAATAAGCAGGCAAGTTTAGAGTATATACTGGTTTCTATTTAGGCAGCTATTTCACTGGCAACTACCAGACATTTGATTAGAAAACAACTTCGCGTATACATGTCCTTTATATTCATTAAATGGAATCATTGAATACTGATTTACATAAGTAGGGCAGCAATTCAAATTTGTGCCGAAATGCACTATTTTATTAATGACAATATAAGTTATTTCATACATATATATATTGTTTGCTTTTAAGATGTTTCAAATCATTGTAATGCAGGGGTTTAATCACTTAGTCATGATTATCACTAACAAAAGCTGTATGTTTGCATTTATGTTTTATATAATTTTCAATTCTGTTAGATCGATAAGCTTTTGTACTTGTGAAAATATTACAAAAAAATAACAGATAGTTTTGTTCAAGGTGAAATAGTTCATTTTTCAAAACGGAATTCTCTCAAACGGAGACAGAATATTATATGACATTAAATTTGGACGTATCGCGTGTCGAATCATTATGAAGCTGTGACTAATCAGCCCATCCAATTCCCAGTTTTGCGATTATTGCTATGGTGTTGATCTTGCAGGGACAATAAAACGTTATCCGCGTTCGTCGAAAGTTTTCAAAACCTGCATTGGTATGATACAGTACAACTTAAAAGCAATAGTGCCATTGGAGATAAATAATTTATATGTTGCATGTTGGGTTTTTGAAATAGTGCATTTTCATACAGCACACTGGAAATAAAAAGAACAATAGAGACAACAAGTTTGCCTTATATATTAGCGTGATATTATAATATGTTGAAAGCTATACTTGCATTAATCATATAGAATTGATGGTTTGCATGCTCGTTTTATATGGTGTTCAAATAGAAAAAAACACGTTGCAAATGAAATGAAAAATGTATTAAAGGGAAAATTGATAGTGGTAGAAAACATGCTAAATTAAAGGCCCCTCTAGCACCCGCCGAAAAAAAACAACAACACAACAACAACTTTCTTTGTAAATTGTAACATAACATGATAGCTGCGTTTTACATATAGCAAGTGGACACCGGGATATGTGTTTTTTCTCGTGATTTTATCAGGTTTTCATTACCGTGGCGTCATAAACAAGACACTTGATAAACATTTTTTTTAATACTTGGTCAAATAATCAATCACCTTTTACCGCTTTCCGAAGTTCTGTTTAATGTTTAGTAGGGATTTTAACGCATATTCGAATATCAAGTCGGTATTCGAATAGAGATCTTGGGATTCGAATATTTTATCATTCTTATTCACTTTTATTAAGTTTGAAGTATTATTGAAAGGGAATTTCTTTAGTTGATCGTGTTGTCTCCAAACAACATAAAACGCTGGCAATATGTGATTTTTTAGTGTTTCAAAACAAGATACCCACACAAGTTATGCCTTTATATGCAATAACCTATGGCTTATGTCGTAAAGGTTCAGAGTTGTGACTCATTATCCCCGACTAAAGTGTCATCTTGGCAGTATGGTCTTTACGTTAATGTCACAGAAGCCGTAAAACTTTATCAGCGTAACTTTGAATCTCAAAATATGCCTAGGTATGATGTATCGGTCAATAAAAATCAATAATGACAATAAAAAATTTAGTTGTGTGCATGTTCGTTCTATATGGTGATGCATTTTTGATAATGCATATTGTCAATTATAGAAAAAATACAGCCATTAATGTGATGCTGGTGTTTAAATTGATTTTGAATAATAACATTTAAGTTTTCATTATTACATCCCTTTCTTTGAGACCTCTTTACAGAATAGTTTTCGAAAAGCTGTAAATATTTAACTTGTTATGCTCATTTTGTTTAAAAATATAATTAATAAAAATAACCAAAGTGTAAATTACTTCAGAAAATATTGTAATTGGAAGTATTCCGGATTTACATATAGATTTTGTATACAGAACACCAATAGTTACCTTGTGGCCTTGCAAACGGTGAAATACATTTATTCAGTAATGCGTGTTTCGTGTTCACTTCAGTCAAAGTGTGTTATTGTTCTTTCAATCCTGACTGAAGGACAAAACATCAGAGAAGCAAGGCAATTACGCTTAAGACAATACAAGAACTATAAACATGCTACAACCGTCAAACCAATCTATTCATCCTAGAACAGGGAGGTTTGTTTTATTGTTGAAGTTCTACAGTATGCCACAAAATTCTACTTCTGTGAATTTCTGAAGTTTACACGTTATCGGTTCATAAGAAAAAAATGAAGCAAGACTTTTGCGAATATGTCTAAATGATTACCTTTTTAAATATAAATGACAATTGGTTGTATAACAAATATAAAATGGTAAAATCTATTTAAAGGTGTGCCAGACAGTTTAGACATATCTTTTTCTCTCAGACATTCAAATATTATTTATTACATGAGAAGACTCTAAACAATCTGCTTATCGATACCCTATATCTAAATGAAATGTTAAACATACCACGCCACTCGTCATTGCAAACATTTTATTTGAGCCACGCTGCAAAGTAAGCTATGTTTAAAAAAAAACAACAACACGTGACCAATTGCTTTACAGATTCGTTATATCAACATCGTCGATGTCTGTTCTTTTATTATAGATTAGGAAAGAAAGAAAATCTAGCGCGTATTTTCAGATTTGGGTTGTCTTACCATTGAGGTAATATTAAAATCATCTTTGCTTCGAGTACAGCTTGAGTTCATGTAGAAAGTATGCGCTCCACCCTCCCTTCCCCAAAAAACCAAAAAAGCCCAAACAAAAACAGGCATAATATATTGTTACATGCATTTGATATAGACAAACTGTCAGACACCACCTTAAAAGGACCTTTTATAAGAATATACCATTGCGTGTGAATGGTCTTTGAAAAAGAATCTTGAAATTTGAATTATATAAGTGCCTTAACCTTTTAGTCCGATTTGCGGATTTTAATGCTTCAGGGAAACGCCAATGTCTATTTTGACATCAGATTATTCAACCAAATATCGTTGTCTTTTACATAAAAAGCTGTCAGAAACATTGTTTTAATATGAAATGGCATTTGTTTTAAAAATGCTAAGTAAATAGTAAATCAAAAAGCTTCATATATCCTAGTCATGTAAAAAGGAAGAAACAGGCAAATTTGAAATACAATCAAACAATAATGGTGTGCTTTAGTATGAAACTGATGCTCTGCCAACTGCGCAATATTGCCATGGCAATGCGTGTTTTACGAATTATTATTATTATGTTTTTTGAATCTTATTATGTGACCTGCTCAATGTTATATGCAGCTATCAACATGGCATATGCTATGATATTAACATGTTTCAACCGGCGTTGAACTGTATGGACCGTGTCGCTTGCGACAGAGTCCAGGGTTATGAGGATTTCGGAATCACGAAGAATTGGCCCTGCATGACCTGTACAACCCGCGGTCAGTAAATGCCTGAGAAAAAGTAGTGCGTGTACAAAAAACAAATATGTCGAAAAAGACTGGTATATCCAAGCATGCTTTAAATTTTCATTTGGTAACATATATCTTGTAATCTGTTTTAACTAGATGTTCACACGAATAAACTGTGTATTTCAGATAAACACGAAATGCAGATTTATAAATGAACAACGCGGCGCAAGAATATGACTTACATGTTTGGGGCATAAGGAGGGAAAACAATGTTGTTAGAACGAGTGTTCCATTGGATATGCATTGTGTACTAGGCCAAGACATTTGCGGTGTCCCGCGCTAGCCCATACTGCCTTCTACAATCGGGATAAATTTAGATTCAGATTGCTGTTTAGTGTTGACGATAAAAATCAAAGCTGGTGTTTACTATAGACGTCCTACCGACCATTTAATAACTGGGCTTATATTAAACTAAGCGTTTTTGGTCGCCTTCGGTAGCACTTATGAGCTGTTATTTTAGACGTAATTTTAGTTAAAACGCTATCATATGAAAAGTAGACTACTGAAAGGTTAATAAAACAGTTTCTATAATCGGCTGATATAGTTCCAGTGTTGTAACTTTTGTCCCTATGTAAAATTTTAATTACGAAGAGAAGACGTGGTTGGTTTGCAGCTGAAGAATTATAAATCTGCTTTTCAATGCGTTGAGCAATCGGTTTACCATGGGAACATTTAAATAACAATAATTTGTACAGTTTACATCGCTTTCAAAGTTTTCAGGGTTTTTATCATCAGAGTCGGTCGCAAGGAGGAATTAGTCGGCGTATGTCAAATGTATGTGCCAGATATACACTTATTGTTTGAAATTATGTTTATTAAATACATCGTCTTTTTCATTAGTTAGTAAATACCTAAATAATTGTCGGTCTGAAAAGCGAAACAAGATATTTTTACAAGAATAAGTGACATAATTAATTTTAACTTTGATAAGAGTTCTTAGACATTTTGCTTAATTTAGATCTTTAAATTGTTTCAACAAGCAGAGCATTTAAAACGTTTAAATAAGGACATTTCTCCTTTTTGTAGACTTTCAATTTAATTATCAGTCGTATTTTCTGAAACAGTTTGCTCGCAGGGACGTTTCTTAGAAGTTTCTGTCTCTTGAAAGTTAAAGCATTACAGACGCATGTCCATTACAACTTCACTAAATGTTGAAGTTAGATGCTTTCGTAGAGTATTTTTTTACCAAAGAAGAAAACAATTTAGTTCGGAATATGTAATATAAACACATCAAATGAACACGGGAAGAGGGAGTTTAATACTTAGTAACTTTAGGCTTAAGTGTTTACTTTCATGTATAATAATGATACGACTTTTTAAAAGCAGGAATTTTTATAGTCTCTGCAATGGTTGCTGTTGGTAGAGCTACATGTAATAGCCCTAGGCATTAGCAGCACATATTTGAAAGCTAAAAGTATCCAGTTTTCTCATGTTAACATTTGTTCCGGGGATTGTTTTAGACAACAAGTGATGTCCGTAGACAGGGCGCTCTACTTTTTTCAAAGCTGGGTAGTGTAATGAAAATTTCAATCAATAAAAAGGGCGATAACTCTGCTATAATTACTTTTAGGGTCACCATTGGTTTGAATTAGGTTTCGTTTTCCAGAGTAAACAATTCCAATTCTGAAGTGAACATCTTGGACGGTTTTCAAAAATGGAACTTTGCAAAAGAGTAAACAAAGTTCGACGCCTTTGTCGCCAGAAACGAGAGTGTCCTAAGTTGACAATAGCTCCACATCTTTTTCTCCGAAAATTGAAGATTAAATAGTATATCGATGTGAATGAAATATTTGTGAATTAAAGGAAATCATTACTTATTCAATGATGTTAAATAAGAAAGTATTTAAAAATAAAGTTGTAAATATAAAGATATATAGACCATGTTTAGTATTGGTCAATGTTATCTTGTTTGACAAACTATGATGATTTCATTTTTTGTTATGCTTGTGTTTAATTTATTAACACACATATTTCTTAGTTCATTGACCTTAAAACTTATAATGTATTATGGCATTTTAAACTTTAAATGAGCAAGAAAAAAGCAACAGAAATTTGTGCAATTCAGTGCTTTTGGCGGTTTTCATTTAGCAAATTAATATATGTCGTTATTTTTTTTATAATACCATAAGACAACTGCGAAAAATGCAATCTTTAGATGAACATATATGTGTACTAATCATCTCATAGTTGTCCACTGAAGGCAAAATCATATTGTAACTTCTAGCCCGGCACAATTTTTTGCAAACAAACCATTTTGTGCTTTCTCCCATCTAACGTCAAACTGCTTCGAATGAAAACGCTCTGACAAAGCGTAGACAATTAACCTTTTGATCAGTAGCTATCGATAACCATCTCCGGGAATAATGAACGAATAACCGACGTGTCATATTTTGATTAAAGCGTCTGCAAGACAAACGGCCAAAATTGGCAATAAGTCGGAACAATATAAGATTGCTTGTTTGCTTGTTTGCTTGTTGGGTTTATCGTATTTCTGTTATCTGGAGACGGTGTCCACTTGAAGCAGATATAGTGCTGACTTCACTGTGTATATCATGCCGTGAACACCTGGCATGATACCACACCCAGTCACATAATCCAGACACCGGGCCAACCAGTCATGAAACTACCTTTATATTTGCTTGAGCGTTAGCAGGGGACCTATACCACTACCATTTTTAACGACTTTGGTATGTCGCGGCCCGGGATCGAACCCGGGGCCTCCCGTACCTGGAGAATATAAGATTGTGTTTACTTCATACGCATTAAACTTAGTCTAAATCGATACATTTGTTTATCGACAACATATTTATTATAACAGATATAAGCAGACCAAAGGCAATTAACAAAAGCTTAATCTAAATTAATTAAATAGTTTAAAGCGTAGACAGTGTATTCCAAGATATAGTATATCATTTATACTGTAGGCTTATTACATAATAAGATTCAGTCGTAAACCAAATGCGTTCTGATAAAATATTTTTTCAAGCGCTCATAGTGAACGTGATAATCTTAAACCATTGCCAGTATAGCCGCCTTTTACAGAATATCGTATTTTCACAAGTGTGTATGCAACATGAACTTGATATACATGTAGATGCTTTACCTTGATTTCTTCAGCATATCTCAACGCGGAAGATCTAAATGACTGAACGGGGCTTTTTAGTGCAAAAGTGTAAAAGAAACATACATTATGTGTTTGAGTATTTGTTTTACCTTTTGTTCGATTTGTTTATTCGCCGAGACTATGTTTATTTATTCATTATACAAACATGTACATTAAATCAGTAATAAAACAGCGCAAAAGGTAAGGTAGTTCAAGAAAATAGACCCGACAGTAATGCAATACAGGCTTAAACAAATACACGTTTCTTAAAAAAGTGAATATGACAAAGGAACATAAACCAACCTTCGGAAAGGCACAGAGAAAAAGGTATTCCCATTTAAGCCAAATGTAAAAGTAAGAACAATTCTGTAATAAGTCCATAAACAAATAGAGCAAACCCAACAGTTACCGCCCTGGAACGGTCAGTCGGCAAAAGGGACCGACAGGGGTGCTTAAATCGGTTTTTATAGAGCTCTAACCTCGCACTTCCTAAAAGATTTCTCAAATGCAAGTAATGAGAGAAAACAGTTCAATTTGAATTAAAAAAATGCCCAAGCGCTGACGTATTCTTAGATACATGTAAGCTGTGTCTTCATTACAAGACAGAAGTGCTGTAATTGAATTGTCCTCATGGTATTTAGAAGAGATCGGGGTATTATTTAAAATACAACCCTTTGACACCATATATGGGTGAGGCAGGTTAAACACTGATAACTGGCCCCACAGCAAAATACAGACCAGATGGCCATTAATCCTGAATGCAGTTATAAGGACACGGACAAATCAGTGCTTGGCTCAGTATGCTGTTTAGGGCTCAACATGTGCCTTTTTATAAGTAATCTTTGTTGTTGTGAAAAATACTTTATATAAACCGTTTCTAGGCAGACCTATTTGAATCTAAATGTTGAACAAATACAACGAGAACTTCATCAACAAACGATATTTTGGTACTTATTAATAAGTTAAATTTACTCTTGTTTGTACACCATTCACCGAAATTAACACGCATTCAATATGTACTTGTTATAGTTTTATCTACAGTAAAAACAATTTCTAAAATTTTCAAACTCGTATCAGATATATTACTACACGTAATCACGTGTTCTCATATTAAATGTTATCAGCACTTTTGTACCAAATAATACAAAATAAAAATATGCACAATTCTTAAGCATATCTTCGTTCAAGTTCGAAGAGATTGTATCGATAACAACATACACTCGAATTACTCCATGAATGTAATATTAAGAATATAAGCGGCTATAATAACCGTAACACTGTCCATAAAGACGCTGTTAAAACGAAGGAAAATACATTATCAGCCAAGCTGAATACACTGCTACAGTACCAGTTAAACGTTTAATGCAATGTTATGGTCTGGGCTTTTGTAATAAAACAGTAATTTCATTTTTTACTTATTCAAGAAACACCCGTCTACACCCTGTATATGCAAATCATGTTTCTATTAGAGAAACTAAGTTGTGATACTCTCTTTGTCATACAGTTATATTGGAAATGACTTTAGTTGGCAGTTTATGTTTCCAATTGTTCTCAATATACAATCTTGAATGTTTGCGATCCTTTGTTCCGTAGTACATCAGTATGACCGTATTCAATACCTTCGAACAAGGACGACTAAATACAAAGACCCCAAATTCCCAAATAATGTCCATTTTCTTAGATGATCAGACATCGTGAGAACAGACACCTAACAAGATTAAGATACAGATCAGAAGCTAGTCAAATCTATCATCTACAATGACCAAAGGACAACTACTATGTCATATCTTGATTAAATTGTCTACAAGACAAATTGACCAACTTCGGTAATAACAACAGAGCAATATTAGATTGTTGATCTTTCTCTCGAACGGCCATCATCTAGACAGAAGATAATATATCACGAGGGAAATTGGACCTATTAGTTTATTGACAATTGGTTGATTTTATGATATCTTGACGTTCATAATAACGTTCAGCCTACATATTCAGGGGCGCCCCTGGCGTAGTGGTAGAGTCGCCGAATTGCAACTCCAAACAAAACAAAGCATGTTTCATTATCAAGCCGCATACTAAAAGAACACTGAACGGAGGAAAATATAATGTTGAAAACTCGTTGTAGTGTGCGTTGATATCAGTTTTTATGTTAGTATGTATTCTATTGGCAGAATTGAAACTCAGGCTCCACTTGCAGAAACATAACCCGATTGGCTAAGTTTTAATTCCGAGAATACTTTATACTGGATCATAATGGCTCAATTCCGATGTATTGTCCACCATTAACCTTGCCAGATTATGGTATCAATAAGCTTCAATGCTTTGATATTTTATGAGTAAATATCGACGAAGTCCACATTTGAGCTTGAATAAATTCTCATCTGAGAACAAATTATGCGGGTAGGATCATATACCAGTGATGTCAACTTTAAACAATTGTTTTACAGCCGTTCCAAACATTCGTAAATTTATATCACTAATTCCGCGCGTCTAACTGTTTCTGTATAAACTAAATGATAACGTTGCAAATAACTGAAATGACCAAAACGTGATTGAAGGCCGATGGAATAAACTAAGAGTAGAGTTATAATCGCGCCCCACCCATTTTGGTCGATTTTATGGTTTATCACTCTTTAGCAAACTGTATCCATGAATCGTACAACAAAATAAATGCCATGTTGACTTCTAATGTAAAGGTTTACATTAGAATGAGCCGTCTGTACTCTTGTAAATAATCAAATTGTCTGCCATGACGATACATACTCATTTGTGTGGAAGATTCCAAGAAATTGGACAAATGTGTTGACTTATTCCAAAGTCAGATAAAGGAAGGTCATGGAAAACATGATCAATCGCCCATAATTTCTTACTCGATTCTGCGAACAACGTCAATAAAATAAGTAAGCTAGTTATTGTCATTCTATTCACTGTGCGAATTAAACTATAGTTGAATTTGATTAATTTGACATTCAAACGACTTTTGACTTAAAATATTGGAACAATTATGATGACATATTTGCTTTGCTTTTAATGACTTATTTTCGCCTCTAAAGAAAACTAAATGAGCTCTGTTATATTACAATTTCTTATAGATTGTCTGCAAATACTTTGGTTTGGAAATTCGTTTCAGAAAAGAACAGAAACTAAGGGGGCGCACAAGTCCTTATCTATAAAATGATTTAAACAGCTACAATTTGTGTTTAACCTCCCGATGCAGGTGTTTACTGTTTGTTGTCTAACTTTGATATGCCATTTTTATTTACACTGTTTGATAGAAAAGACCTTCAGGAAGAGCGAGGTTGAACAAACCAGGTTTAAGCACAAAATTCGGTTCTTTTGCCGACTGACCGTTCCAAGGCGGTTACTGCTGGTTTTTTTTCTTTTTGTGTGTTATGTCTGGTCTCTGTTTTTTGTTGTTATCATATTTATATTTTCCCTGTTAGCCTTTATCTAGGTAGTTTAGATTTAAATATCTGTGGTAAATTTCATGGGACCTTTTCTTATTTACATATTAACGACTTGTCTACACAGCTGAACTATATCACTGATAGTGATATACATATCAGATTTATAATGTTAACCATCCACACTTTGTTTGGTTATATTGTAAATTAAAATTTGGACTTAGATTTTATTACTACAAAATATTTGGTATTTAGTTCACTGATTATGTGTATTAGTGTGTAATGATAGTGAATAAAAGAATGTACTTGAATAAAATTTAACTTTAATAAGAAATTAAGTTAGATATTAAACTTAAATTACGAATGATTTTTAGTAATTGATTGCGTAAAGGAATCAAAACAACAAGTAATGTTAGTGTATTATCTGTTCAATTTGCCAAAATGCACCCAATCCCCATGGCCCTATTCGCGTATTAAACATTCCATTACTCTCGTGTTCGCATGGTTACATGTTGTTTATCTGAACAATTTTGCGATATTATTTCATTACTAACATTAGATATTACAGTAGCTATCGTCTCCCCCAAGACATAGCCCATTATATTGCAAAACGGCTTCCCGATGTCGACATTAACGACAACGGGAAGAGAATAAACGACACATGCCAAAAGTTCATAAGGAGGGCTACATTGTAAACCATAACCGGTTATCCATGTATAAAACCAAATATTTTGTGCATAATGATATTTTAGTTGCTCTGCTTTCAAACGTCAGCGCTTGGATAATTTTTATTCAAATAGATCGGTTTTCTTTTATTGCTTGCGTTTGAGAAATCCCCATAGAAAGCGCGAGGTTAGAGCTCTGTATAACCGGTTTAATAACCCCAGTCGGTCTTTTTTTGCCGACTGACCGTTCCAAGGCAGTAACTGTTGGGTGGGATCTTTTTTGTTAAATGACGGATCACAAACTTGTTCTTTTACATTTGGCTTGCATGTGAATACCTTTATCATGTGCTTTTTCAAGGTTTGGTATATGTTTCAAAGCTCATAGGATTTTGTCATATATTCTTATTGCAGCAGATAAATATTTAAGAATATTTTTGCCGACTGTCCATTCCAAAGTTGGTTTCTTTCTGTGTGTAATTTGTCGTCTTGGTATTTATTTGTCATTTATGATCCTACACTTACACGTTTATTCGTCCGACATAAGTTACTCACTAAATATATGTTGGAATACCCAAAATACATTTTATGATTCTGTATTTGTATTTGCTTGCTGAAAGCATATATAAAGCTATATTTACCGTGTTTAGCATGATGTGAACACCTTGCATAAAACTAAAACCAGACACAATGTTATAAATTGTTCCAAAGAGAACTGTAGCATAATAAATCTTTTTCTAAAAACGCCCACACTGTTTGCTCTAGGAGCGACAAAAATAATAAAACAATGTTGTAACTTGTTTCATATGAAACTGTAGAATATACAATTTGCTTTAGAAGCGACAGAACTTAACTAGTATAGAGCAGATAATTAATACAGCCTTTAATTATAATGCTCATATACCTCTATGTTTTAACTTACTTTTGAGAGTGAATGCTTTTAGAAAAGAAATATTATAAATCGAGACAGATTATCCATCATCCTACCGACCCGTCCTGGAACAAGAATAAAGTATAACAAAATAGTAATTAATGTGAAAATAAAATCCAGTCGATGAACTACTTCCACTTGGAACACTTCTGCCAAACATTGTTTATTAGTTAGTGCCGAAGTTTCATATAAAGATTATATTGGTTGTTACAAATTTCAAAAATGTAATACGCATAAGCGTGTAAAATGAAGTAATATCACTGTGAAAGTATCTATAAGCGTTTTACCAATTTCCAAAAGATAGAAGTTATAATCCTAACTTCTAATGTTTTGGGCATTGACTTTTATAAAGATGACAATTTGTTGTAACTTACTTCACTTACGATTTTCTTGCTGTTCTGGAATGAAAAGTAATACTTAAAACAGAATGCCTAATTGGTGTAATAAACATTGGTTGAATTTGCAATTCAGTAATATAACGCACCATTCTTGTGGGATGAGTATTTTTCTTAAAAGAAAGGATCCGCATACAACTTTTCCTTCCACTTGAAACATGTAATGCAGCTTCACAGTGATAACTTTCAGTAACAATATAACAATACAAAGATCATAAACCTTATCATTATAAATATTCTATCATTCAACCATTCCTGGTACATGACGGGACATCGATTACTAGATATGATATAACTGATAGAAGACACGTAAGTGATATTAAGCAAAAGAAAGAAAATGTGTCCATAAAATGACCACTTCCAAACAAACGCCCCCACCCCACAACAGTGCTTATTTTTCAGTCAATCAAATCCTCATTCAGTTGAATAATCAATACAATATAAATAAACATGTACTTATAAATGCATAAAAACATTGCATATGTGGCTTTTTAGATTCTTAGAGTTCTATTTTCAGCTGAGCCCGTTGTCAGACCTCTGCCAGCATTTATATTAAGAGAACGCTTCTATACTTTTTTCTTTAGTAATATTCTATAAGTAAAACAATACCTAACTAAACAGACATGAAAACAGTAATATCAATGAATGTACCGCGTCCATTGGCATTGACATAATTGAAAAACAAATATCAGACAAAGTTAAATCCTCAACAAAGTCATGTCTCACGAAAATATTTCCTTCTAGACGTTCTAATAACGATAGTAGAGACTCCGGACAAGGCGTAAAAACGACATTAGATCAGAAGCAATTCATATCTATCTCCTTTAACGACCTAAGGATAACCGCCGTGTCATATTTTGATTAAATTGCATAGAAAACAAATTGAGCAGTATTGGCAATAAAGACGAGACAATATTAGATTGCGTTTTCTTCCCTCGTATAAAGCAGCACCAGACAGAGTATAACATGTTAGACAATAAATGGATTTATTAATTTATCACCGACATTAACTGGATTATGTGAATTCTATTATAATTGGACGACTTCCGACATCTTGTTTTGTAAGTATGTCAGTTAAGACTCTCGCGACGTTAACATTTTAGTAAGGGTGTATCAAACATTTGTTACAAATTAAATGGATATCATCAATTTCAGAAAATGTGTACACTTTAGTTAAGAAAATTGAACCTAGCAAGGATACACTAGTTGACTAATACTGGATTTAATATACTAATTTACTATCATACGTTTTAACTAACATTTGGAAGAATTTAAAAGAAGGCCATTAAGAAACTGCTCTAAACTGGAGCGTATAAACAACGAAGCAGGTTTGACTATAATTTCTTATCAAAAAGAAATAAAGCAAGTTAAAAGAATAGACGATATATGATAAATGACAGATTTGAGTGAGCTGCCCTTAACGCCGATCTGATGAATCAGAATTATCTTATTAACACAGCTGCGTCTGGCATATCAATTGTCTGCTATATTATGACTTGGTCATTTATAGGGGAAAAGCCAACCATCTGCCCATTTGAACGCATCACCTCATTTTCTGCTCTCTCTGATAACTCAGAGCGAGTGCATTATATCACCCCTAAATTCAATCAATAAATAATATATGACCACAGGCCATGCACGTTGCGCGCGTCATTAACACGTGACAACAAACCTACCAACTAACTAATCAACCAAACAATCTACCAACAAACAAACAGCTAACCAACAAAACAAATAAATAAAACCACAAAAACATAAAGACAAACAGACTAAGCATGTTAGTAAATGGTTCACTTATTTTTAGAAGGACTTGCATACAGCGATTCAACACGAAAATTTGAAATACAAGAAAAATGTTTGCATGCAAGGAAGTTATTACCCCGTAAAAGTGTTTCCTAGGAAAAATATTTCATTGGATAGAAGCATGCACATGTGTCGTGAATACATAGAATAAATCAGAACACTGAAATATATGGAAGAGAACAATTATTATATATATCGACACGCACAATGTGTCGCAAATGTTGGAAAATCGTGATGCAAGGATGCTAGGTTCAATTTAGTTCAAATCTTGTTCTTTGGAAAAGTATTTGGAAAAAAACTAGTTTCGGTTAAACAATAGTGGATTGCGTAATCGTCGTTCTGTAGGTCTGCTCCATAGGTAGTGTCTCGCCCTCTAACTCTGCTCCAACAGACTGAAATATTATTTGCCTGCAATGGCGTCAAATTAAAATTAATGTCATTCTAACCTTAAAGATCTCGTCTGCCAGTTGATCAATACGTAAGTAAAATGTAAGGGTTTTGTTAAATTTGTTTACCTTTATCTATTTTGTTCGAGCTGAACTTTTCAATTGGTAAATTCTGGGAACTTTACGACAATTTTGATTTGCAGGAAATTTTAGAACATAATGATGGGCGGGACATTTTAGACCTTGGACAGTCTAACGAACAGAAAGCGCATAATGATTATTGTCAAGAAAGGCAACAAAGTGTTACTATATTAACTAGCAGGTTCCAATGTGTATTTATGAGAAAGCAAGTTTACAGTCTATTAAAATATTTATTCAGAAAATAATGATAAGCTTACCGTATTTAATCACATATCACTGAGATCATATATAAATTATTAGTGAAATATGTAACTAGATAATGAAGAAAAATTAATTGATCGCATAAGTCCTTTTGGAAATTATATTCGACAAAAGACAAAAATATTTCATATATAAAACTATTGATTCCGATGGATTATCGCACTATAATAGTGTTTCAAAGCTTTCTTGCAAGCCAATTGCCTTGTAACACACATATTAAACTAGACGATTTGCCGGGCTAACATTTTACTAATCAACCAGTTCAACTACTTGACCATCATATCAGCGACCAGAAGCAACACTATTTCCTTCGTTGATATAAATATTTCGCGAACATAAATCTTGTTTTTTATGTATTCGTGGTTGCTATTTATTTGACTGAAAACAGGTCATTAAACGAATGTCAAAATGGTAAGTTATTGATACCAACGGAAGTCAAAAGGTTATAACTTTCTTCGCTGACTGAAGAATTTATTTGACAGGAAATGTCGACTTTATATTATCAGGGAAGAGGTATAATCAATTGTTGTCAATCAGTCTTAAGTCCCATGAGAAAGGCATGCTATTCTTGGATTGTGCTATTTTCTGGAAAATGGGAGAAATTGTTTATCTGTGAATTGGCAGCGGAAATATTATGTCAAGGCATTTACTAATATTGCATCCCGAAGCAGAAAACTATATAGAGTTTAAATAGTAATTTGTTTCTGACTGATTAAAACAAAAATGATAATTAACATTGCATACAAAGACACATATCATTCATATGTTTACCGACTTTCATTCGATCTAGAATTTCAAAAAGATAAAGGCGGACAGCAAAAACGTCTTTTTCTTATCATCTTTTAATATGTTTGATTTCTGATATTTCCATCTATATGTCTGCTTAGCTGTTTACTTATCTGTCTATCTTTATTTTGTCTTTAGCCTTTAGGCTTTTCTCACAAAATATTATATTGAATGTAAATTGTAAACATTTTAAATACTAACCAACTTGACTAAATCGTGAAAAATGAACTACTTGACAAGATGTGCTTGTGTGACTAGAGCATCCAAGGCGGTAACTGTCGGGTTTGCTTTTTTGGAATCATAAAAAGATGTTCTTACTTTTCACTTGGCTTGCACGTGAAATACCTTTGTACTGTGCCTTTTCAGAGTTTGATATATGTTGCAATGCTCATAGGACCTTGTCATATATTCTTATCTAACTACAGCAAAGGGAACATGTTCGATACTTCTTGTATTCTGCCTTACATTACAATACATAGGACACGTTTTGTTTAATTTGTGTAATAACTAAAAATAGCATAAACAACCTTTGTAAAGAGATTGATGTATTTCATTGGGTATACAATTGTGTACGTATATTCCCCATATATATCATTTTTTTTTCAAATTTGTTCAGTACGAAAACAGATTCAATAATGAATCGTCACTGCATGTTTTATTGTGCGAATGCAGACATTATTAAATTACTGTCGTCAATGTATTATGTTCGGAGGTGGCAGTCACCTAATTGTGAACAGTTTTCAAATAAAAGATGGAAAGCTAAAGAATAAACTAAAAGCACCTGCTTTTGCACTCTGGTTGATTTTAAACATAACATCGATTTTGAAAGTTATTTGAAAATTTTCTATATTAAAGCATCTAGTTTAATTTGGTTTTACAATCTAGTTACTATGCAATAAAGCACGTTAAAAATTAAATTAAATTATAGGTTCTTCTCAATGAAACAATGTAACAAAATCCGACGCGCAGCGATCCCTAAGCTCATCTGCGGGATACAATTTTGAAGATTTTGAAGAAAAAATGATTTTAATTTACTGCATAGATGGAGCTGAAGTATTACATTAACACTTCTACATTCCAGTACATTCTGTAAATACCATATAACCCTTATTCTTCTCGTGTATATGGTAGACTAAGCCATAAAGAACACTGAGCATAGGGCGTGCATTACAATAATTCACAGTGTTGTTGATGTTAAATATGTAGAATTATTTACTTATTTAAGCTAGTAATACCTTGGTCCTGTGTCTTTTCAAATTTTGTATATGCTGCACTGCTCATAGGACTTTGTCTTATATATACAAATTCATGATCACAACAATGTTACTTGTGCAGTGTGGCGGTCGTAAAAGATCTCCCCATGCATGTAATCTATGTTGTCATTTAATTCATCCTATAAGAATTGTTACGTGTATTTCCTTTGATGGACATTAAACTTTGGTTTCTTAATTCCAACTCCGTACGAACAGGATGCTTCAACCATTTTCTCTTCTCTATTGCCTGCATTTGAGAAACCCATCAAAAAGTGCGAGGTTAGAGCTCTGTAAAACCGGTTTAAGCACCCGAGTCGGTCCATATTGCCGACTGACCGTTCCAAGGCGGTAACAGTCGCGTTTGCTCTTATTGTTAAATAACTCATAACAGATTTGTTCTCACTTTTACATTTGGCGTACATATGAATACCTTGGTCCTGTGTCTTTTCAATTGTTTGTATATGTTGTAATGCTCATAGGACTTTGTCTGATATATTCTTATTGAGGACTTTTTTTATAAGAAGAAAGGTTTATTGTATTCTTCAAGGATTCTCTTATATGGTACCTTCTCATTCATTAAAACAATTGGTCTATCGTATTTTAATTAAATTAACTTTAATTTAATTGAAGTTTAAGCGTTATATATAATTGTGTATATTACGACTTATTGCTAATTCTTTGAACTCAAATCCTTTTAAATTCATTGTATTCAAGTCTAATACATGTAATTAATTTCATTAAGATAACAAATGATAAGAACTGCTGTTGAAATGTACAATATTTCGTTCATTTTTATAATTAACAAGATTTCTTTTCACATTGTAACAAAACAGATTAAAGAGAAACCAATGCAAATAATCACCCTAAAGCATTGATGACTAATACATTTTCTATAAAAACTGAAAAAAGACTAAGCTGTTCAAAACCTGAAGGAAAACGTATTGATTCGCATTATTATGTTTGTTTGTTATATAAACTATTTTATTCTTTGCGATATTATTGTTCTACAATATATAAGAATATATGACAAAGTCCTATGAGCATTGCAACATATACCAAACTCCGAAAAGGCACAGAACAAAGGTATTTCTCATGCAAGCCAAGCGAAAAGTAAGAACAAATTTGTGATGAGTCATTTAACGAAAAGAGCAAACCCGACAGTTACCGCCTTGGAACGGTCAATCGGCAATATGGACCGACTGGGTGCTTAAACCGGTTTTACAGAGCTCTAACCTTGCACTTCCTGACGAATTTTTTAAATGCAAGCAATGAAAAAAAGATCTATTTGAATACAAATTTGTGATGACATCTTTGTCAAGTTTGTATTATAAATTATATATTCTTATAATTTTATTGGTATATTTTGAATCGCTTCTACTGTAACTTGGAATATAACTTTATATTGTACATCGACCTATTTTTTAACATAAAGTATGGGTTTTAAAAGGGGACATATTGTTAATATATATATATATATAAATCTCAACAATACTACCATCACAGCAACAACAATGATATAGAAAATAACCATAAAATAACAAAAATATCACAAATAACAATAAATAATACACGACCATTTTGCTGTTGGCATAATAAAATAACAAAAAAATAATTGCCATATTGGTTTTTATTATATATAAATATCAATCGAGAACATAGAAGGAAATGTTTATTTGCTGACAAAATATCTAAATCTCTGGATAGAAAAGCAGAATTTTTTCCGTTACGTAGAAAGCATGACACAGCTCAATTGATAGACGTCTAGATTGTTACCGGTATTTTCTAATAACAGAGATACACCGAGAAACCTTGGTAAATTCCTTCTTAATGAAATTGTCTGGTAAAGCGGCAAATTATGGTTTCTTTCCAGAAAAAGGTATTTACAATGGAACGAGAAAGGAGTAGCTAGATATTTGTAAGGCATAAAGTCGACTGAAAACTAGTATCGGTACTTAATCTTTATATTTCTTTTTTCTTTTTCGAATGTGGTTAGATCGGTAAAAGAAAGATTAATTTCTTTCCTATATATCAAAAATATTCAAAATATGACTAGCTCTGTATTTTACTATTGATCATTTTATTCACAAATATATTTTTGTTAATGTTTTGCTTTTACTAGCTTTTTCTCAGCAATTGAAGATCGGAAAGACTTCAAAAATTGGTTTCACGACTCACGATTCACTTCCAGTCTTACAGATGGACAAGTTGTCCGATAGCATCACTTTGTAGATCTATCACGAGCGCACACAAATGAGAAATAAATTGCATTAACAGAGGAAATGCATGTTTCCAAGACAAAAATATTAGCCAGAGATTTTGTTTGCACCTAACATGGCGAAAAAGTACAATGTAATAACGAAGTTTGTTGGGATAGAGTAAATAACAAAAAACCTAAGTTGTACTAATACATCGGTTTTCAAACGGTGTAGCCCTGGTTACAAAGGTACATTAATTCAAATGAAATGGAAATTTCTTCTGTGTATAAGTTGCACAAGTCAAGAAGACAGCGTTAATCGTTTGAATAATGTGTAACCAGACGTCGATGATAGTTCCGTACAAATTGAGGTGTCCAATAACATAAACAGGAAATTTAAACTGTAAATATATTTCTTGTTTATGTTATTGGACACTACAATTTGTAGGGAATTATCATGGACTTCTGGTTTATATATATATTCTTTTCATTTTGAAATTTATTTTTTAACCCAAAGTATTGCCAAATATTTCCTACTGTAGATTATGTTAAATAAAACCCAATTTTTTTTTTAAATTTGGTAAACGTCACGGCAGTTCCAATATATTTTCAAAAGACTTAAAAAACAAAGAAAAATCAATAATTCAGTCTTTAGAAATTAAGTTGTCAGCAAGTGACATTTAATCACCGGCCAATCTTCGGAAATTGACCAGCAATACAGTTGTACTATTTTACGATCTGCCAGAGTTTCTGCGAAACACCCATTGCACACATTATTTTTGTTCTCTCCCTTTATCTGTCTCTTTTTTCTCTTTTTCTTTCCTTCAACTTCTACCATTATGTAAGAACACGCTACTGTAATGTTTCACACATATGATAGCGTCTTTAGCTTTCAAGAACCGTACATACCAATGAGCACCAATATAAAGTAACATATAACTGCTGCTAGGTATCTTGAATTAATAACTGATTTTGTTCATGCCTTATGACTGTTGCACTGAATACATGCTGAAAAATAATGAACTACGTGGATGGTCTAATTGTATGTTTTTTGGCAGTCCATGCAGCAAAATGTGTTTAAAGAGTGTAAGAAAGCATGAAACTTTGTGCAAGTTGTCGAACAGGTGTTAAACCACAAAAAAGAACTTAACCAACACGAATCCGTCAGACATAATACACAGAATCAAAAGTGACACTTGGTGATGAAAAGTAACCAATCACAATTATGTTGTCAGTAAACCCGCCGGAAAACGAATGGAACAAGTCTACAGTTGTTAGGAAGTGCAATCTTGGTCGACTGAAGTTACAAAAGACGTGAAAGCCTAGTTACACATACAATATTAGTCCCATCGTATGTCTTATCATTTGTCTTTAGGATAAAGGAAACCACAGGTTTGAGGTTTATTTAAATGCCATTTTTAAGCAGAATGTATGAGTAATCTTTTGAAAACAAAGATAATCTAAATCTATGTTTAAATATAAAATAAATACAATAATTAACCTATACTTTCTTCGTTGTATGGTTTCAAACTAAATGTATGAGGAATAGGAAGACCTGGCTCTTTTGATCAACTAATTTAATGACAATGTCCAATATTCAAATTCATATTTTATTCCATTTTATACTCTTCCATTCCTAGATAATATACGTTTTGCTTGTGGGTCTATTAACCTAATTTCATTTTCAGCACATAGGTGATCAGAAAGTACTCTGGAGACGAATAAAGACAAACCTTAAGAGTCTTCGGTGATGTAAAAGAAAGTTTTCGGGTATCACTCTTCGTTTGTCCCAGAGAGTTTGAAATAACAATGCAGTCCTTGAATAATTGTTTAATTAGAGTTAACTGTTAAACAAAGAATGAAAAATACAATGCATTTTTAATATATAAATTCCAGTAATTTGTAATTATTGTTTCAATTAATCAATCTGAGTAGTTTGATTTAGAATTTATTAATAAATTATAATAATTAAATTAAGTGGGAAATTTTATCAACAAAATGAAGAGATGCTGCGAAAATTTATGGTTGTCTTTGATCTTGATTTTTTCTTTGATTCAATACTCGGATATAAAAAGGAAAGTATTAAAAAATATCAGCAGCCTTGGAAAACACATTTATTGCATCAACAATAACATGTTGTAATAAATTGTTCATAAGAAGATATCAGAAATCCTTTGTTAAGAATATTACAATTGTTTGTTACATTAGGTCTGAAACACAGTGCGTTATACACCCCGACACAGTACAATTGTTAGAATTCTAAATTGCTAAAAATATGTTCACGATATCATCATTGATCTTCCTAATCTTCATCTAGACTAACCTGTCAGCCGTAGTAGTAAATTATTATATCCAGGTAATAAAACGATCAACAATACAACGAAAGAGCAGTTGGATCACAAACATTAATTTTACAAAACAACAACAACAACAACAATTACAACAAAACACCCCTCAATGCAAGCCATGCTACTAGAACCCAGTCCACTATCGTCATATCACATCGAACTCGTATCACCACAGCACATAATCTAAAATTGCAAGCAATAATACGTTTGTGCATACTGTACATAAGTTTTATAGTATATTTTATTACTAGATTTTATGTATGTATATAAGTTTATTGTATCTGTTTTAACTTCCGATGCAGGTGCTTACGGTTAGTTGTTTCAATTTGACGGGATATTTTTATTTACACTGTTTGTTTGATAGAAAACCCATCAGGAAGTGCGAGGTTGGAGTGCTGCACAAACCAGGTTTAAGAACTCCAGTCGGTGCTTTTGCCGACTGACCGTTCCAAGGCAGTAACTGATGGTTTTTCTTTTTGTGTGCTATGTCTCATCTCTGTGTTTTTGTCATAATTTACATTTACCTTGTTTGCCTTTATCTAGAAGGTAGATTAAATTTAAATATCTGTGGAAATTTTGATAGGACCATTTGTTATTTACCTATCCATGGCGGGGATAAAACAATCGAGTGTAGGTTCATGAAAAGTCTATTGTTATATAAGTCACCTGTGCTGTTGTATATGACATGACATAGGCGTTTTTTAGAGCAATACACACGCAATTGTTTTAATTATAATAAAAGGCAGCACTACACGGACTAAAAAACAAACACCGCAATGATAAAAAATGAAACTCCTTGCAATATATCTGCCTGAAAAAGAAACTTCAAAAATAAATACAAAATACAGAATACAACAAATTGATTGAGTAACTTCAATATTAAATCGGACATAATGTTTAATTTAATTTTAAATGGATGGCATCGGTTCATTTGATTTAAACGACCATTCAAGTAGCTTATGAAATGAGTCCACAGACACCAGAGAAGTATAACGGTTACTTTTACTTTAAGCAGACTCACGTTTCTTTATTCCTTAAATAGCGATACCACCAACCATGATAATATAATTGCAGTGAATTATTGTGTAATTAACACAACATCCCACAAATCAATAAACTACGAACATTATGACAGTGGAATGTTTTAAGTAATAAATTCAGCGCCTTCATAATTTTCTGGATTGATAGACACGCCACTGAAAATGCCTGGTATTGACAGTACTGTCAATCTAGTATCACATTTCATTTCCGGTTGATCAATACATTCCAGTGATATGGCACCAAGGGAACAGATCTGTCTACTTAACATTAGGCAGATATGTGGGCCACTCTTACTGGACTTTCATACAAATTAATTCATAATTGGGGTTATTTACAGCCATTGCGGATCTTAATCTTCTTATATATCCGATGCAACTATAAAAATAGAAGTTGTTAGCCAGATACGGTATATTTTTCATAACTATTGCAGAATATACTATAATTTTGGAAGTTTTTCTTTGTTTTTAGATTGACATAATAATTTTTCATAAGTGGACTTAAAATCTTGCTAATATAACGAAATTGCAATCGTCATAAGTGTGTATGTAGATTTCGTGTTGATTTATACCATGTGAAAAGACAACTTTATTGTTTTGTGTTACGTATATCTCGATATAACTGTCAGTCACAGAGGTTATCATAGATCGACAGGTATTGCAGAATGTATATGCTAGTTTGAGTAATGTTCACTACAAATGATTTTGATTAACATATCATTGACGACCGAAACCCAAGTTAAATTATTGTTCTAAATTTGAAAATGGAATGTAAATAAATGTATTCATTATGTGTCTTCATCAGCTTACTATCTTGAAAGCGAGAGAATGTAGAAGGAATATTTAGAAAGACAAAATAATAATGCAAGTGTATTAAGCAAGGCTTGTTTCGAGATCACTGTTTTTACAACTCAATGTTTCTGTGTTTTTCACACCAGAAACATACATCATAGCTAACTAAACAAACTCGGTGAACTGTTGTATCTAAGAAAACATAGAAAGAAACCCTAAATCATAATTGTGGTGATTCTTGCCTAAAAAGACCAAGACAACAACAAGAGACATTCGTGTTGTACTAGTACAATGGATGCGTGAAATAAGGAAAATGTAAAATGGTTTCTCTGTGTTAGTAAGAGTGCCAGTTTATACAAAATGTTTATCACATTCTATTCTTATGTATATGCTATGGTTTAATATGAAACTGTTTCGCTTGCAGTTACATTCAAAGAACATAAACTGCCGCAATCTTCGGTATATTCCTACAAATTAGAACGGGGGAGTGGGTATTGTAAACATGGAATGCTGTAGAATATTACCTTCGTGTTGTTTTACAATGACCTTCCAAATGGAAGCGGTACAACTCCATGTACATATTGAGACGTTTCAATCGGGTACAGGATTCAAATTATTGGAAAAACTCCATTAGGAATGATGACTTTTAACACAACTTAAATAACCACACAAGTAACTTTTCTAAACAGATAAGCATAACAATATTCTTTTATAAGAAAGTTATACGATTTCGTAAGGCCTTTTCTTATAAATACGTGAGTAGTATACAACAGCAAATAACACGTGTTTTTTATTCATATGTGAATTTGTCTTCACATAAAACACTATTGTTAGGATTATTGCCAGCGTTTTCTCGTGATGAAATAGCCTTGAAAAGCTGTCATATTAGCCAGAGAGTCTATATTTACGTAATCGTTAATGAAAACTGCATGTAAAAGTATGTGAGGTCGATCAAATTCGAAAAGAGCAGCATACGTTCAACAGCATAATTAAAAACGTGTGGCCTATAGTTGGTAATAAAGCTGTAATCTTAACACTTGTAAGTCTATTTCAGGTCTAAGTCTTTGGCATAATTTTGTCTATCTATAATTGTCATATTTTCCGTCTGTTACTCAATACATATTTTCAGCTTTTAAATATTTCTATGTTTAATCAGTTTTTAGTTTAAGATCTTTTGCTTGATCTCCTGATGTTAGAAGCAATGAGAGAAGAACAAAATATAACAAATATCTCGTTCAATGTCTCGTTCAATATCTCGTTCAATGTCTCGTTCAATGTCTCGTTAAATATCTCGTTCAATGTCTCGTTCAATATCTCGTTCAATGTCTCGTTCAATGTCTCGTTCAATATCTCGTTCAATGTCTCGTTCAATGTCTCGTTCAATATCTCGTTCAATATCTCGTTCAATGTCTCGTTCAATGTCTCGTTAAATATCTCGTTCAATATCTCGTTCAATATCTCGTTCAATATCTCGTTCAATGTCTTGTTCAATGTCTCGTTAAATATCTCGTTCAATATCTCGTTCAATATCTCGTTCAATATCCCGTTCAATATTACTGTTTGATATCAAACTAAACTGCAAATTAAACAAGCAAACAGTTGCATAAGTATTTTTTTCATGGACCTTTTTTGGAACTGCTCTGTCATATATATATTTTTTCTTGAAAAATTGGAATTTTTATGTAGATACCTTTCTAGTTTCCGATAAAACAGACCATAAAAACATTCCCAATAACAACGACGATACCTGTCATGCAGTATACAAGCTGCACCGTGGGAGACCCAACAGCAATGAGACAGATTTATTCGACTTTCAAATGGTAAGGGTAAGCAACGCTCAAATAAAAGCAGAATTGTAATTATTATCGAACTCCATCGTTAGAACTCAGAGAAAACGTTGTTTGATACATTGACAATTGAAGTTTAGAAGCTGAACAGGTAATAATGATATCAAAGTGGCATTTACAATGCAACAATACGTTTGTTAACAATATTCTCGAACACCTTCGTTAGAACACAGTAATAACTTTATTTAGACGCATTGTCCGTTTATTAAGTTTTTTTAAGTTTATAAAGCTGAACAGCTAATGATAATATCATAGTGATGTTTACAATATAATGTTACGTTTGTGAAAGATACCGTATCAATACATTTGCATAGTAACCGCGAAATAAAGCTTAATTATTATACATGCTGAATAAAGGACTTGCTAAAGAAATGCGAACAAGATTGACAATGTTGTAGTAACAATTTACAAAACAACGATATGGTAGACTCGATTGATTTACTATCCACCAATAGTCATGATGATCATATTTCACAGCAAAAATCGTAGTTAATATTTACTAAAACAGAAACAAACAAACATTATTGGTCTTCATTTATTGCCCAAATTTAGTGAGTTTATATTCACTGAAATAATATCTATCTCATGTCATCTCATGGCATTAGTTTAAAATAACACAATAAGACAAGCGTACTTAGCAAAGAATGATACAAACTTTAAACTTATACATGTATAATCACTATATGCAATATTATCTCACTGTCGAGATGAACTCAAATACACAATACAACGGCAACTCAGAAAAACAGAGAAAGGGCAAAACAGAGGAAAACAATTCGCTGCTTCTAATCTGCTTCAAAAATCATTGACCAGACCACTATCCCGATTTCCCGGAAGCTGGTGATGTGTCATGTTTGGATCCCCTCTAAATTCTTCGTTACGAACTAATATTGTGCTTTCATCGGCTCGTGTTTGAGTGTTTATTGATTAACATACGCAACAGGGTTGAAAACATTCGGTTGATTGTTTGATCTGTCGCGGGTCTGTTCTTGGGCAGAAAATCTATTTAAGAGATCATTTATTAGTGATAATTCAGTTGTGAAAGTATTTTGACATGGACATACAATGCTTATCCATCTAAGCACAGTTAGTCTTGCATTTTGGTTTTAAATGACACGAAAAAGGTCAACTCAGGGTTACTAATTAATCACTTCGTATAAAAATAAAGACTACTTTAATGTGCAATGCGCTTAATAATTGTTAAAATGTTACTTAATATGAAAAGTATATCGATTGTTACAAAAACATAATACAAACTTATAATGCACATTAAATGTGTCATTGTCAAATGTTGTACATACCATATAAGGAAAAATCGTCTTGATTTAATGGTAAAATAAACATTTATGAAATGTATTATAACCGAACAAGGGGATGAATTTATTGAAACATTTAATATATAAAATACAGATAAATACCACAAATAAACTAGGTAAATAAATGCAAACAGTTCTAGTCTTTTGATCTAAAACTTGTGAAATTTACCTTTGCTAGAGTAATTTGGCAAATTGAAATGTGTCCACGCTAGTAAGGGTCCCAAACCTACCAAAACGTTTGATCTATATACTTTTGTGGGAAAAAGTAAATGGATACGGTCAAAGCTGCTATCTATACTTAAGAGGCTGACGGAAAGAGATGTTTGTAATTGAGTCAACATACATCGAAATGGTACATTATAGCAGCAGTATACTATTATTGTTTGTTTGTTTATAGCGTGTTAGAGGCAATGTGTTCGATTTCTAACGCCTTCTACAAGGTGCATTTGACAATGACGTAAACCACGGTAAAGAATTTCCTTTTCAAGACGATTCAAGGGAAAGAATGAAAGAGAGAGAGGAGACAGAATGAGAGAGAGAGAAAGCAAGAGATGGGAGACAGAGTGGGAAAAGTTTAAAGAGAGAGACTAATGGAGATGGCAGGAATTTGTGTGATAAATAAATGATCGAGGCGCACTTATATCGTTAGTGTGTGTGTCAATTTCAGTGATCCATTTGGTCCTTAAGAAATCGCATAGCCGTGCTATCGGAAAGCCCCGTCACCACTAAATCACACTTTTAACCAGACATTACTGGACAAGCTCAAAGCTACGACAATGAAAAAATAAGCACCTTACCTGTTTCTGTGACTACACGGCGTCTCCGACCAACTTGTACTGGCACTTTTCCTGATCATTTTACACTTAAACTGTCAGATCCTCGCTCGCGAAAACTTAAAAGATTCTTGAATCCTTTCACCGTTATATCCTCATCATTACACCACACAAAGGTTTTGGTTTTAATAATTACACCACAAGTGATGCAGTTACAATGTAAGTAGCTTAACACTCCTAATGTAACGAGGCATTTTATGAGTTATTATAAGTTATAATGTTGACTTGTCAGAGCGCCCTTGGTCACGCGGTTAGAGCCGCTGACTTGAAACACTGCAGCCCGTCACCTCGTGGGTTCGAGTCCAGGTCGGGGTGTTCATGATAGGAGGTTTTCCAGATGACCTAAGGTATGCAGGTGATTTTCCCTTCCTCAACCAATAATTAGCTGGACGGCGCCAATATGACCATACTTGTGTCGGTGCGATGTAGCAAGAAAGAAAGAAAGAAACTTGTTGTAGCACTATGGTTTTCGCAGCACTTATCTTTTGCGTTAATAGAATGAGTAAAATACAAGTGGAAGTATGCACTACATTAAATCTACGTTGCATAATGTATTATTATAAAGGGGTTAATGCTTTCGGTATGAGTAAACGTCGAAAAAAATCCTGATAAATGAAACAGAATCGTGACTGCTTTAATTAACAAGTGTGCAATTGTTCATTTGCGCATATGGATTTAAGTCTTCTATGTTTCGGCAACAGAATTAAGTTGATTTATAAACGATTCGGCTATTCGATATTCGAATAAGAAGTCCGCTAATATCACTATATCACTATATTAAATATAGCTTTCATTATTGCACATAACATAACTTTTTAATATTCCATCAGCACATTAGCTATTTATAATAGTTACAATCTTATTTATGTCTCACTACAAGTGGACGTACCGAAATAAAAAAAATGTCCTAAATTTTAGTAACATTAAAAAGTGAGTTTGCCCAATTTAGAATGCATGCATTATGTATACTTTACCGTTTTTTGAGTTTCAAAATCCCACACGTGTACGGAATAGATTAAAAAATCCAAACGTCAATCCGATCAATTGTTTTTCATCAGTAAAATCAGACTGAAACGAGTTGTAACTCATACAATTACATCAATTACAAGCTCAATTACAAACTGACAATTTAACACCATTCAGAAAACAACCATAATCCAAATTTTAAGATCTCACAACCAGTTATAATATTATTCTTCGCTTTCAAAAAAACCTCTAGCATAGTAGATCCTTTTAGGTCCGTGTGCAGACAGAAAGCGTCAAATTCATCTTAGATCATAGACTCATAGCGATTACGTGAGTACGGTAGTTTTCTGAAACTATTTCTTGATAAACCAAAATATTATAATCTATGTTAAAAAACTCTTTAAACTAATTTTAGAATATAATCCTTTTCTATCTAACAATTATTAAACATATTATTATATCCCATACGAAATGTGATCTGAGATGAGTTGAAAGTAACCATAACCAAGAACAATTTTACTGGCAAGCCACTCACGTCTGGGAACGAGACAGTGTATTATTCCGCTGCTTGTGTCTAACACTTAGAACTGAAACCATGCTAGTTAATGCACCGTGTGTTCTCGTCTGTTAGTGAGAGGATAGTGAACATGGGAGGGATTACAAGGTTATTGGCGGATGAGTCTCGATATCGGATTTACGCAGTCAGACAGAGCAGGTTCTTTAAGAACTCATTTCCTGCGTGTAATTTCTGTATGCCTGACATGATTACCTTGACACAACGTGATTAGTAAAAGAACGGTATCCGTTTGAAGCAGACGCGTGTAGTGCAATCTTAATTTTGATAGCGTATAATCCTAAAGGCGGTATCCAACAATTTTGAATACATACAACATCCCTACCCTGCCCTGGGAATTTCGTACACACTTGATGCATATACTTGTAATTAAGTTTAATTTAAGGCAACTTATAACATAACCTCAATTGTAAAAAAATACAAATCGTGAAGTATATCGCTTTAAATGGCAATTATTTCCACATCTATAAATAAGCACGAGAAGTATTTCAGCTAATATAGATAACGATGTTTGATCTGAAATGTTCATGTAGCGTGTATCTTATAAGCAACATTTAAAGGTTCATTTCAGAAAACAATATTTAAAATAGTTCAAACTTTCCGATACCACTATTAAATAATATTTTGTTCTTTCAATAATGACGTCGAAAATGTGCAAATTCTTCACAGAAAGAATTTTGCACCCCTAAATCGCAACCAGCTCAACGGGTAAGTGTAATATATCGATATATCGATATAGTTAGAATCATCTGTTGATTGGTACAGGATTCACTTTAAGACAGTGTATGCTTTTAAGCTTGTAGTCAATAAAAGAAACAAGAAGAGAAATTAAAAGAGCGGAAGCTAAGTCGTGTAACATTTGCGAAGTGAACTTTGTACAAGGATGTCTTCCACCTGACCTGCTGTTTACAAGTGGTTGTACAAAGATAATTGTCGGGGATCAATTAATCAAAGGAAGTAACCAAAGTTAATTATGCAGTTGCAATTTGCTTAAAAATGAAACAGTTGGAGCGAACAGGCCAAATGCAAAGTAACCGAGAAAAAGTTATTTGCAAACAGAGCACACAGCAACGCATGGATTGATATCTAAAGATGAATCACTAATTGATATTCTTGCACAATTCTGCCCTAAGTTAGTGCCTTATGTTTTCTACAGGTTACAATTAAACTGATGTTCATATATATATATATATATATATATATATATATATATATATATATATATATATATATATATATATATATATATATACATGTTGTACATATGTCGTTATTGTGTTTAATTAACGAGAATTTTTCACATGCTTGCAGAATTAAAAAAGGAGGTTTGAATTTGCATAATTGATGTGTCAATATTTGGGATGTTCTTGTTTTTGTTATATTCATACTATCCCATGGTTGGAATGGTTGTTTTCGTAATTCGTTTACTCTTATACTGTTTTGTTGTAGATATTAATAATGTTAAATTGATTTTACTTTTATGTGGAACAGATTAACTAGAAAGATACCATATAATGTCTGTCGAACTTTGTTTTTAAAAGAAATGGGATGCAAAATAAAAATACTATTTATGTATATGTATTATTCTCTACCATAACCACAACTCAGCACTTTCTAAAAACAGCAACAACAGAAACACACAAAAGAAACAATGTCAATTTGCCAACAAAACGTTTTAAGGGACTTAACTCTACTAGCACAAAAACTAACAAAACGAATACTTCCTTCATTAGTAAAATATAAAAAATAAGTCTATCACATACAAGCATGTATTTGTAAAAAAGGCTATATCGCTCGATAAAAAAGATTCTTACGTACAAAGCAAAACACAGCTCAATTTATAGCCGAATTGATTGTATATGATATCTCCAACAACTGCAGAAACTTTAGTAAATTCCTTCTTAATTAAATTGTTTCAAGTGGCAAAATATGATAACTTTCCAAAAAAAAGAAAAGAAATGCTTTACAATAAATATAGAAAGCAGCAGGTCGATTTTGGTTATGGAAAAATTTACCTTACTAAGCATCGGAAATCTATTTATACGTTTTATTCATTTCTTCTTCAAATGTCAGTATAGAAGTCAATACTAACTTTCTGCATATCTTTTACTTAAACACGCCATTATGGACTTTATATTGCGACGCCCGTGACGTAGTGGTAGAGTCGCCGATTTGTAACTTCTCTGACTGCTTATCCTCTCACCGCGTGGGTTCGAGTCCTGTTCGGGGCGAAGGACTAATCTATGTTGTCATTTAGTTAATCTTATGAGGATTGTTACGTGTATGTCATTGGATGGACATTGGACTTTGGTTCCTCTATTCCATCTGCTCACGAACAGGATGCTACAGCCATTCCTTCTTCTCTGGCCACTCTTTTCTTGATTAAAAATGGTAATTTCATTTATAAGCAACACTTTTGTGCAGTTCTTCTAATCGAAATAATCGAAATAATATCCACCTGTCTTCTAACCACTATGTGGACATTATTTTTCAATGACGTTATTACTTTTGTCATAACTTATAAAAGAAAACATCAACGCTTGGACATTTTTATGCCAGTAGATCGGTTTTCTTTTCATAGCTTACATTTGAGAAACCCATTTTGAAGTGCGAGGTTAAAGCTCTCTAAAATCGGGTTAAGCACCCCAGTCGCACCATATTGCCGACTGACCGTTCAAAGGCGGTAACTGCCTGGTTTGTTGTTTTGTTAAATGACACATCACAGATTAGTTCTTACTTTAGATTGGCTTCCTTTGTCCTGTGCCTTTTCAATTTTGGTATATGTTGCAATGCTCATAGGACTTTGTCATAATAACAATTTAAACCAAATATAAAATGTATTAAAACATTGATTTGCAGATGGTGTAGCTCATGTAACAAGATTAAGTTTTTCATTCAAATGAAATCGAATTATGTTCCTATCGGCATATATTTCCGACTGACCGTTCCAAGGCGGTAACTGTCGGGTTTGCTCTTTTAGAATCATAAGAAACAAATTGTTCTTACTTTCACTCGGCTTGCATGTGAAATACCTTTGTCCTGTGCTCTTTTGATATATGCTGCAATGCTCATAGGACTTTGTCACATATTCTTATCTGTGTAAAAGTAATACAAATAAAGATGGCAGGGCAAATAATAAAAAAATGTGCAATCACGAAAGACTTGAAGGCCTAAAAGTTTAGTTTTCAAGTGTATGAAGTATTGTTTCACATGTCAATACAATTGAGATGCCAATGATGTTTCCAGCTAAATTGTGGTGTCAATTAACTTATTTGTAAAATTTATTTCGAAAAAAGGAGTTACATCACTGAAAACATGTCGGTGATCATTTTAAGATAAAAACTCTTAAATTATATTCAAATTATCAAGTCCTTTCCTGTAACATCATATTTTAATTTAATCACTGTAGTCACTGTATATTCAACACAAGAAATGCAAGAACATTGTTAAATAAAATCAAGCTATATTTTGAAAAAAAAACATACAGAAAAAAAAAACTTTAAATATTATGCAACTCGTTAATGCATGAATAGGGATACACGATTAAGCATATTTACAATGGCACGTTTATCATGCTCTGAAGTCTAACTTACTTGAAAGAGAGAAAACATTGTCTATATCCAAATACCGCACCACATTACTGCCGCACAGCTTATTCTCATAATAATATTTTGGACTAATGAGTTCAAACTTAACAGCTACGCTCGTTCTAGGCTTACGTATAGAATCTACACATCAACCTTTATCACTGTTTAACCACGGAGATATAAGGACATCAATAAGAGCTCATGTCCTTCCTCTTTTGGAAAGAATAATTATTTCACGGTGATTATTTCCCTATTTTCGTAAACGAATACCAAAATTGGTAACTTACAAATTACTGATAACGATACCAGTCAGAAGGTCAAAGCTTTGTTCGCTGACTGATACAATTATATGACTGGAAATTTGGTGACGTTGACAATTTTTATGAGAGATGAACAATAATTTGTTATCGTCAACAAGTCAACAAGTCGCGGTATATCGAAAATGTGTTATTGCATTATTAATATTCAAACATTGTTGAGCTGCCAGCAAACAACCTGTTGCAATAATTGCGTTGTTTATTGTTCTTTGGCTGTATGACAATTCAGTTTATTTAACACATCTATGATTTAAATGATGTTTGAACGTGTACGATTAAAACTTGTGAAAAAACCATAGTTTAAGCTACACCGTTATGCTCATTTTATTAATTTAAAACACCCTCTGCGTGCATTTGTAAACGATATGTGTTGATTCGTTTAATTTTGTTTGAATAAGGTTTTGTTAGGAAACAGGAGTAAACTATTTTAATAATTCATCAATCTTTTGAACAGTTTTACTTGTGTCATGTTGAAAAGTTGCAATATAAAACTTCAATATTTGCTTAAATGCTTAAATTTGAAATAAAAATTGACAATTTGTGAGTTTTCAACTCGGTACCTCTTGAATGGCACCCTAATGTAGAGGTTTGTATGTGCGTACATTTGTCTTGTGCATTTTCAAATTTTTGTATATGTTGCACCGCTCATAAGACTTTGTTGTGTATTATTCTTGCATGTATAAACCTGTCGACAAGCATGCACATATTTTTCCTTTTTTAAAGTTAATGTATGCTTTGAGTGTTAAAATGAGACGATTAAGTATCCTTTTTGATAAGTGTTAATTATTGCAGTTTAGAAAAATAACAGCAAAAGAACTGGAATTAAATTTGCAAACTTGAAAAATATCTCTGCAAGTCACCGTTAATTATGTTTAAAAAGTTGGATTGGGTTAATGTTAATAAACTTTTTATAATATGATTTTAATATATGATTAGCAATACTGCCACTAATACATACCAAATCCACACTCTTTTACTTGAAAAGGAAATTTATGAAAAACAACCGTAGAGCTGAACTGAAACCAAAGAATGGTTAATCATTCAGTCCGTACAAATTACGTAATCAACATGTGCTTGTCAACAACACCGGACAAAAAATGAGGACACAGAAGCATGATTTTGTGGTCTGCGAACCTTTCTAAAAACTCTTTCTCTGTCTGTTTATCTTTCTGTCTCTCATTGTCTGTCTTCCTCTCTCTGTCTCTGACGGCCTCTATCAGTCTCTCTATATATCCCTCTTTCACCGTCTTTGGCCAACTGGCATTATATGACTGACAACGCGATCCTTTATGGTAAATAAATGTGATACCGTTTTTTAGCTTTTACAGAGTAGTACCCATAGCGTGCTAAACACCAATATAAAGTAACATACCATTGCTGGTAGATATATTGAATTATTAACTGAAGTTCGTCACGCCTTATGACTGTCGCACTGAACAATACTGAACTTTATTAACTACGTGGATGGTCTTGCATGTGCGCCTTTTGACTGCCATTGAGACAATGTAGTAAAATTTGTTTAAAGGTCCACAGGAATGCATCAGAAATTTGAAATTTGTGTAAGTTGTCGAATAACTGGTAAAACACTTATTTTGGTAAATGTCATGTTGAGAAAGAACTAAACAAACAAGACTCCGTCAGGCAATAAAATACAACAGACATTTGATGCTGGGAAAATGCCAATCACAATTATATATAAATAGGAAAGTAAATTGAAAAATTTGTGTTGGTGAAAAGTGCGGTTATGTTCGATTGGACCTATGGAATACGCGAAAGACAATTAAGCCTATTGTCAAGGTCTATGTCTTTAGGCTAAATGAAACCACACACGGTCGTTTGGAGATTAAAATATATATTTATTTCTTTTTACTTTTTGTATGTATAAAAACTAGATATATGAGCGAATGACTTCTATTCTCAATTTAATTTGATGACGGATGTTCAACATCCGACCTTTATTTAATGAATCCATTTCATACATATCGTCAACTTCATTTTGCATTTCTAGCTAAGACAAGCCTTTGCTTGAAGTTCAAAAGCCAGAACTACTTTCTTAGCACCTAGGTATTAACGACAGATCAGAAAGACCTATGGAGACGAATAAATAAAGACCATACGAGTCTTAGGTGATGTAAGAGGACATAAAATGTTCAGATAACACTATCTAATCGTCCAAAAGAGTGCAACAATGCAGTTCTTGTCTTATTATAGTTAACTGCTGAATAACCAGTGCAAAAATCCTTGCATTTTTATTAAAAATCCCTCTTAAATTTTTTAAAATTTTAAACAATCAATCTTAGTAGTTTGATTTAGAATTAACCAAAATGAAGAGATGCAAGGAATATATGTTGTTGCCTTTGACCTTTATTTGTTCTTTGATTGAATAGTTGCTGTGAAAATTACAATACTTTGCTAAATTAGGACAGAATCATTAATGCGTTGTGTATCCTGACACGGCACGATTGTTAGACACCAATTGTTAAGGATATGTTCTAATAACTTAGATATAAGCGATCAATTCCGTCTAGACAAAGTTGCATCTAGACAAAATTGCATGCCGTGGTAGCAAATTATGATTATATCCCGGTAATAAAACGACCAGCAATACAGCGGTAGTCGGACAACAAACATATGCGTTACAAAATAACCCTTTTCCATGCCAGTCATGATACTGCATGCCTGCCCACTATTATCACATTGAACGTGTATCACCAATGCACATAAGCAAAACCCTGCAAGCAATAATACGTTCTTTGTCACTCCATGGCGAGGAAAAAAGCAACACAGTGTAGGTTTATGAATAGTTTATTTACTATTTTATAAGTTACCCATGTTTCTGCAAAATGCATGACAGAGGCTTTTGTCAGAGCAAAAAATAATGTAAGTATATGAGTGTAATAAATGAAGGACTACAAGGACTTTAAGAAAACAAACAACAGTGACAAAAACTGAACTCTGAAACTCTCTTTTTGATAACTACCATAAAGAGAATATACAAAATACAATATACACAAAAACCCCAATTGGTTAAGTGACTTAAAAATAAATAATTTTAGTTAAATATCATATAGATAGTATCGGCAGATTTGATTTAATCGATAATTCAAGTAGCTTTTGAAATAAAGTCGCAGTAACCTGGAAAATATAACGGTTATTTATACTGTCCTTCTCTACGGGGCGATACTACCCACATCGATCATATCATTTAAATTAGGTTTTTTTGTAATAACACACCATGCCACAAATCAATAAAATTATACCATATCGATAGCGGACCGTTTTAATAATAAACTTTGTGCGTTCTGCATATTCTGGATTGATAGATACGCCACTGAAATGCTTGATATTGACAGTACTAACAATCTAGTAGCACATATCCTTTCCGTTTAATCGAGAAATTCCAATGTCATATCACCAAGACAACGGGCCTTTCAAATTGACTTCAAGCCGATAAGTGGGCCATGTTAACAGGACCTTCATATAACTTTGATAATTAGTGTCGTTTACACTCAGTTCGGATCAAACATGTATACTAATGTAGACTATGCACTCTTTAAAGTAGTAATAGTTGATTTTGTAAGCCGGATAAGGTACACGTAATGCGATGTTTTTTTCCAATCACTTCTGGTTTAATATATATATATATATATATATATATATATATATATATATATATATATATATATATATATATATATATATATATAACCAATTGTTAAGCTATACTATAACACCAACGAATTGTTTGCATTGTACAGGAAAAAAGGGAAAAATGGTAAAAAGAATTTGGCATCGCAATTTTGCATGAAGATTTTGCAGGTACATTCTTCCGGAACTTCTCTCTCTTTGACTTTTTTTATTCCTGATGTGGTTTTTGTCGCCAAGATTAGGATAATCCTGAAATTATCTTCTTGTTTACGATGGACCAGACAACAGAAACATTCCTGATAACAACGACGATAACTGTCTTGCAGTATACAAGCTGCACCGATGTGAAACCTAGTACCAACTAGACAGGTTCATTCGACACTGTCATTACAAGTGTAAGCAGCGATCAAACAAAAGCAGGATGGTACTTACTGTCAAATACCTACGTTTGAACGCAGAATACGTACGTTGTTTGGCAGTTTAAGTTAAGAAGTTGAACGGCTAATGATCACATCATTGTGTTGTTTACAAAGCAAAAATACAATTTTGAAAAATACATTACCAATACATTTGCATAGTAACTACAATAAACTGCAGCGTTATTGTACAATCGTAAAGAAGCGATCGGTTAAAGAAATGCGAACAAGATTTATTTTAAAGAATGTCGTAGTAACTATTTACAAGACACCTATATGGTAGACTTGATTGATTTATTATTAATTGTGAATACTTTATTACATTGCAATATCGTAGTTACGATTTACTAAACAGAATAAAGCACACTTTATTTGTCCAATTTCATCTATCTAACACCGACAGTAATTTAATACAACACATCTATGACAAGCTTACTTAACCAATAGTGATACAAACTTTATACTTGAACATGTATACATGCTCTCTCTACGCAATGATACGCTCATTGCAGTAATGAATTAAAATACACAATTGTTAAGACACAAGAGGCAAGAAAACAGAAGAAAACAACAATTCGATGTTTCTTATCAGTTTCAAAAATCATTGACCAGTCCACTATCCCGATTTCCTGGAAGCTGGTGATGTATCATGTTTAGACCCCCACTACATTCTTCGATACGAGCTAATGTTGGGCTTTCATCGGCTTATTTTTTAGTGTTTATTGATTTACATGAGCAACAGGGTTGAAAGCATTTGGTTGATTGGTTGTTCTGTCGCGAGTCTGTTTTTAGTGGCAGAAATACTATTTAAGAGATAATTTCTTAGGGATAATTCATCCGTGAAATTATCTTGACCGAGACACGCCTTTTCAATCCTATAAAAGCCAAATCAATCTTGCATTCTGTATGTGGATTTTAAGTGACATCGAAAAAAATCAACTTAAGGTATAATTAATCTTCTTCGTATAATAATAAAGACTACTTTATTGTAAAAATTCGCTTAATTAAAGTTTAAATGCAACTTAATATGAAAAATAAATCGATCGTAAAAAGCAACATGAAAAAAAGAAATAACTTATAATGTTATTTAATTTAAATTATTAAATGTTAATTACGTCTCATGCAATTGTCAAAAGTTGAAGAATACTGTTTTAAGGAAAATAAACTCACTGACTTAATCGTAAAGACACATTTATAAACTGTCTTGTAACTGATAAAGAAGATTTTATTTGACAATTTAATGTATAAAATACAGATAAATGCCACTAAACCAAGTAACTAACTGCTTACATTACGATTCTATTTTTTCGGTTCTGAACATCGTATAAACTTTTTAGGTATTTCGGAAACATCTGTAAGCTCTTAAGTGTAGTAAGTAACACACCTCACTAAGCAAAACTGCTGACACTTTTGATATAAATACTTTTGAAGTAAAAATGAACTGTTTGTAAGTTTGTAATGGAGTCACGATTCATGGAAATGTTCCATTATGCCAGCTGTATACCATGACAGTTTGTTTGTTTATAGCGTGGGGGGAGCCAATGTGTTTTATTTCTATCGTCATTTTCAATGTGTATTGGGCAAATATATCAATGTTAGTTTAGGCTGAAGTCAAACGGTTGTTAAAGATACACGCTCATTTTTCACATTTGAAGTGAAGTATACATAGATACAAGAATCATGTAAGTACATGTAAGTGTTTAGCTGCTATTAGTATATGATATGATCTGAATTTGAAAAAGTAGCATATTAAAATGTATTTAGTTGTCATAATCATAAATTGAAGGTTGCAATATTCGTGTTTGCAATAGATTGTTAAACTTTTTTATTAAATCGTTATAATAACTGGCGGATGGTCATATTTTAAAATATCTTTTTTAATCAGTTTAAATTACGCTAAAGGATTGCATTCTAAGACAAGGAAAATACTAATCATGAAAAATCTTATTGCTTCTTATAAAGTCACAGAGTTATAGGCTTATATTTTCCTGAAAAAAAGTAAAAAAGAATTAAAACAGTGATTGAGAGAGTGTCAGAGATAAGATGGAATATACAAATGGGGAGGGAGAAAAAGAGAAGAGAGAGATAGTAGGAAACAAGTTTTCTTAGTGCGTGTATATATTTAGTATAGTCCTAAAGAAAGTATGGTCATCGATGCTATCGGCTAATTCGTCCGTATTTATTTTACCTTGCGTGAACCAGGCGCTTATTACTCAACTAAACTAAGACAATAATAAACCAAGTACATTACCTGTTTCCATGAATACAATGCTTCTCCGACCAACTTGTACTGGCACTTTTCCTGATCATTTTACACCCAAATTGTCAAATCTTCGCAACAAGTCAAAAATGTTAAATCCTGACACCGTAATATCCTCATCACACCACCATAAAACACAACGGTTCTTCTTTAACAACAATAGACCATTACACCACAAGTGATGCAGTTAACGATAGCAGTTGTTTATCACTGTTACAGTAACGAGGGGTGTATGACTGCCGATTATGTCAATCTGTTGATGCAATTTGCACCACTTATCTAACTGCGGTAATAGACTGCGTAAAATAATAGATAGGAGTATGCATTACCGTTAAGTACCCGTGTTATATCTATTATTATTATAGATGTAAGTCTCTCATTATGAATAGTGTTCTTCAATGGGTAAACATCGAAGTTATTAGGATTAATTGAACATGTATTTGATATGCTTCAAAGAACAAGTGTGCATTCATTCATTCCGACTTATGAAAGTATTCTAGGTTTCGAAAGCGGAATAATTAAGTTTATTTGAAAATCATTCGGTAACTCGAAATTCTATAAATTGTAAGAAGTTCTGGTTATTTTATAGAGCTGTTATAGGTGTTGTGATATGTCATCAACACATTATTAATTTATATATGTTACAATTATAATTATGTCTCACTTCAAGTGGACGTTCCTAAGCCATCAAGTTTTAGTAACATTATCGAGTGAGTTTGACCAAATTATACTAAACTTATCAATTTTGCAAAAAAAGCGTCTGTATTCCTTCTATTAAATGCATGAATAATATATTCTTTACCGTTTAACAGTGTCGAGATCATGTATTCTACTGAAAATTTAAACAGCTCAATCCAAATATTTGCTTTCTTTTCACTAAAAATCCGCTCAAAACAAATTTTAACTTCTTTAATTACAAGCTTACAATTTAACGCCGTTTAAAAAAACACAAACCATTTTCAAAGAAAATGTCAAAACCAATTAAAACATAATCTTTGCTTGCATATAAACATAACTACAAAAGGTCATTTTAAGTGTGTATGCAAACAAAAAGTGTCGAATGAAACTATAATGATAAACTCTGAGTGATAACATGAATACGTTAGATTCTAAAACAATTTCTTGTTAAACCAATATACACCATTCTATATAAATAAGAAAAAAACGTTTTTAATTTTATTTTTTCCGCTAATTAATATTATCCTTTAGAGCTAACGTCAATAAACATAATATCATATTCCAGAAAAGATGCGTTCAGAGATGAGTTGAAAGTAACAATGACCATGAATAGGTTCACTGGCGAGTCACCCACGTCTAGGAATGAGAGTGGTTTATTCCGCTGCTTGTGTCTAACACAACTGAAACCATGCTAGTAAATGTACACTATGTTCTTGTCTGGTAGTGGGGGATATGATAGAAGGGATTACAAGGTTGTTTGCGGATATCGGATTGACGCAGTCAAACATAGCAGGTTCTTTAAGCACCCATGTCCAGTGTGGAATTTCGGACATGATTAACATGACGCAATGTGAATAGTAAAAGGGAGGTGTCAACTTGAATCAGAAACACGTGCATTCGTAACCATGATAGCAAAGTTAATCTTAAAACATAGTGTGTTGTGTAAAATAATATTGTAGTTTCAATTCGTGCTACATTCAAAAAAGGTTCTTCTCGTTATGCTTTATATATATATATAACCATTTTCTCTTGTTTGACGTAACACTTGCTTTCAGTAGTCAATAAGATTTTAAACACACTGTTATAAGCATATATTTTCAGAATTCATTGTGAGATACATGGTATTAAGACAACCCAAATTTTAGCAACGTATAAATATAACAACAAATTAGTTAGATTAAAAGAGAAGACATGTTGGGAAGTTTTTGCCTCGTAGTAAACGCCGTTACGTCGAGGAGCGAATAACAATTATCACGTGGAATGTTTCTGTTATGAATAATTTAGGTATGCCGACTATTGGTTTCTGTTGATGTTATTTTAGATATTGATGAATAAATATTATATTAGGTGTGCAATGTTTTTGTAATCGGGTAAACGACAAGAAAAGTAGGTATGGCCAGTTACCACGGATTAAGATCATTTTGTATTTTTGTTCTTTGTTTATATAGTCTCTCTCTCTCTCTCTCTCTCTCTCTCTCTCTCTCTCTCTCTCTCTCTCTCTCTCTCTCTCTCTCTCTCTCTCTCTATCTCCTTTCTCTCTCTTTATTGTTTTATTGACATATTGGCATCATGCTACTAAGAACACGATCGAGTACTGTTATATGTACATATATTGAACAAAGTCCATAGGTCCTTAGGTTTACAGAACAGTGCACACAGCTTGCTAGGCACCAATATAAAACACCATTGCTGCTAGGTGTCTTGAATTCCTAGTCATGAACTGTATCCGGTCACTCCTTTTAACAGCCGCACTGAGCAAACGCTAAAATTGTATGAGCTACAATGGTTTTGCATGCACGCTTTCTGGCTGCCGTTGGGACCATGTAGCAAAATGTCTTTAAAGCTCGACAGGAAAAGCAACAGAAACAATTTGTCTAAATTGTCGATAAACTGGTAAAACACTGATTTCGGAAGAAGTCAAGTTGTAGAAATAACTTTCCCAGCTAGACTTAATCATACAATAGCACAGAATCAAGGGAGACATTTGGTGCTGGAAGGATACCAATCACAATTATGTTGTCAGTAAACCCACAGGAAAAGAATCCGAAAAGTCTACAGCTGGCGGGAAGTGCAATTCTGTTCGATTGAAATTATAAAATAGGTGAAAGCCTAGATAGCCATTCAACATTCGTCTCGATGTATGTCGTGCCCTTTATCATTTGGCTAAATGAAACCACATACGAGCTTTTGCAGATTTAATTACATTTTTAAGCACAAAGTAACTATATTTTCCTTTAAAAACGAATTCATTCAATATTTTTATTTCAAATACATGTATAAATTAAAAATAGTTCTAAAACAACAATTTCCTTGTTGTATGTTTATAATCCTAGGTGTCTGAGCAAGGGGAAGCCTCTTGTTCTTAAATTCATTTTATGATACATGTTCATTACTCAACATCATTTGATTTTAATTTAATATATATTTCGCACACGTCTTTTTTCTATTTCTAGCAATGACAAACTTTTAAGTTATAGTATAACAGTTTTTTTTCTTAGCACATAGGTGTTCAGGACAGATCTTTTTCTCAGCACATAGGTGTTGCAGACAGATCTGTTAGGACTGTGAAGACAAATCAACACAGACCATGCGAGTCTTCCTTTATGTATTTTTCCCGAATAATAGTATTTAATTTCGTCCATTAGAGTATAAATTGTCAACGCAGTCCTTGTCTTAATCTTTTATTACCAATACCTTTTGACCAAGGCGAGAGGAATATCTTTTTGCATTTTAATATACACCACGCTAATATAAGTTATTTTTTATAAGCAATAGTCTTTGATTTTTCAACAATCAGTCTGATATTTTTTTTAATTAAGTGGCATTATAAAATGAAGAGAGGCAAGGGAAATTTGTTGTATCATTTGACTTTTATTCGTTCTTTGGTTAAGATTTATGTACATTTATTATAGCATATATAATTGCTCATATAGATGATGATAGAAATTATTGCTGAAACTAATTACAAAGGTTTACTTAATTAGAACAGAAGCACTATCGCGTTTTGTACCCTGACACATTACAATTGCCAGACATGGAAATCGCTAAATATGTGTTCTAATAACAAAGATATCATCGGATACCTTAGTTATTTCCGTCTAGACTTAATTGCCTGCCGTAGTAGCAAATTATTATTATATCCAGGTAATAAAACGATCAACAATACACGGAGAAAGTAGTTGGATCCCAAGCATTAGTTTTACAAAAGACAACAACTCCACAATGCAAGCCATGCTATTAGAGGCCTGGCAACTATTATCATGTCACAACGAGCAAGTTTCACAAAAGCACATACGCTAAATGCAAGCAGTAATACGTTTTTGTCACTCCATGGCGGGGAAAAAGGGGTAGATTCATAAATAGTTAATTTATTGTTAACCTATGTTTCATTCAGTGGCATGGCAATGTCTTCGCCAGAGCATTAAATATACTGTTACCGGACCTGGTAGCAAAATCGGTAGAGCGTCGACTACAAGTCCGGGAGGCCCCGGGATCGATCCCGGTCGCGAAATACCATTAAAATGGTACAGCTCCCTTGCTAACGCTCAAGCAAATATAAGGGTAGTTCCACGACCTGTTGGCCCGGTGTCAGGATAATGTGACTGGGTGTGGTAACATGCATACTGTTTACGGCATGCTTCACACAGTGAATGCAGCACTATTTCTCCTTCAAGTAGACGCCGCTCCAGACTTAAGTATTTATTATATACCTCCTGCATTTTCTGGATTGTTAGACATAGCACTCATAATGCTTGGTGTTGACAGTACTGGCAACCTAGTGATGATCACATATCATTTCCGTTTAAACAATAAATTGCAGTTGAAATGATATGACAACAAGAGAACGGACTTGTCAAATTGACTTCAAGCAGATATGTTGGCAATTCTAACTGGATTTTATACTGGACAATTTATACTGGTGTCGATTCTTATTTATCTGTAGTAGATCATGCACAATTTAAAGTAATGTTAAAATCGGTTTAAGCACCCCAGTAGGTCCATATTGGCGCAATACGATGTTTCTTCCAAACAGCTATTGCAGAATATACGATTAAGTCTTCTAAACACATTACACGTAAAATCAACAATTTTTCATTTAAAGTTGAATCTAAATGTAGCAAATTCTTCCTAATACACGTATAATGACATTGTAATCGTATTTAAACATGTGATATTACTTTGGTTATTTTATAACTGAGGAGGTTGTGATGATCGTATTGCTAATAAAACCACAATCTTGAGTATATTCCATAAAAAATTAAAATGGAGGATGCTGTAAGAATGGAATGTTGTAGAATGTTACCATCATGTTGTTTCACATTGACATTGCAGATGGAAGCTGCACAACTCCAAGCACCTATTGAGACGTTTTCATCAGAAATATGGTCCAAATTACAGTCAATTCCATTGAGCAAGTCTACTTTTTACACCAGGTAAATGATCCCTGCAAACAACCTTTCCTCAACAGATATAATATTAATTTAAGTCTTCTTTATAAGATATCCATTTGTGTTGGTATGGCCTATTCGCATAACTGCATGAGTAGCAGATAAAAGCAAATTCCATCAATGCAATCTAAAGTCATATGAAAAAATTGTTTACATAAAACACTATGGTTATTAAAGTGCTATAGTTTCCCCGTGAAGTAAATCGCTTAGATGAGATCCCATGTCAGGCAAAAAGTGTCTATATTAACAACATCATCATGAATGAAAACTGAATCTATGAAAGTAAGTGATGTCAATATCATCTGATGAGCAGGATACTTTCAACAGCTCAATTCAAAACGTTTTAGCTAAACTGGTTCAAATCATGTACCAGGCATCTATTTGCGAGTGTATTTTTGTTCATTATATGGCAATTACAGGATGGAATGTGCTATTTGGCACGTTATATGTCATATCGTTTTGAATGATTATGCATTGGGCCCTGTGGACATAATTCTCTCTGAACAATCTTCTCTCGGGCGGAAGAATACACCATTCAGACTGAAAAATAGTGCTGGTAAGAAAACACGCATGAGGTGTGGTCTCAAGCTGCCATGTTGATGAGAAACCAACGTAAAACAGGTTTGCAACAGATATATGTTAATTCCAGATAATTCCCGCATTTGACAAATATCTGTTTGTCTATATGTTTGTCTATTTTCCTTTCGAGTGTTCTTAATTCATTGTAGTTAATACGTTATTTCTTTGTTTACGTCAGCGTATTATCTGATAAATAACTATGGGTATAACACCTTAAGTAAAGAAGAACAAAAGCAAAAATATAGCAAATATCTTGTTCACAATTTTCGTTTGAAATCGGTAAATCTACACCTTGTGTATGTACAATATTATTTAAGGTATTGGTTCATTCCTTAACTGAAAATTCTAGAACAACAACAAACCAGATGTATGCCAACATTTGAACGTCAACGTTATATTTGAATGTACTATTTATACCATAAATTAATCATTTTTGTAGAGGGTAAATAACTGTTTAAATATCGTGAGGCACCACGGCATTGCTAATGCAAAATACTTTCAAGATTTAAATCTAATCAAAACAAAAAGCATCGTAATTGAATGGCAACATACTGTTGCATGGATATTTTCCCAGATATTTTTAAGGAACAAACAGCATTGTTATATGCTTTTTCTTTAGTAAGTTTTATCGCCCGGATTAGGATAATCCTGCAGATCTCTTCTTGTTTACGATGAAGCAGGCCACAAAAACATTTCTGATAACAACGACGATAACTTTCTTGCAGTATACAAGCTGCACCGGTCTGAAACATATCAGCCATTTGACAGATTTATTCGACGCTGCCATCTTTAAATAGGCAACCAGCCTATCTAACAAATCTAACAAAAGCAGCATTGTCATTATTTTCAAATATCTTCGTTAGAACTCAGAAAACGTACTTTGTTTAGACGCATTGTCAGTTAATTAAGGTTTTAATAAGAATATATATGACAAAGTCCTATGAGCATTGCAACATATACATAAATTAGAAAAGGCACAGGACAAAGGTATTCACATGCAAGCCAAATGTAAAAGTTAGAACAAATCGGTGGTGAGTCATTTAACAAAAGAGCAAACCTGACAGTTAACCGCATTGGAAGGGTCATTCGGCAATATGGACCGAGAGTATAAAAAGCTGAACACCGCTAATGATATATCATAATGGTGTTTACAATGCAAAGTTACGTTTGTTAAAGATATGTTACATTTGCATCGTAACCATGATATAAAATATCGTCATTATACTTTTGTCAAAAAGAAAGATTTGTTAAAGAAATAAGCTCAAGATTGGATTTAAACAATGTTGTAGTAACTTTTACCAGACACCAATAAGGTACATGTAGACAGCATTGATTTACAATCCGCAAATTTCGTAAATGCTCTAGTACACAGCAATATGGTAGCTACGATTTACTTAAACATGCAATTTCTTGTTCGATTACACCACGTGAGAATTTATATTCAATGAACTGACATCTATCCTATGTTATCGAATGATAATACTTAAATAAAATAACAATGAATGATACATCTCTTAAAACTGATACAAGTATAAAACCCATTTGAACGCCTAATTGCGCTTATTGTAGTCATATATAAAGCACAATTTAAAGGACAATTTTAGACACAAATACGTAGAAAAGGCAAACAAAAGTCCAAAAAATGAACAATAATCAGCTCTGTCTAATCAGCTTCAAAAATCATTGACTAGACCACTTCCCCGATTTCCCGGAAGCTGGTGACGTGTCATATTTGGATCCCCTCTAAATTCTTCGTTACGAGCGAATATCGTGATTTCATCAGCTTGTGTTTGAGTGTTTATTGATTTACATGCGCAATAGGGTTGAGAATATTTTGATGATTGTTTGATCTGTCGAGGGTCTTTTCTTGTGCAGAATGCTAGTTAAGAGATAATTTATTAGCGATAATTCATCTGTGAAATTATTTTGACAAGGGCTTAAAACTGGACAAGGAATTTTGCAGTCTGTATGTGGATTAAAAGGGCATCAAACAAAATGCCAACTGAAGGTACCGATCAGTCTCGTATAAAAAAAGACTACTTTAATGTATATTGTGCTAACCTAACATTACTCTACATTAATGCCAATTAATGATAAAAATGTATTAATAACACCAAAGGTAAAATTTTAGAAATAACTTATAACACGTTTTAAATATTTAATACGTGTTATACATTTGTCAAAAATTGAAAATATCATCTTAAGGGAAACTCGTCTTGATTAAATCTTGAAGGCAAAATTAAAGTATAACATAATGGTAAATGCCACCAGTCCCATGTTACGAAATACAAACAGCTGTTGGTTCTAAAAGTTGTGTAAATTTTTATTCCATTTCGGAAACATCTTTAAGCTAGTAAGACTATTCACTATTACTCCTCATCAAGCAAATCAACTAGCATTTCTGATCTATATATTTTTTTGTAAATAGAGTAAAAGCAATATAGGCAAGGCTGTTATCTAAGCATTAGCGGTAGACGGAGAGGGGCGTTCGTTTTGGACGCACGATTCATCGAAATGTTCAATTATAGTAGCAGTATAGGTTGACTGTTTGTTTGTTTGTAGCGTGGCTGAACCAATGTGTTTTATTTCTATCGCCATCTACATGGTATATTGGACAAATACATCAGGACGGGTGAAGTCGTTTAATACTAGACAAACTCAAATTTACGACAATGAAACAACTATAGGTACCTTACCCGTTTTTGTGACTAAACGGCGTCTCCGATCAACTTGTGCCGGCAGTTTTGCTGATCATTTCACATTAAAACCAGCAGATTCTCACAAAACATAAAAGTCTTGAATCCTTACACCTTTATATCCTTATTCTTTCAGGCCGGTTCTGCTTTTAATAATGACACTACAATTGATGCAGTTAACAGTACGAATGCCTTAACACAAATATTGTAACGAGGGGTTTATAACTGGCGATAATGTTAATTTGTTGGAACAATATGATTTTCGAACCACTTATCTTACCCTGTTTGCCTTTGTCTAGAGGTAGATTAAGTTTAAATATCTGTGGAAACTTTATAGGACCTTTTCTTATTTATCTATTAATATAATAGACGAAGTAAAATACAAGATGGGGATATGCATTATCGTTTAATACAACTATTGTGCTCTCGATACTGATAGTGTCTGTAAATGGGTAAAAAAATCCAGAAAATATAAATACTATTTATGCTTAAATGGACAAGTATATTCTCTTTCATTCTGTAACGGAATTGAAACAGATTCGGTGCTCGATATTCGTTCGATATTCGTTCGATATTCGTTCGATATTCGTTCGATATTCGATGACCATTATACATTTGTGAGAAGTCGATTACATTAAAGTTCTGGTTACAGTATAGAGCTTAATTCTTATGGCCTTTGTAATATTATAAAATATCTTTTTATATTTCTCCCATTATATTAAAGCCTCTTTATAAGTGGACTCTCCGAGAAATCAGGCATTCTAAAAATAACTAGTCATAAGACAATTTTATTCATTTCATTATATGACGATTTACATATATTTAACAAAGACAACGTATTCCTTTTTTCCATGAATGATATGGACTTCACCGTTTTGAGTTTTGAGTTACTGAACTAGTACGGAATATTTAAACATGCCTAACCGATTAATTGCCTTTCATCAGTAAATGTACTTTTGAAACATCTTGTAACTCACAATTTAACGCTACATAGAAAACAACCATAATCCAACTTTTAAGAGGTCAGTACCAATAAGAATATTATTGTTCTCTTGCATATAAACAACCATTCTATAAGCATAGAAGGTGTAGGCGTATATCAGACAAAATGTGCCAAAATGAAGCTTTGACAACTAACGCATAGCAATAACATTGGTACGTTAGTAAAACTATTTCTTGGTAAACCAAGTAGAACCAATATTTTATATTAATAAGGAAAAACTATTTTAACTTTTTCCTTTACGATATATAATCCTGTTATAGCTAACGTTTATTAAACATATTATCCTATTTCATATGAGATGCGATAAGAAATGAGTTGCTAGTAGCAATGATTGTGAACATGTTCACGAGCGAGTCACTAACGTCTAGGAATGAGACGGTGTTTTATTACACTTAGAACTGAAATCATGCTAGTAAATGCCCATTGTATTCTTTTCTATTAGAGAGCGGATAGAAACCATGGAATAGATAACAAGATTGATAGTTGGTGAATATCGACATTGGATTTACGCAGTCAGACATAGCAGGTTGTTTAAGAAAAGATTCCTTGTGAAATTTCAATATGTCTGATATGATTACGTTGACACAATTTAAGTAGTAAAAGGACGATATCCAATTGAAGGAGACACATGTAGCAAAATCGTCACTCCATGAAACATATTATGTTCTTCCTAAAAGGTGAATTTATCTTTAATTCGTGCTACAGCTGAAATTCTACAAATAATACAAGACAAGGTCCTGCGAGTATTGCAACGTTTATAGAACCTGAAAAGGCACAAGACAAACGTTTCACATGTCAGCCAAATGTAATTTTTTTTCAAGAAAAAAAATTCACAAAATAGAGCAAACGCAAAATTACCGCCTTGGAACGGTCAATCGGTAAAAGTACCGACTGGATGCTTACGACGTTAGAACGGTCTCGTAACTTTGCAGAAAGACGTTATCACCGTTATGCTGCAACCGGCCTTAATAGTCGGAACGGGAATGTGTAATGATGCGAACCCGCGCGAGATATATTTATAATTCGTGACATGAGCGTGCATATTTTCGATCTGAATGTAAAGCTCAGGTTACAGCTAACTGGTCTGTTATTTGGCTAAGAGACAATAAAAGAGAGAAAGAGGGCAATTTATATTATTCCAATGCAATAAATGCAAAAATAAAAAAATCGAAAAAATAATGGTAATAAACTCAAAAAAGATGTTAAATAATGATATATAATAATGCAATGTTCCTATAATTTTCTTTTAAAATAATTGCAGCAAGACAGCCAATATAGTCAAGACTGTTGACGACGACGACGACAACGATGATGATGACGATGATAATATTAATAATAATACAATTGATGATGATGATGATTATAATGATGAGATGATTATAATGATGATGATGGATGATGATGACACTAATAGTAGTAATAATAATAATAATAACAATAATAATAATAATAATAATAATAATAATTATAATAATAATAATAATAATAATAATAATAATAATAATAATAATAATAATAAAAACTTATGACATTAATTAGGTTTCTACCTATTAAAACTTTGAGTTTTGATATCAATTGCTCACCACCCTTATTTTATTTGTTTTCATTTAAAACAGAATGACACAACACAATTGTTTTCAGTATAAAAGGGTGCCCACGTGTTTTTGTCGTTTGCTCGGGCTTTCCACAAATCAGTAAAACTGTTTTACAACCGATGTCTGTAAATATAAAATAAAAAGATAACTACAATCGCTTTCTTGCGCGGAGAGAGCGCCCACACAATTGGAAACAATGTCCTTTTACTTGACGTAACGTTAGTATAACAATTGTTTTCCGTATTCTATGAGTATATATTTTCCGAATCCATTGTGAGTTTTCAGGACACCCAGGATTTCAGAAACGCATTAACAATTTAACAACAATTACTGGAGTAAGTAGGAATAAAAGGGAAGATAGGTTGTGGAGGTGTTTGTATCGTCCTAGTAAACGTCGCGACATCGCGGCGGGAATAACATTTATCCCTTGGCTCTGTTTCTGATATGCATAATATAGGAATGCCAACATAAGGGTTATGTTAATGTTATTTTAGTGTTGCAGTGTTTTTTTTTTAAATTATCAGCATCAAAGTGACGCCCAGCAATGTGGTGGAGGAATTACCAAGACAAATGTCTGGGTAGAACCACCGGCTCACCGCAGGTCAGCTAGTGGACCTTCCCACATTAAGTCCTTTGCCTCAAACGGAACTCGAAACCACGAGGTAAGAGGCTAAGCAGCTAGAGGAGTGACAAATCGGCGACTCAGTCACACCACGGGCGCTCCTTGTTATTCTACGTGTTATTACAGATAGGAATCAATATGAATATTTAATTAAGTGAACAATGTTTTTGTAATCGGGTGCACGACGTATAACTATGTATGACCAATTAACACTGATATAGATTATTTTGTATTGTTTTTCTTTGTACTTTGCACAGTATTTTTTCTTCCATTACTCACCCCACCCCCATTTCTTTGTCTTCTTGACATATTGAAATTATGTTACTCGGGTCACTTTCCTTAAACGTTCCTCCGTAGCCTTACATTAGAGTGCAGCATGTTAGGCACCAATATTAAATAACATAACATAGCTGCTAGATTTCTTGAATACCTAGTCATGAATTGAATTCGGTCACGCCTTTAAACTGTCGCACTTAACTCTGCAATGTAACGAACTGTATGGATGGTCATGCATGTACACTTTCCGACTGCTGTTGGAACAAAGCAGCAAAATGTGTTTAAAGTTCGACATGAAAAGCAGTCAGAAACAATTTGTTTAAATTTGTAAAACACTGATTTTGGTAAATGTCATGTTGTAGAGAGAACTTAACCAGCGAGACGCCGCCAGGCAATAAAACAGAATCAAGAGAGACATTTGGTGCAAGAGGGACACCAGTCACAATTAAGCTGTCAGCAAACCTACAGGAAAATGAATTGGAAAAGTCTACAGTTGGTGGTAAGTGCACTTGTGTTCGATTGATATTATACAACACTGAAAGCCAAGTTAGACATTCACCATTAATCTCGTCGCATGTCATGCCCTTTCTCTATAGGTTTAATGAAAGCACAGGGTCTTTGATAGATTAATTTACATGTCATTTTAAGCAGAAAGTGTGAGTAATTCTACGGTAAATAATCTTTAGATCGCTTACATGTACAAATACAAATATTTTATAAAACACGAATTTCCTTGTTGTATGTTTAAATTACTAAATATATGAGTGACAGGAAATTCAGACACTTGTATTAAATTTCATTTCAATCTCTTGTTTGATTTTTTTTATACATAATTTTTGCATTTCTAGCAAATATAAGGCATTGGTTGAAAGTATAGTCTAACAAGTTATTTCTCAGCACATATGTGTTAACGACAGATCGGCTAGGACTGTGAAGAGAAATCAACATCGACGATGTTTTTTTCTCCGAACAACATAATAAAATACGCCCATGAGTGTATAAAATATGATTCTTTATTATAGTTAACTGTTTAAAGAAGGCGCGAAAGCTACCTTGTGATTTTAATATATCACGATTTTTGTAAATAAGTAAGCAAGAAGCAATAAGATTGTCTGTAATTATTCAAGAAAATCTGAGATTATTTAAAAAATGCATAAAATGAAGAGAGGCAAAGAAAGTACGTTGGCGTCATTTGAACTTTCTTTCTTCTTTAAAATACTAGGCTATAAAAAGAAAGTACTCAACCAGTTTATCGGCGTTAAAAGACACATTTTATACGTCTATAATGTTGTTTGTAAAGTTTATATAGAAGACTGAAGAAATATTTTGTCGAGCAAATTACAATAGTTTGCTTAAATAGGACAGAAACACTAAACACCAATGCGTTAATAACTCTGATGCAGTACAATAGCTAGACGTCTACATTGTTAACGATATGTTCAGAAACATTCGTCCATCTTGACTAAATGACTTGCCTTAGTAGCAAAATGGGATTACATCCGGGAAATAAACTGATCAACAATACAACGAGGGAGCAGTAGTTCGGACCACCAACATTGTATTCCGTGGTTTAGCAGCCACACTAGTGATGGACAAACATAAAGCAGATCTTCAACAATTATTGTAGCATGTGGGCATGTGACTTGTAAGGGAATGTGTTTTGTCTATTTTTGTGTGTCAGTTTTCGTCTGCGACAGATTCTTTGTATTTTTAACTTAATATTACAAAAGCATCGCAATCGAATTATAAACAAACAGTTGTATATATATTTTCCAGACTTTCTGTCGGAAAAGCTTTTTAATACTATTTTCATTGGTGTTTGAACGGCACGGGCTGGAATAATCCTGCAGATACCTTTTTTGTTTACGATAAAGCATACCACAGAAACACTCCTGACAACAACGACAATAACTGTCATTTATTATACAAGCTATACCGGTAGGAGACGCCAGAGAAAAGGGGCAGATTTATTCGACGCTGTCAACTTTAAAGGGGGTAATAAACAACAATCAAACAAAAGCAGAATGGTGATTATTCTCGAATACGTTCGTTAGAATGAAGAAAACTTACGTTGATAAACATGCTGTCGGTTTAAGCTAAGAACGCTGAACAGCTAATGATCATATGATAGTTGTGTTAACAATGCAAAAATAAATTTATATGCATCGGAATCTACCTAATGCCATCTTATAGTTGAATACATGTATATATATATATATATATATATATATATATATATATATATATATATATATATATATATATATATATATATATATATATAACCGGCTCCAGATAACTGAAAAACTGTTGGTGGGACGATAAACCCAATAAACAAACTATATATATATATATATATATATATATATATATATATATATATATATATATATATATATATATATATATATATATGTAAATACACTATATAAGGGACACTGTTTAGTTTAACGAACAAAGAAAAAAAAAGAAAATACAACAATTCGCTGTGTCTAAGATTGACCAGACCACTTTCCCGATTTCCCTTAAGTTGATGACACAACTTTATGCTATATAATTACAGCCAATCTTGCATTCTATATGTGGCTTTAAATGACATCGACAAAATGTCTTCACAAGATTACAAAAATCTCTTAGTAGAAGAATTACGACTACTTTTAATGTACAATGAGCCTAATTAACAATTAAATGTTACTTAATATGAAAATTATATTGATTGTTGACCAGGCAACATAAAATATCATTCATATTAAATGTTTATTACATCATTACCATTGTAAGGAAAATAACTTCTTGATTTTAACGTAAAGAATAAAAATGGAATGTCTTTAAAATCGATAAAGATTACTTTATTGGAAAATTGAATGTTTAAGATAAAGATAAATGTCATAATTAACCATATAAATATATGCAAACAGTATGTTTGTACTTAAACCTTTACCTGTGTTTCTGCAATTGGCAAATGTATTTTGGAAATGTCTTTAAGCTAGTCAAAGTAGCCAACTTACCGACACATTTGATTAATTCACTTTTGTGGGATAAAGCAAAATGATACGGGCAAGGTTGAGACCCATGCTTAAGAGCTGGCAGAGTGTGACGTTTCTAATGGAATCAAGATATATCGAAATGGTATATTACAGCAGCAGTGTACTAAGACTGTTTGTTTATAGCTTGGCTGAGCTTAAGTGCTTTATTTCATTCGCAATATACAATGTGCAATGGGAAAATAAATATAAACGTTGTTGTTAAAGGTGAAATGCACAGGGTATTATAAAGGCACGCTGGTTTCCACATTTCAAGAGAAGTAAACTTAGATTAAAGAATCATGCATAAACATGTGATTGCTCAGCGTCTATTAGTATGTGGTATGTTATGAATTTGTTAAAATTGTATCAAGTTAATTATTTTGCCATAAAATCAATACACAACATCCATTTCACCCAAAACTGTTAATGATTAATACCTTAAAAATTTAATGCCATAAGTAAAGAATTTTATTTTAGAAAACGATTTAAGAGAGAGAGAGAGAGAGAGAGAGAGAGAGAGAGAGAGAGAGAGAGAGAGAGAGAGAGAGAGAGAGAGAGAGAGAGAGAGAGAGAGAGAGAGAGAGTGAGTGTGAGAGAGAGAGAGAGAGGGGGGAGAAAGAGGGAAAAGGGGAAAGGTGGAAAAGTGTTATTTGTTTAAAAAGAAAGAAAATAAACTCATAGAGATTACATGTATGCGGTAGTTTCTAAAACTACTTCAGGACAAACCAAATAACAGCAATATTATATATAAAACAGGAAAAATTATATTTAACTTTATATATCCGTGAATAAATATAATCCTTGTGGAGCTAACGCTTCTCAAACATATTATCATATTCCAGAAAAGATGCGATCAAAGACGAATTGAAAGTAACAATAATCGTAAACGGGTTCATTATCACCAATGAGAAAATGTTTTATTCACCCTGCTTGTGTCTAACACTTAGAACTAAAACCATGCTAGTTAATGCACCCGCGTGTTCTCGTCTGTTAAAGCGGGGATAAGGACCATTGGAGGAATTATACGGTTGCTGGCGAATGAGTCTTGGTATAAGATTTACGCGCTAAGACATAGCAGGTTATTTAAGAACTCATTTCCTATGGGTAATTTCTTTATTTCTGACTTAGTTATATTTACACAAGTTGACTAGTTAAAGAACGATGTCCACCTGAAACAGACAGGTGGAGTGCAATCGTCGCTATGATAGCATAGTGAATCGTAAAACATACAGTTCTTCTTAAAAGATAAAGTATTTTTAATTCGTACTCTAGTTAAAAATTACATAGAATACGAACATGAGACAAGTTTTTTTTGAGCAGAATATTGCATAATATATAAAATTTGAAAAGGCACAAGAGGTAGGGATTTATATCCCAGTCAAATGTACAATTTTGAAGAATATTAAGACGTGAATTGCATTCAGTGGAGCAAACCTAACAGCTTCCGCCTTGGAACGATCAATCGGCAATAGGGTCGAATAGGGTGCGATGGGGGAGGGGGGTTTAAGACACCTGCTTGAGGAAAAGGGTGCTTGCGACTACAAAACGGTGTAATAACTTTACATAAATGTTACCCAGGCTTCATTATTATCATTATTATTATTATTACTATTTTATTCATGTATCTGTCCTAGTTAGCAATCCTTTAGTGTGAGTGGTCAGTTATGTTTTGTCTAGTAATGTGTGTCCAGTCTGGTGTGTCCAGTCTCTGTCACTGTGTCTTGTCTGTACTGTCTTAAGTGAGTAGTGTGGTAGAACTGGTTTGGTAGCTTATCTTTCTAAACAGATCATAACAATCTAAAAATACTAACCAATCAGCATGCATACTTCTTTTCAGTCTCAGAACTAACATCTTAATTAAACTTCACTTTGGGCTAGGTCTTCGACCAGTAAGCATATGTTTTGCTAAAGAATTAAATTTTTGAATATAGTATACCGGTACTTTAAGAACTGCTGCCCGGTTTGGTGTGTTTATTTCTAGTGAGGTTTTATTGTAAATTTGTTGTTGACTTTATATAACCTCAGTTAATAAGTATAATAATATTGACGTGAAATAAAGAAACTATTGAACCTGCAACGGAACTGTTATTTTTATAACCCCCGGTTAACAATGGCGATCCCGGCTTTTCAAACCGGGCGGGGCAGAAGTGCACAGTTTACTTGGACCACCTTACAGCGAGTCCAGAGGAGTTGCTGAGTAGTTCCTGGAAGAAGTTTCTGCGTGAGGTGATTAGAAAGCAACGGTAGCGTTTGGAACCTTGGACTTGGAGAAAGTAACCTTCCAACAACTAGAAGCTACAGTGCTAGTGATTTTTTTTTGTGTGTGGCCACAGTGTTTTTTTGTGCTCATGAGCGTGCGCGAGTGAAGTGTTTTTTTATTATTGATAACCGGTTTGACCATTCAGGAGTCGACCTTGTTGCAACCTCTTCGTTACTATCCATAAACTGTCAGCGCTGGATTCAACGTTGGATTTCTTCGTTGGAGAGACATTTTTGTGACAAGTTTTGAGTGTTAAACTGTAAGTACTTACTTAGTACTACAAGTACAAACATTTCTAGCCAATTTTACTGAAAATTGTATAAATTTGCTATATTGTAAATTTTTGTCATATTTTAAAAATGTAAAATTCAACATTGTATAAATTTGCTATAATTAAGTTTTTATTTTTGTAATTTTTTCATATTTTAAAATGTAAAATTCAACATAAAGCAACGTTTTTTTGCATTTTGCTAAAAATGAAATAGAGTAGAACTATAAAGAGGTGTTTACCTAGTGAAATTTAGGCATTCATGGTAAATTTGCATCCCTTTCAAATTTTCTGCTACAAGCACATGTATCCTGATAAATATCGGTTGGGTTTTTCCTTGTTTCTATTTTTAGATCGGTAAACATGTGACCAATTTAGCTAACGCTTTTACGGTTATTTGAATAACTACTCAGTTGAAACTAATTTTTTTTTGTTGAAAGTTTTTCTGTTAACATAATTTAAACTTTTATTTTTAAGTAAGAAATATTGACAAGAGTAGATTTAAGCAATTTATTCAAAATTGTTTGGTTGTTACTTTTTATTCATTCAAGGGCAACATAGTAACTCTTGCTTGACTATTGTATTTTTCCTAGGTGATTTTTTCACTCTGTCAATTACCTTTCGTCATTATATTTAGATTTGATTTTTGTGTATCAATGCTGTGTATCAATGCATTATGACTTTATGACTTTATGAGTTTATGCATACATGATTTGTTTTTTTTATATAGTATTGAGATACATTTTGAATAATTTTGCCTTAAATGTGTTTTATGTTCTTGATTGTTTATTTTGCTGTTTATTTAGATATTTCATTTTGTTATAGGGGCAGTGGTTAATTGCAAGGAAATTATTTTTTGCAAATAAGAGACTTTATTTTGATTTTAGATTTAACTTGTTTTTTCAGCTTAATTATGAGATAGAAAATTTTCTTTGCAACTCAGTGGATTTGACCCTTTCCTTTTCACCCTTTATTTAATTAGCACTTAACCCTTACTAACATTTTGTTACACAATTGTGTGTATGTGTGTGTGATATAGGTTTTATATGTTGCAGTGTAGGTAAGTTTCTATGTTTTATTTTTACATGTTGTATGTTTCAGTGTTTATTATTTGTGTTTTAGATATCATTAGTTTGTGGTATATTATATTAATTGTATTATATCAAGGTATTGAATATTGAGTAAACGCTCCATTCAGGATTGGATGTTGGTAAGTCTGGAGATTGGGTTTGTTTGTATTTTAGTTTCGATCTGGTAATGAGATGGCATTCATATTTTCAGCTCGTGTATGTTCAACCAGAGAATCCTCTTCAAAATTTCAGTTGTTCTTTTTCAAGAATGGTCTCATTTGACTTTGTTATTTGAAGTGTTTCAGGTAAAAGTTGTGGGTATTGACTAGTGTTTAGTTTCTTTGGAATTTGTTTATATCATCATGGCAGAAGGAGATATGAAAGATTTTGTACCTGTTGGTGAATCTACACCTTTAAAGAAAGTTTTAGATGCTTCATATAAGCCAGTACCTAAAGGTCGAGGTATGACACATTTTATGAAAACAGAACAAGAAGAGTCACATCTTTTTCATACAGCACCGATTGTTCCAAAACTCCCTTTCTTTTCAGGAGATGAACCGCTGCAAAGAGGTGAGTGCAGTTTCGTTGAATGGAGATATGAGATTAGGTGTTGTTTGGGGGACTCTGACATTACAGAGAGTTGTTTGTTGCAAGCCATCAGGAGGTCTGTAAGGGGTACTGCTCGCCGCTTAATTATTCCTTTGGGTGAGACAGCTTCAGTCACCGACATAGTAGGCAAGCTGGATGCCATGTTTGGTGATGTCTCTACTCATGGCATGATTATGCAGGAATTTTTTAATGCGAGACAGTTGCCGGATGAGTCGGTGACATCGTTTGCTTGTAGGCTCGAGACCCTATTGCATTCAGCAGTACAAAACAATCACATAGTTGCAAGTGCTAAGAATGACATGCTGCGTCATAAGTTCTGGACTTCATTGTCAAATGAGAAGTTAAAGTCTCAGACTAGACACAAGTATGACTCCATCTCAGAGTTCAATTCTTTGCTTAGAGAGATAAGAATAGTAGAGAAAGAGTTAATGCTGGAGAAAACTGCTTTGAACAAGAAAATACACTTGAATCCGGTAAGTGTCAGCAGTGATGATCGTTTCAGTAAGCTTGAGATTGCTTTAAAGAAAGAGATAGGAGATGTAGAAAAGCGACTTGAAGCCAAGTATGAGTCTAAGTTAGATCAGATTTTGAAGCGGTTAGATAGTGCTGGGCAACAGGCATCAACATATCAAACGTCACAGCCCAGGAACCAATCCAACCAAAATCACTTTAATAGTGGTAGAGGTAGGGGAGATTGGTATAACCGTAATAGTTACTCTGCAGGAAAGAGAGGGCAGCCAAAAGAGTAACCACCTCAGTTGTGGACCAGACTAAGGTTGGTGACTCCGTTGGTCCGGCTAATGACTTAATTTCAAGGTTAGTTGGAGATTCGAACCAGAGTAGGGTAGTAATTAACAACAGAGAATTTGTTTGTTTGATTGATACCGGTTCCATGGTTTCAGTCATAAACGAAAGTTCTCTACATACTTTTACAGAGCATCCAAAAGTACTACCACTGAACATGTTAGGTTTAGAAATTTCATTGGCAGATGGAGCAAAACTGAACTATATTGGATACATAGAGTGCAATTTATCAGTTCTGTTTTCTGATTTTAATGTAAATGTTCCAATTTTAGTGACTCCAGATAACCGATTCTCACAATCATGTCCGGTTATCATAGGAACCAATGTAATAAGACAATTTAGAGATAAGTTTGATCCATCAGATTTGCCATTAGAATGGAAAACTGCGGTCAACAGTTTGACATGCCAGTCCATTTCTGCTACACTTTATGGCAACAAATCTTACAAATTGGGTCCAAACCAGACAACAACTCTGACATGTGTTGTCAGAAATGTTGCTCATGGTATATCCCATGTTGTGACGGAGAACCCAGACAGTGGTACGCCAGGTTACATTGTTTGTCCAAGGCTTGTTAAGATGAAGCAATCTGGATCTTTTGCCAGAATTGTTGTCAAGGTCTGCAATATGACTGCAAAGCCATTGACAATACACCCAAAAACTACTGTTTGCAAACTCACAGAAGTTGATGTGATTGACAGTTTAGCCTCAGAGTTGCCTAACTCAAAGTCCAAGGATGCTGAAAGCAATGATTTGGGTGTGAAAATCAATATAGATAACCTCACACCTGAGCAGCTCCATAGGGTTCATCAGGTTTTAGGCAACTGGAAACATGTGTTTTCTACTGGGCTTACAGACATTGGTTGCACTGATCTTCTCGAGCACAAGATTGTGTTAGAGGATGACAGGCCTTTTAAACAACCATACAGGAAAATACCCCCAAGCATGTATGAGGAGGTACGTCAACACATTAGACAGATGCTTGATGCAGGAGTGATTAGGGAGTCAGACAGTCCCTATTCCAGTAATGTAGTTTTAGTGAGAAAGCGAGATGGCAGCCTTCGCTTCTGCATTGACTGGAGACTGCTAAATTCAAGAACTAGAAAGGATGCCTATATGCTTCCTAGGTTCGATGATATCGTTGACTCGCTAGTTGGCTCTACTATGTTTTCAAAACTTGACCTAAGATCTGGTTACTGGAATGTGAAAATGGAGGAAAAAAGCATCCCGTACACAGCATTTTCAGTCGGAAACATGGGTTTCTATGAATGGACTCGCATGGGTTTTGGACTTACTAATGCTTGTGCCACATTTCAGCGTTTGGCTGAACGTACAATGGGTGATCTACACCTGCGGGAATGTCTTGTGTTCATAGACGATATCCTCATTTTCTCAAGAAACTTTGATGAACATGTCAGGCGATTAGAAGCTGTATTTTCTAAGTTGTCAGAACATGGTCTCAAGTTAAAACCCTCAAAGTGTGAACTTTTCATGTCATCGGTATCATATCTGGGACATACCATATCTTCTGCTGGTATCCACACAGATCCAGAGAAGACATCAGCCATTAAGAAGTGGCCAGTGCCTAAAAATATTAAGGAATTACGTCAGTTCCTTGTTTTTTCTGGGTTCTATCGGCGCTTTGTGGAAAACTATGCAATCATAGTTAAGCCTTTGAACAGATTGCTTGAAGGTCATTGTCTCAATGGTAAAGTAGTTAACAAGAAGTCAAAGAAACGTCGGAAAAGTCCTACAAAGTGGATTTGGGCTTCAGACCAACAAACAGCTTTCGATACTCTTGTCGATAAGTTGACCAATGCACCAGTCTTAGCCTTTGCCGACTATACAAAACCATTTATTCTGCACACTGATAGTTCTGGCACTGGTTTAGGAGCAGTCCTCTATCAAAAGCAGGATGATGGCACAGAACGCGTTATTGCTTATGCCAGTCGAAGTTTGAGACCCAGTGAAAGAAATTACCCAGCTCACAAGCTTGAATTTCTTGCGTTGAAGTGGGCTGTCACAGAGAAATTCAATGACTATCTCTGGGGTAACTCTTTTGAGGTAGTTACAGACAACAACCCACTCACGTACGTGCTTACCACAGCTAAGCTAGATGCAACTAGTCATCGTTGGGTAGCATCATTAGCTAATTTCAATTTCACCCTTAAGTACAGGGCAGGAAAGTTGAATGCAGATGCTGACAGCCTTTCACGCATACCTATGGTATTTCCAGAGACCATAAAGGCTATTTGTACAGCCGCTACAGCTAACGTGCCCTTGGTCACGTGTGTGTCAGCTGGTTGTCTGCCTCCTTCGGCCGAGGAGGTTGAGAATCAGTATGATAGCTTTCAGAAGGTCAACTGGAAAGTAGAGCAAGCACAAGACAAAGTGATAGCTAGGGTTTCAAAACTTCTTGGTAGTGGTCGTCGCCCCAGGGAGGGAGAGTTCAGACGTGAGCCTTGGCAGGTACAGCGATTTCTTAGGGAATGGAACCGCCTCACTGTTGAGTCTGGAGTGCTGTACAGGACCACTACACAAGATGGTCAGCCATGCAAACAATTAGTTTTGCCAGTGTCCTATCGCAAACTTGCATTGAAAGGGGTGCATGAGGATGTAGGGCATCCTGGCAAAGAAAAGACACTATGGTTGGCTAGACAACGTTTCTACTGGCCTGGTCTTGAAAAAGATGTCAGTGCCAAGGTGGAAACATGTGGACGTTGCATACGGAGGAAAACTCCTATTCAAACAGCAGAATTGGTCAACATCAAAACTTCTAGACCAATGGAGCTGGTTTGCACAGACTTTCTATCATTAGAAATGTCTAAGGGTGGTTTCGAACATGTACTGGTCATAACAGATCACTTCACCAGGTATGCTCAGGCAGTGCCCTGTAGAAACCAAACTGCGCAAACCACTGCTAAAGCACTGTACGATCACTTTTTCAGATATTACTCCTTTCCTGAAAAATTGCACAGTGATCAAGGCAGGAATTTCGAAAGTAAGGTTATTCGTGAGCTTTGCAAGCTAGCTGGCACTGCAAAAACACGTACTACACCGTACCATGCTCAGTCTAACCCATCTGAACGTTTTAATCAGACACTTTTGAAAATGCTCGGAACTCTAGAAGTTGACCAAAAAGCTGATTGGAAAACTTACATAGGTCCTCTTGTTCAAGCATACAATGCTACAATAAGTGATGCAACTGGGTTCTCTCCCCATTACCTTATGTTTGGTTGGCATCCCAGGCTTGCTATTGATGCATATCTTGGCACTGGTACTAATATGAATCACACTGATCCACAAACTTATGCTTCAAAACTTAAAAGCAGATTGCAATATGCTTACAAGTTGGCAGCTGATGAGTCTGCAAAACAAGGAGCTAAAGGAAAGTTGTACTACGATCGGCGGGCCAAGGCATCTTTGCTTAAGGTCGGCGACCGAGTGTTAGTTCTTTCTGTTGGCCACAAGGGAAAGCATAAACTAGCAGATAGGTGGGAAGAACAACCCTATGTGATTGTTGCTATACCCAACCCAGAAATCCCGGTTTATGATGTGCAACGGGAGGATGGACAGGACAAGATTCGAACCTTGCACCGCAACATGTTGTTGCAGTTCAATGCCCTGCCACCTGATCCAGCCCCGCCTGTACTTCATAAAGAAACTAGAACTAGGAGAAAGCATGAGAGTTGTTCTCACTTAGAACCAGAGTCTGATTCTGATTCTAGCTTAAGCTCAGGGGTTTATGTTATTCCTCAGAGACGTAGGTTGTATAACCACAACAGGGGTTGCTCTAATCCTACCCTGTCTACTGACAATGTCAGTAGTGATATTACACGTGGTTTGGTTGAATTCGCTGCTGATCGCGCTCATTCACCCTCACTGTCTCTCAAGGATCAAACTTATAACCTCCCTAGCAATCAAGCAGTCCAACACGCTGGTCCGGTAGATGATGCATCACCGACCAGAACAGAACAAACTCCAGATATAAATCATAGAGTTCTGAATCCAATAATTTCTTCACCTGAAGAATCAGTTGAGCGTCGCTCAACCAGAGTTCGTAAGCCACCTGATCGGTTTGGTCAGTGGGTTTGTCAGTTGGTGACTACACCAAAACCAGTTAATTCGGTTGATGAAACTGAATATTTTGTTTGAATGTAGTTATGATTTTATTTGTTTACTAAATTACTTTCAGTGATAGTGTTGATCACATTTGTATAGTTTTATTACCATTACCAGTATTATGATTGGGTCATAATATGGAAGAATATTATTTCTAAGCTGTTCACTGTATTATACTATTATACTATGCCCAGATATATTTTGTATCAAATGTTTCAGTGACAGTATACTGCTTGATTATTTGCAGTTATGGATTTATGGATTTATTTATTTCTGTGGTTTTGGCAGAAATGTGAATTAAATTGCTTTGACTTTATAGTACTGTTATGTTTGTTAAAAGCAGGTCAATCATTTTGTGTTTTTTACAGTTATCAAGCCAAGTATATATGAAGGATGTTGCTACTAATAGTAATGAATCCTGATAATTGAGGTTGAAATGTCAGGAGTCATTTACCTCCTGGGAGGGAGTATGTTACCCAGGCTTCATTATTATCATTATTATTATTATTACTATTTTATTCATGTATCTGTCCTAGTTAGCAATCCTTTAGTGTGAGTGGTCAGTTATGTTTTGTCTAGTAATGTGTGTCCAGTCTGGTGTGTCCAGTCTCTGTCACTGTGTCTTGTCTGTACTGTCTTAAGTGAGTAGTGTGGTAGAACTGGTTTGGTAGCTTATCTTTCTTAACAGATCATAACAATCTAAAAATACTAACCAATCAGCATGCATACTTCTTTTCAGTCTCAGAACTAACATCTTAATTAAACTTCACTTTGGGCTAGGTCTTCGACCAGTAAGCATATGTTTTGCTAAAGAATTAAATTTTTGAATATAGTATACCGGTACTTTAAGAACTGCTGCCCGGTTTGGTGTGTTTATTTCTAGTGAGGTTTTATTGTAAATTTGTTGTTGACTTTATATAACCTCAGTTAATAAGTATAATAATATTGACGTGAAATAAAGAAACTATTGAACCTGCACCGGAACTGTTATTTTTATAACCCCCGGTTAACATAAAGATCACCTTTGTACTGCAACTTTAAATACCGGAGCGGAAATACGTAATGATGCGATACATAATTATGCTTAGTGACAGGGTCATGTATATTTGATCTCTGTTTCATTTTTTAAATAATTGAACTTTTACAATTGCAAAAGATATCCTTAACATTTTTCAGTGCAAGTACGTATTACAGTGTCAGGATTGCTACAACGGTAAGAAATAAGATTGTTGACCTAACAATCAAGATACACTTCTTTGACAGATTCGGACGATGAATCAATGCCTGTTACATATAGCTGAGAAAGTTGTATGAAGGATTCTTTTTTACGAAAAATTTAAAAAGCGACAACAATGGCACTAAATAAACCTATGTCTTATTCAAAACACGATTGTTGAACTAACTGTACTTAGAAGGTTTACCTTTAATGTTATTTACTATTTTTGTTAAATGGCTCATCAAAGATTTGTTCTTACTTTTACATTGGCTTGCACGTGAATACCTTTGTCATGTGGCTTTTCAAAAGTTCGCTATATATTGCAATGTTCAAAGGACTTTGTCATATATTAAGATTATAAATATTCAAATATCTATTTAATAATTTACATAATTTAAGAACGTTTAAAAAGTATATTATATATATATAAAATTGCTCAGAATTAAAATCACTGTTATTTGCCATTGAGTTAATTTATTTGATACTGACTTGCTCACCACTCTTATTACACTTGTGTTCAAGTAAACTGAATGACTCACTCAATTGTTTTCGATATACATGTAAACGGGCGCACATGTGTTTTTATAATTTTCTCGTTTTTTTCACAAACCAAGTACTTTACAACTGTTGTTTGTTAAAGACTAGTTACCTAACAAGACTACCACAATCGGTTTCTGGTGGGAAAAGAGCGCATACAAATGTTTTAACAATTTGTTCTTGTTTGACATACCGAGAGTATAACACTTGTTTTCAGTAGTCATTACGTTTCTTAACACACAATTATGAGCATATATTTTCCGACTCCATGACCTCGTGGCGGGAATAACAATTATCGCGCAGCCCTGTTTCTGTTATGAATAATTTAGGGATGCCGAGTTCATGGGTTCTGTTGATAGTATTATAGATAGGGATCAATAGGAATATTATATTAAGTGTGCAATATTTTTGTAATCGGGTGCACGTGCCGAATGCAGTTAAATATGTATGACCAATTACCACAAATCTTTATAATTATACAGATCGTAGCGTGATTAGGTTTCCATTTACGAAATATAACATTATTAAGAGTGTTGTTTCGATGTCAAGAGACAGGGACATAGTTAAATGTCAAGATTATTTTATGCTGTTTATCTGTGTAGCTTATTGATCACTTAGCATAAAAATAAGCGTAAACGGTAAAATAAACGAATAATAAAAGTTAGTCATAAAAGCCTAGTAATATTATCTTTTCGTCCTTAACACTGCATAATAACATAGAAGTTGCTTAAAGATTCGATGGTTATTAAATTCTTAGAGAAAAGTGAAATCGTCATGAAATAAAAAAATGAATCGATTTAATCTATTTTGTGTTTGGACTATTTTATTTTTATCCGCGTAAACTCTTTATATGAAGCACTTAAATACAACAAAATTAAAACGGGTCAAGTCAGAAAGCCAGGTTTTCACCTTTACAGTCTTATCAATGATAACAACTATATCAACCCAATATTTTACTACAATCTTAAATCAGCCAATATAAGTTCCAATGCATAAAATGCTTTAAATTTCATTTTAGTTTCTAGAAGTTAAGTTATCATTGTTTTCTCTTGTCCGTTTATTAAATGAAACTTTGTCATGAAATCAACGATAAATTGGATGATCCTAACATGGAATAAATACAAAAACATTGGAAATTAATGTTTTGGAAAACGCCCCACCACATGAAAAGCATTGAAAATTAGATTGTAGTAACACATAGATCATTTCTGGCTGACAAACGTTAATTGGTATGGGAAATGTAAAAAATATTATATGAAATATGACGTATGGGAATGTTAGCCCTTTACACGCTGGAAACAGCATAACGGCATGTATGTTAATAGGGTAAATAGTGTTTCCAGGTAGGAAATCTTTAGAGGGTGCATGGTGGGTCTACCTGGCCTTATGGGTCCTCGGGATGCAGTGATATCAGAAAAGGGGTGGGCATACTTGTCTTGCATATCAATGGCGGAGGCAATGTTTGCTTTTGTGCTTCAAGTGCGACTATTTCTTTTTAAAATATTTCTTACTGTGACAGGCCTGTTTAAAGTAGACACACGACTTACGAAACATCCTAATACATCATAATAAGGCACATTGTGTACGTATTTTAATGATAGGATGTGGAACTCAAGGCAGAATCACACGGTTGAAATTCCGTAGCAGTAGACAATTATCACATGTTTAAATTAGTATGTCCAACATTTCTAACGAGCCGAAGTTGTGATTTTGAACTTTGAATTTACAAGTAAACAACCTAGAGTATATATAAATACAGTTTATAGTAAAACACGGTACGAGTTATGTAACCAGTATGACGTGATAGTGACAACCTAAGGGTCAACCAGACTTTGCACCCTCGACCTTCTGCTTTAGTCTTCTTCATTGGAGCACAATTGTATAGCATGAGAATAGTGCTTTATCAAACACAAAAATATATGTAAGTTAGTATACCTATACTTGTTTAAATTGTCTTTTAATGGGACCTTCTTTCCAAAACGGAGAATATAGGTTTTTTCCATAAAACAATAGATCGGAATAGGGCATCATTGTTTTGCCAATGGATAATTAAAAGGAAATCATAAGAAATTAAGCATGTAAAATGTCATTTTCAGTCGGAATATCCGAATTTAGCTAAAAGTAAGGGTTGAAAATGAAAAGCACTGATAGATGATTAGTATGACATCAATATGAATCTCATCACATAGTTGGGAAGGTTCGCATCTTTTTAGAAATTATGTTTTTGAAACACCTTGACTGGTTGGTGAGCTTACCAGTAAAACGTTGTATGCAATGTTGTAGGTTTGAATACAGCTTCACCAGAGCTATTTTCCTACTCGATCATCGATGCACACAATCACTAATACCATAAGCTTCATCTTAATGCTTATTCATGTGTTGGTAAGTTGTGTGTGCGTCTTCCTCAACCTATTCTCAATAGCAGCTTGATAGCTATCACATTTGTTGCATTTCTAGCCACTTTGTCACACAGATAGAAAGCATGGAGACATATGCTTTCCAGCGAATAGCTGACTTTTGTTACCATTTATTACCTATAGCATTATTAAGAGCACCTATTAAACTCCTTTATCGACTTGAATGGCACACTATGAATTAAAATGTAAACATAAAGAAAGATAACAAAAACGAAAAGTAATAATTGTATCGACGAAATAGGTTTAAATGTGTGCATGTGTGTGTGCGTGCGAGTGTGTATGTGGGCGTGCGTGCGTGTGTGTGGACGTGCGTGCGTGTGTGTGTGCTATATACCATTTAAGCTGCTTTTTGGATAGGGCTTTAAATATTGAGACGTCATTCCATACACCCACACATGTATTTCGAAACAGTCAAGCAAAACAATTTTTGATGCCAATTTGATATAATAATCACAGGTGTTTCACTGATTCAAACTATGTTCTTCAGTCAATATTCACAGTAATATAAGGTTTCCTTTAAATAAGAATCTTGTTCCGTATTTAGGTGTAGGTTAGTCGGTGTGTGTGTGTGTGTGTGTGTGTGTGTGTGTGTGTATGTGTGTATGTGTCTGTCTGTGTGTGTATTTGTGTGTGCATATGTGTGTATGTGTGTGTGTGTCTGTGTGTGTCTGTGTGTGTATGTGTGTGTATTTGTGTGTATGTGTGTGTATGTGTGTGTATTTGTGTGTGCATGTGTGTGTATGTGTGTGTGTGTGTCTGTGTGTGTCTGTGAGTGTATGTGTGTATGTGTGTGTCTGTGTGTGTATGTGTGTGTATGTGTCTGTCTGTGTGTGTATTTGTGTGTGCATATGTGTGTATGTGTGTGTGTGTGTCTGTGTGTGTATGTGTGTGTATGTATGTGTATTTGTGTGTATGTGTGTGTATGTGTGTGTATTTGCGTGTACATGGGTGTGTGTGTCTGTGTGTGTCTGTGTGTGTATGTGTGTATGTGTGTGTGTGTCTCTGTGTGTGTGTATGTGTGTGTATGTGTGTGTGTGTATGTGTGTGTATGTGTCTGTCTGTGTGTGTATTTGTGTGTGCATATGTGTGTATGTGTGTGTGTGTCTGTGTGTGTCTGTGTGTGTATGTGTGTGTATGTATGTGTATTTGTGTGTATGTGTGTGTATTTGCGTGTGCATGTGCGTGTGTGTGTCTGTGTGTGTCTGTGTGTGTATGTGTGCATGTGTGTGTGTGTCTGTGTGTCTCTGTGTGTGTATGTGTGTGTATGTGTGTATGTGTGTGTGTGTCTGTGTGAGTATGTGTGTGTGCATGTGTGTGTCTGTGTGTGTGTGTGTTTGTGCGTGTGTGTGTGTGTGTGCGTGTGTGCGTGTGTGTGTGTGGGTGTCTGTACTCCGGGGAAAACTCTGATCTAGAGAACAGTTGATAATGATTGTTACCATGTGTTCATCTCCTCCAATATAACAAAAAGGGTTGAAAGTTTTACTAAAAAAGTAAAATGAGTTGGTAGAATCTGCACTTTGATATCTTTGTTTACAATAATTATGCACTTTGAGAAATAGACTAATTAAATGAAACGTTACCTTATCGGAAATGTTTGTACAAATAATGCGAAATATGTTATTGCAAAAACAGATCGACATGTTAGCAGTTAAGTATTAGTCAATGCATTTGCAACGATTGTTGTGGTATCAGTACATTATTTTAATTAACATCTGCAAACCTTTATCACCTCTTCCAATTTAAAATTTTAATTGAAAAAGCTGTTATTGCAATTTTCCAAGCAATCGCAGTGATTCCTGGTTTAATTGTAAAAAGCGGATGCTACAGTGCATACATTATTTTTTTTAAATTTAAAACTTGTAGGCTTTTTATGAGTAGAAAATTGAAATTACCGAAATATATTCAGCATAATTGAACTTTAATTAAGTTTAAAATTGTATTTTGAAACATTAATTGACAAGCCGATTGGTGTTTAGTCAATATAGGTGATAAAATTGATTTAGAATTATAGAAATGCGGTTAGTAAAAATTGAACGTAAAATAGATATAAACATTCATATAATGATTCGCACACTATGTTACTGCATGTTACTGCAGTCCACATACCAGCCTTGTTTTTGTGTATTATGCCATAAAACGTGGGTCTATGAACTATATATCAAAGCTACTAACAAAAGATATTTTGTCAGAAGCATGTCAGTAATTTTCTTTGACCTGGAAATATTCTTAATAAGAAAAAAAGTTCATCTGGTTAAACATCGCATTATTTCACCCAGTAGATAATATAAATTCTACCGTGTCCTAAATGGTAAAATAAAACTTTAATGTAACTATTTTTTTCGACAACTATTTTCATAATTTCATTTCATTATACCTAACCAATATTCCTACATGCTTAGCCGTCTGCTTCTTAATGGCTAAAGGACGCAATGACCCACCAATTAGAGGTTTAGAGTTGTAACTCGTATAACTTAACATTAATGTTATTAATGTTATTAATGTTTTGGTGCACCCTGACCGAGTAATTAGAGCTTCAAACTTGTAACTTGTATGACTCCGCCTCTTATTAAAGCCTTTGCTTTGTGTAAGGTAGCCTTTAAGTTGAACCTTTTGTTTACCGTTGGTTAATTACAGCCATTTAACTGTTTATTGTTTATTGGGTTTATCATCCCACCAACAGTATTTCAGTTATCTGGAGACGGTGTCCACTTGAAGCAGATATAGTGCTGCCTTCACTGTGTATAGCATGCCGTGAACACATGGCATGATACCACACCCAGTCACATTATCCTGACACCGGGCCAACCAGTCGTGGAACTACCATTATATTTGCTTGAGCGTTAGCAAGGGAGCTATACCACTACCATTTTTAACGACTTTGGTATGTCGCGGCCCGGGATCGAACCCGGGGCCTCTCGTACCTGGAGCCGACGCTCTACCGATTGCGCTACCAGGTCCGGTCCATTTAACTGTGGTCTAATAATCTGGTAACCATAATTAATTAAGTAGCTTAAATAAACTTAAAAAAAAAATAATTAAAACAAACAGGCCAAAATAACCGTATCAAATATATTGTTTCCAACAAATGTTTTAATAGATTTCTTTCTTCACTGTGTCTCCGAATGGTTATTTTCTTGTTTTGAAGACATGTGATAACTCTCCCATGCCTGCTTGCTTTATATAAAATAGACTACAAACAGTCCATATTATAACAATGACAAAATATTTTTTTTGCACTGGTGGAAGACCAGAGACGAACGAGACAGATTTCTTCGCCACTTCGACTTGAAAAGACTTATCATTTATATAATCATTCTCTAATTTCCGTTTGAACTAATATACTTTTATATATCGAACGAAAATTGCGTGTTGCATATCTGGTAAAAGCTAGAGTAACAGCTAAAATTATGTAAGGGTAGCGATATAAAAGTTGATGTTAATAATTGCACACTGTGTTCTGTTTCACGAGACTAGTTTTGTTTTATCAATATTCTGTAAATAACAACAATATTGGACATACGCTTCACTAAAGAAAGAAATCGTCATCACAACAAAATGTGAAACAACATCATGATCACAATTCACTATACAAACAAATAACCAAATAATTAGTAGGATTTACTACAAACATGATATTCCAGTGCCCAACTTTCTGAATGTTTCAATGCAAGCATTTATTGTCACGAAAATGAGATACATGTTAAAATGTTAAAGTTTGATTAATAGTTATAGATTTATATTTTATTTGTTTACTCCATGGTAATTTGGTACATTCGTAAATCAAATATATGTAGCCGAACAAATGGCACAAGGATGTCATGTACATGGCCCGAATAACCCTCAAAGGTACTCATTTATACACCTGTGTGGAGTGGAACAATTTGAGGTCATTCTTTTGGTGAAGGAAATTAGCGGGGACCCAACCGAAGTTCGAACAAAGTACCCCGTGATTCGCGAAATAACACAACGTTTTAATTATTTTACTAGGTGTAGTCTCATTTTATTTTTTATAAACGAAAACAAATTTCAAAGCCATAGAATCGTTTAAAAACAGTATCAACTAAAACATCCTTTTTGTCATTTGCTTAAAACAGTAATGATAAGATCACTTTCCCCATGCCTCACACAGTTCCATAGGAAGCGCGTTATATGTCACTTTTTGCTCTCTCTAAATTCTTCATAACGAGCTTATATTGTAATTAATCGGCATGTGTTCGAGTGTATATTGATTTCACAGAGACATGCAATGGATTCGATGATAATCAGTCTAGCCGATGGACTGATCCTTCCTGGGCCTGATTTGGGCTGAATGCTTTTTAAGAGAAACTGAATAAGAAAATTTAATTATCTATGACAGATCATTGAACAGAAATTTGAACTATAAAAGTACACAGCACTCTTGACTTTTGGAGTATGACATGTTGGCTATCAAAAAAAGGCTATCAAATGAAAGCATGGTAGTTAACAAATATTGTTAAAGTTATTGCGTTTGTAAAACGATATTGTATGCGTTTTAAAGAGGTTATTATTTTTTTGAACTTTAAAAGTCGAGGGATGTCTGCGGTAGAGTCATTCCAATCTTCTATTATCGGAGGCAGACAGGAGCACTGTGACTCTAAGGAGCTTTGGGGAAATATCTGTTTCGTTTCTGCTTCTAGCAATATGGTGCAGGGTTGGGTGGGTATAAGGGTATCAAAATACAATTGGACGGTGGTGTTCTATGCTATAATCAAGGGTTCATATCTGAGTCGATCGTTTTTTCTTTCTTTTAAGTACATTGAAATACAAAACGTATATATACTTATATATATATATATATATATATATATATATATATATATATATATATATATATATATATATATATATATATATATATATATATATATATATATATATATATATATATATATATATACATATATATATATATTGATACTAGCATATGGCAAGGTCTGAGTCAAAATATGCAAACAATGCATTCGTAATTAAACTAATCTAAATAATAACATGAGTGCGATATTTTAGATATATAGATGAGATTTCGTGCATCTTTATAATATTAACATGCACAATTCAATAAAACCAAAATAGTTAATTAAGCTACAGGGTCTCATGAAACGAGAGAAATATGTATTGTATTTTAATCTTGTTTATTAAAAAGTCACTTTGGGCACTGGCATGAAGGCAGAAAGGACAAGAGAGAGACAGAGACAGGGAGACAGAGAGAGAAAGAGTTATATAAGTAAAATTTATGAGAGAGAGAGAGAGAGAGAAAGGGAGAGAGAGAGAGAGAGAGAGAGAGAGTTATATGAGTAAAATTAATACAAGGAGAAAAATGACTGAATGGGAGAGAGGGGTGTTAAAGAATAGGTAGAAACATGAAGATAAACAGTGACTTATCTGTACTTTTATCTAACACCAGATCTCCTGCAATCACCACACAATACTATCTCACCGAACTACTTTTCCACTAATACAATTAACAAGACGATCTGCCACCCGAGTATAATGCAACGATGGGTCTTATGTCTTAATGAGTCATACAAATGTGCTGAAGCTGCTGTGTTTATACCACTTAAGTTCCTGCAATGCTAAGTCGAATACTCGATGAGAGTGTGCATTACTGCTACGATGCATTTATTACGTCAATAAATTAATTAAACTATAGAAGAACGTGCTTTCGTTATTGTTTGCAAAATGGGTAACATGATAGAAATTGTGGTAATCTGTTGAAATACACAGATACTACATGTGAATTTAACGAGTGTGCATTCGTTCATTAGATTTATTTCAAGGTTGGAGAGCGGTATTTAGTTGTTGTTTTGTTGTTGTTGTGGCCTATAATAGTTTATGTTTATGTTTATTAGGCTTATCGCCCATAATAGTTACTAATTACATTATAGTTTTGGCTTTTGTATAGAGCATATCTATTTATTTTTTTATTGTTATACCCCCCCCCCCCCACACAAATCAATTGTCGGTGTTGAAGTAATTTGATTACTTTTAACCATTTGTTACAATATTTCCTTAATTATTTGTAACTATTAACATATTCACGAGTGAGTCTTAAACAATATGAATAAAGCGGAGCTCTTTCCAAAACACGTTAACATAAATAATGAAAGTGAATGCACCATTAATTGGTTTCTATTAAGTTGGGGATCGAGAACGGAAGACGGAAATTAAAAAACTATTGATGGATGAGTACCAATATCAGATTAACGCAGTCACACATAGGATGCTATTTAAAACAGATGTCCTCTGTAAATTTAGAGATTGGCATGCAGTGACCTGGTTGATATAAAACAGTCTGTATTTAAACGTTGACACGTGTAGTGATGTCCTTAATGTGATATAAGGAAACATATCGTTTAGAAGAAAAAAACAACAACTTCCGATGGCTTCCTGTGGTGCGTCGATAATGATAACACTACTACTACTACTACTACTACTACTGCTACTGCTACTGCTACTGCTACTGCTACTACTACTACTACTACTACTACTTCTACTACTACTGCTACTGCTACTACTACTACTACTACTACTACTACTACTACTACTACTACTACTACTCCTGCTCCTAGTACTACTACTAATGTATGATGATATGCCTTTGATTAATTTCGACATGACATGATTTTAGAAATGATACTCGTGCCAAATGCCTCACTATCAGCAACCTGTGTCTTAAACAAGGTCTACCATACATCGCAATTATCTACGATTGTGTATTAGCTTTGTTATACATACATGCATGCATGCACGCACGCACGCACGCACGCACGCACACACATATGTTTATTGCCAAATCAAAAATTAACACCACAAACAAAACAATTCAGCTTTTATTAAGCATTATTCAGTGTAGTCAAAAACCAACAACATCAATCCAAGTTTCAACTCCAATCCCGGTGTCGATAAATCATTTGTGAAAAATGAATATGAATGAATGAATATGGGAAACCATCTCCGTCAAGTTGGGTTATGATCTGCGGAAAACTTTGGAAAAATGGCATTCTTTTCACAATTGAATCAAATTTCTCTATTGACACTGGATATTATCATTAAGTGCTGGGTTGTGTTATTTGATTTTTCAGATGCCTCAAGTAAACGAATCTAATACTGGACAATGGGTTCTGTCATGGATTCAGGAAAGGAACTTGATATACGACCTGGTAAAAGAGAGATGAAGGAAAATAGCTTTTTTTTGGAATTTGATGAAAATGATAATCTGACTACTTAACACAAGCATAAGTCGTAAAACTACTCATAAGTGAAAAGTGGTGACAATTATATTAATTTAGACAGATGCGTTAATACACCATCGATTTAAATATCAAATTCCTAAATGATGGTATTGACAGAAAAAAATCAAAGTGTCAAGCGTGTGTGTAAACATATTAATCGATGTGCTCTTAATAAAAGAACGTAAAATATCTAAAAATGTTGTCTACATAGAAATGAGGTCTGTACTCTGCAGGAGTGTATTGTCATCGAAGCAAAATAACTAGCATGATGTTCATATAGTGACATTATCTTAATTGAAGTCATTACTTATTAGTGATTTTATAATAAGTGTTATTGTTACCTACAGAAATTAACTGTAAAAGCAGTATGATTATATATAATAAACGATGACACCAGCACGTTGTGACAAATAACAACGTCTATAGGAAAACATGTTTATTTACATTTACGACAGAACAAGAAATTAAAATAAAAGCTTTAAATATCATGAAATAAATCACTTTCACAATTGCAAAAAAAGCAAAACGTAAATTCAAGCCACTTAACAAAAGACAACTGAAAAGCTAAAAAGTATGCATCAAGTATTTATACTCAAAACACGGTCAATCGGTATTCAGATCTATCTATACTATTATTTTCATTCAGGATATAAAGGGTCTGCACAAAGATATGTAGAAATGATGAATTGTTAAATTGTAGTGTTGCTAGCAACTGTACGCATATAATAAAAGAATGCAGGAACTTCGCTATAAACTACTATATAAGAAAACAAGTATATAAGTTAAATTTAAGACTATTATCTTTATTTTTACATTTTTTTGTTTATTTGTTTATTTGTTGTCTTAACGTCCTTTTTAATTTTATTTTAATTATCTAATAAAGAGTGGTATTATTTCTTTTCTTAGATAAGGTTATGCACTATGTCATTTGGTATTGTTCAAAACGCAGGCGGATATCATGTTAACACTTTAATAAAAGTAACAATATAAAGTATTCAAGTCAGACCTTTTGCCGACTGACCGTTCCATAGCGGCAATTGTTGAGTTTTCTCTATTTAATAAAATGTCTTATAACAGTTTTCTTGTAACTTTTTACATTAGTCTGGCCAGTGAATACCTTATACCGTGCCTTTACAAATTTTAATATATATGTTGAAATACTCATGGGGCCATGTCATATTTTCTTATCAATAAAATAACATAATATACCACACCAAAAAAAATAAGAGGACTTGGTGCTTTATCAAAGTGACACAAATACTAGAACCAACAAGACAAACACTTAATATTACATTACTAAAGGATTTTACCATCAGAAGGAATTACTGTCAATATAAACTTCACAAAGCCTGGGAAATCTCAGCTTGCCATTGATGATTCTGAATTTCATCCATTATAGAATATTGCGAAAGCTAATTAGATGTGACTTTCTCGATCAGTCAGTGGAAAGCTAACGTTTATTGTATCTACAGTAACATTTGATAACAGTGTCTTATATACATACTTAAATTGTGATTGTGTATGGAAATATGTTTTGCGAGAAACGTTCATTTTAAATATAGTTAACAGTGAAACAAAGGGCGTCCATGACGTAGTGGCAGAGTCGCCGATTTGTCACTCCTCTGACTGCTAAGCCTTTCACCTTGTGGGTTCGAGTCACGTTCGAGACGAAGGACTTAATGTGGGAATGGACTTCCAGCTGGCCTGCGGTGCGCCGGTGGTTCTACCCAGATATTTGTCTGAGGTCTTCCGCCACCAAAACAGCTGGGTGTCGCTTTAATGATCTTAATCAGTCGCTGCGATGTATTTCAAAAACTAAAACAAAAAGCATAACATTGAATCCTTAAGGTTGAAGCAAACACATTTCGTTTTCCATTACAAATTCTAAAACTTTACAACAACAACAACTACAATAAGCAAACAACATTTCTGCGCTTCGAAGTGATTTTCAAAATAATATTTGACATAAATACTAAGTATATCTTTACATAATCTGAGTTTATATCATTTCTTGCACCTTTCTTAAACCTTGGAGTTCGTGTCAATGTGTGAGATGACAATGTAACCTTTGGCCATTCTGGCCTTATTAATAATTCAGTCAGTGACATTTGCTGAAAAGGTGTTCTTAAGGAAGAAGGTAAAGGTTTGGTGAATCGAGTAATACACCAGGTAACTTTTTAAAAAAACTGTCTTAGTAAAAAACTCAGAAGGGCAGAGGGCAAGGGAGGTATATATGTATGTTTACAAATTATTCAACAATGCCATTTATCTAATAAATCTAGTAGCAAACCATCTTAATAGGTAATACATAATATATATGTTTCCAATAAATAAGTTTAATATTTAAATTGTAGACTTTTCTTTTTTTTTACAACTTCGATCTGTTAAGAAGAAATTACGAATCTCGTTAAGAGAAACACAGTATTTAGTACAGACCTGTTTGTCGCTACCCATATATTGTTTATTTTGACTAGATATGCAACATCTGCAACTGTTATATCTAATTCCTGTTTGCAGTATGGAAACTGTAGTCAGTTTTAGCGGTCTGAGCACTATTATTTAGCATAACACTGACGATTTGCATAGACAGTCGTTATAAGGCATAAGTGTGGAAATGTATACCAGCAGCCATGTATCGAATGATCATTTCGAACGCATGTTGCAAAACAACATGTACCCTATGGAAAGTTTCAACCTAAAATATGAGTCAAACGTTTGAAATAAAATGTTATGGTCCCAGCAAGACAATGTAAAAACACAGGTAAAGAAAAACAATGAATGACCCATAAACAAAAAAAAAAACGGTTCAAAAAGCTTGACTTTTGAAACATAATGTGTGGATCTAAACACACTCCAAAGTCTCGTTTGAAGATTACATAGGCTCATGAGTGGCAGTACATATACATCTTAACAGGCCGATGGTCGAGCGTCTTCCTTTGTCGGTCAGCCGTGCTTTTCTCTCGTCGGTTGCCTGTATTGTTGACTCGCCTGTGCTGTTCTGTCGTCTGTGCTGTTCTGTCGTCTGCGCGGTTCTGTCCACGCGCATGTATGTAGCACGAGTTGTCATACCTTAGCATATGACCAATAGGTGTGGTAAATGTATATATGTGTCTTAAGGCTAATCTTTGTGTGGTATGACGGCTAGGCAGGTAATAATGTCACACTTTCTGGTTGCCATTATTCTGTAATAAAATCATAATACGAGTACTACATATTTCCTTGGTGTGTGTAATCAGAAAATAAACATCAAGGTATAAATTGAATATTTTTTCCCATATAGCACAATCTCAGTGCGCTTATAACTGTTTGCAAAAAAGTTTCATTTCGATAACTATATGTCATCGGATGCGCTCCATATTTACAATAAACGGTAATAAGGCTAAAAGAATATTTCCAATATAATTGTTTAAATTACCTACCAGGTATTGACTAGCAAGTATGTTTGTGTCATTATAATACCATTACTGTGTAGGATGTGCGTTTTTTGTATATTTTATATCCTGGTACTCTGTATTGGACTCAAGAGACGTGATACGCTTTAAGCTATGTCCTCTAGCTTGGAACAGGACGGATTTCAAAGTAAAAACAGCCTTGCTAACCCAAGTAATGTGTAGGGTCTTTGCCTGATGATATATATCTATTATCATGGATTTTTTTAATAAATGCCTTATGTGTATCTAAATAAAAAGTTTGTATTCTTTTATGTGTGTCCGTTTATTGCCTGTAAATCAACGGTGCTAACTTTCTATTTATTTCTATGACAGGCAGTGAAAACGAATTTCAATCGGTGGTCAATGAACAAGGTTATGCTGTTAAGCCAATGTATGTTTCTGATTATATAAATTACAACGTGAAAAATGTATCATTCATATCATTTACTTATTTTAATAAACTATATTGATGCAAACAAAATTAAATAAAAGTATTTATTAAAGTCATGTAAATTGACAAAGACATTCCATAAATAACAGTAAGAGATAAAAATTCAACAAAACACAAACTTGTTCAATCCCATAAAATCGTGAGTAACTAAGCGAAATCAAATATAAAATGTCGGTCAAAATAAAAATCAATGTTTCTTATTAACTCCAAACGCCAATTACAGAACCACAATTCCCAATACCAACAGAACAGATCATATAACATGTTTGAATACGCCCTAACTTCTTCGACACGGGCCTAATGTTGTACTTTAATTGGCTTGTGTTTGAGGGCTTATTGATGTTCAGAAATGCGCAACAGGGTTGAGAACATAAGATGAATAAGATGATTGTCTGATATGTTGTGGGACCAAATGGTCTATTTAAATGAATTATTGTTGCCTGTAAAAGATTTCGCGAAATACTGTTAATTGGTGTCCCACGTCCACGTGAAAAGTCAATCTTAACAAGCCACTTGTTATTACAAAAATGTATTTTCTATCCGAGCCACTCTTAATAGTTAGCTATTTTTAAACTTAGAATACCACGTGACTTTTGAGATCACGTTAAATGATGATCCGGGTAATCAGCTCTGACGTCGACATCTATTTGTAGCTGAAATCCTCATTGTGCTTAGTCATTGTTATAGAAGTAATAAACATGTAAATCTATACAGTTCAGTATTTGTACTCGCTAACAACTGAAGAGATGTTATAAATATCATTTACTTAAACGAAAAAAATCAGTTTATGCAGCAATTTTGCACAAATTCCCCTAGAGCTGGAGTAAGATGTTGTTAATATTAATTATAATTACAAGATATAAGCACACGCTCGGATACCACAATTAAAGGACCTTCACAATGAGAAGATACCATTATATGTGATGGGTCTTTAAAAAGGAAGCAGAAATCTAAATTGTATAAGTACATGTGGTGAAGCAAATATATAATTATTATTGAAGGTTATCGTTGAATTATCAAGTTAATGAACAACGACCCTTTGATTGTATTTTGAAATTGATTTAAACCTTTTAATGTGATTACAATTGCTGTGTAAAGCAAGCAATTTAGTAGATAACATGATGATATTAAGAAAATGTAGCTAAGAGTGGGAATTACGAGTATACTACATTCATTGGGTTTGTCGAAAATTTATTAAATGATTTTGTGAGATACTTCATATAGATTATATAATAATAAATCATCTTATACATACATGTATTAGTTCCTATGAAACTATGAATTTGCGATGGACAACTAGGACAAACCAAAGAGTGTGTTAAAACTTTTAGCAAACATAAACGGCTTTTTAAAAGTTTTGATCTTCAATAAGAATATATGACACCGTCCTATGATCATTGCAACATATACCAAAATTTGATAAGGCACAGGACAAAGGTATTCACATGTATGCCAAATGTAAAATTATGGACAAATCTGTGATAAGTCATTTAACACAAAGAGCAAACCCAACAGCTACCACCATGGAACGATCAGTTGGCAAAAGGGAACGACTGGGCTGTGCTTAAACCGGAAATTCATGATTTTTGTTTAGTTTATTAAATATCTTCAGTCGTTGGGCACGGCAGATACTTTAACTCATCTGCATATCAACCCTACTTTAATGTTTGTACTCTTATGACGGAGATTATTTTCACGGACAAGGTTGCTATTCTCCTCTGTTATGACTGATGTTGAAGGACATTTGTAATTGGACGCCGATAAATCAGTTCCATTACCAGAGGCAGGCAGGAACGATATGACTGTTTGTTTAGCGTGGGAGAGCCAGTGTGGTTAGTTACTTTCTCAATGATGCCAAGAGCAAACCGATTAGGACGATTTTTAGGCTTAAGTCAAGAGTGAGTATGGGGCCAAGCAGTATTTTCTTTGCAGGAAAAATAGATACACGTAAATATACACCTAAATGTTTTTTTGCTGTAAGAAGATGGTGGGGTTTTCGGTTCATTATAATCAAGGTGCAACTGAACAACTGTTTTTTTTTATAGTTTTGTGTAATGTCTCAGTTTATGTCCAGTTTTTCACTGGCATGTGTGTAACTGGATTTGTGTTTTATCAGTTTTTATATGTGTCCCCTTTATATATATTAACAAGTGGACATTATCATACTTTCGTATTAATAATGAACAGGGAAATATTTGTTAAATACAAAGCGTGCTATATATTTTTTCTTGACATTCAAATTAGTATTATCATTGGTATTACAATGAATAGGTTGAATTCCGGCAATATATTACATGCTACAACAAAATATAGTGTGTTTTGTTACTTAAATCTAATGACAGTTCTAGCACTTATGCACGTAAGACGGTTAATTCAAAAATCAATGCGTGGAAGAGGGGGACATTAGATATAATAAGAAAATCGACAGATAAAGAGACACATAGCGACCAAGAGTAAGAAACAGACACACACACCCACGCACGCACGCACGCGCGTGTGTGTGGTATATAGATACAGAGAGAGAGAAAGAGAGATAAGAAAAAGTGAGGTTAAATGAGAGATACAGATGGTTAGGCAGAAATAGAGGGACAGAGAGACAAGGGGGGGGGGGTAGGAAAAAGTGAATGAAAGAATATAGCAAGAAGAGAGAGAGACAGAGAGAAAGAAACAGAGAGAAAGAGAGTTTTTTTTAAGAGAGAAAATAAAATTTTTGTAAGAAGAACTACACATAGTTGATTGTAAATGATACATAATGTTTAAATCAAGACAAAAATGACCTTAGAAAAAGTGATAATGGTTGTACCATCCTGTTTATGTGTAGATGGAATTTAGGAACCCGAGTCAAATGTCCATCACATGAAAATACGCGTAACGATCAATGTAGGATGAATTAAATGATAACATAGATCATATGCACGGGGAGATTATATAACTTGCATTGTCACTTATCCTAACCATTCTGCAAAGTACGACTTCTTTAATCACTATGTTCCTCTATATCTTAATTGGCACATTATATGGAAGCTGGATGTCCTGTTATAACCACACTTCAATATATTTAAACACGAAAGTACCATTTGGAACTCCTCGAGTAATATCGCCCTCGGGACAATCATTTATTTATTTATTTGGATTTTACGGCACACCGACACTTAATAGGTCATACGGCGCCGAATACAAAGTTAAATGTGAACAAAGCGTAATCAGGTTAAAACCAAACTACGCATGTAATCGGGACAATCATCTCTCGGATGTATCTGGCACAATGATACTTACAGACTCACGATCGTTTTATTCGCCGGAAGAAGAATACGCCATGAAAAGTTCTTTAAAAAGCGGTACGTGTAGTATATAGAATTATTTCATCCTATAAACTTTCATTTATCGATTTAACTTTTAACATATCGTTAGATATACAACTGTTACTGCATTTTTCGGGAGAGATAACATAACATTTATCTTTGTAGTTTTGATGACGTCATATACACCGACCATTTTATTTCCGCTGGGATTTCCTGTCATACATCCGAGAGATTATTCGTGAATTATCTTGGCGCGGTTCCGATTGACGAAAGAACCACAGCTAATGCAGTTAACAACAATATGCTATTCGTGATATATAGTCACAACGCATTTTATGACATCCAATAATGGGTAATTAGGAATCTGTTTGGATCAGTTTTGGACTAGTACCACTTAGTTTTCTGTTAATAGGACGGTTAAATACTCATTGGAAGTTTGCATTGCCATTGACTGCAGGTATTACGTCGTAAAATCATGAGGGTAGTGCTTATGTATGTGGTATAATATAGGTAATATACATTTAAGTGTAAAATGGAGTAATCGAGGCGGCTAGGACACGTGCTTTCTGTATAAATATTAAAAAACCCACGTGGGTACGTTTATTCATATGTAAAGAAGGTACAAGCTCCAATTAAGTGATTTGAAAATGAGACTGTTACGCGTAATTTGTTCTTTATTGCATCGATTATATTACTGTTCTGGTTATGTATAGATCATAAATGCTTTTTTCATCAATCTAATCCCAGTGCTTTTACATGTCTTAAATTATGTTTATGTCTTCTCTTTAAAGGACGCCGCTTGAAATTAAATGTTCTTAATGATATTTTAAGTAAAAGTTAGTTTGTCCGCTTGATACCTTGATGAAATTAATCAATTTAACACAAAAGCAGACATCCGAATTTTAAATGTATTCAACGCTGTTATTTTAACAAACGTCAAGTTTTTTGTGTGTGTGCTGGATCTAGATGATTTAAATAAAAACAAACAAACAACAACAACAATTAAACATACACACTTCAAGTACGTTATAGAAAACATTTCCGGAGAACAGCGATTCAAAAAAGTGCTTTTCATTAGTAACAATTAGGTTGCAACGCAACCTTAGTCATACATTTATAATCTCACACGTTAAAGCACTGCAAAATGCAGCCATATATTACTTCAAAGAATCAAAAGAATTATTATATAAAGAAAACTTAACCACTGTCAATGTACGAGCTTGTATGAAAGGAAGCTTGTAAGAGGTATGCCTATGCAGAGGATAATACATATCCCAACAATAAAAACAAAACAACATGTTTTATCTGTATAAATGGGTTTGTACTTGTTTTAACCATTTGTTTAGTTTTTCTACCTTCTACTAAAGAACTGGAGCCTGTTTTATACGTGTAACTTCACAATACAACTATATGCTATTTAAATGCGAATAGAAGACGTGCATACACATGTATTTAGTTCTCTATATATGTGGGCTGTATGCTATTTTCACTTTCAAGTTTAAAGACTCTTATAAATAATATATATAGTTTTTAGGTCCAAATTTGGTAGTAATTTTAGTAATAAATTTGCCGCTGTCCAACGCTGAACTGATGTGTTCTGAAAGTCTGGAATTTTCTGTCAAACGGTCGTACTGATGTCATGGTAGGTACTCAATCGTTCACATGGCGTTTATATAAAGGTTCTCACAATGTTATCAATTCTTTCTGTACATCCTTATATGTTCATCCTTATATGTTCAGGATGTGCCACATGCAGTAAATAATATTGCACTTTTATCTTAACAAATCATTGTGACCCAAATTTGAGAATTGAAAGGTTGGAGCTCTGTAAAACCGGTTTAAGCACCCCAGTCGGACCATATTGCCGACTGACCGTTACAATGCGGTTACTGTCGGGTTTGCTCTTTTAGAATCATAAGAAAATGTTCTTTCTTTTCACTTGGCTTGCACTTGAAATACCTTTGTCCTGTGCCATTTCAGAGTTTGATGTATGTTGCAATGCTCATAGGACTTTGTCATATATTTTTATTATTAGAATATCCCGTCTTTGATGTCTTCATGCCAGTTTCTTGACGACTTTAATATTGGCATTTTTCGTAGACGTTTCAACAATGTCCGTAAAGTTAAAAAAAGTTGAGCTATTTCAAGTAAAGTTAACGAAATTATCCACTGGGGATATCGTAAAGTTAACTGAACAGACAGTTTTTATGAAAACTTCAAAGTTTTTGGTAATAAAAGGGAAACCCTTTTAACCCCGCTCTCTTGTATGACATAATGACACGCTTGAGTATAAAGTATGTTTTCAGTAGTATTAACGTTTTCCAAGTCGCCATTATTAACAAATTATCCTGGACAGTGGAACGGTTTTAAGCCGTACATAATTTCAGAAACAAGAGTATGCACATAATTTAGTAAAGTGCTAACAAAAAGTAATTCTTTCTGGATAGTTAACTCGTCCTAGTTTACGCTGCGACTACGACTGAGAAATACCCCACGTGAACTAACACGTGGCCTTGTCATGTAGCCTTATAAGTAAATGCTTATATGTCTTGTCGAAGAATGCTCTACCATTGCGTTATTTGTTGTTATGAAATACTTGCAAAAAGCCAGTTGTTTATAACCAACTTTCAGTCCTTAAACTAAACTATATCTTCCTTAGTGACGGCTACGTAGCGCTCGTAACCGAGTGGATTGAATATCACTTTTATCTCGTCTTACCCCCTCCCCGCCCCCTCCCTCCCCCTCACACACCTTAAAGGTGTTATTCGACAGTTTCGTCCAATGTTTTTCCTCAAATATCAAAGAAATGTCATTTGTTCCTGAAAAGGTCTTCCATCATATTTTTCATTGAGTGCCAAAGATCTATGTGAACAGTCAAGTAAATACTAAATCGACATTCCAAACAGATGTTCCCTATCGAAGCGACGCTGCAGAGATAGCTACTTTTAAACATAGAAAACCACGTGGTCACTTATCTTTATACAGTCATCCTGATAATTCTTTCTGGCGTCGATATCCTTTTTTAGCAGAGACTGTTATTGCGTTTTTATAGAGTTGGAAAGACTCTATTAGTAAAATATAGCAATACAGTTTATGTTTAAAATCGTCTTTATAACGAGAAAAGTATGGATTTTTTGCTATAAGTATGACCAAATTCCCCAAAGCGATAGTTAGATGTTTTTATGTGTATTTAATATAGGCAAACTGTCAGATACCACCGTTAAGCAGAAAGTTCGTGTCGGGCTCGGGTCAAAGGCTATTATGTAAGGGAACAATTTTCTCCAGTCTTTTTAGAAGTCTTTCTCAAACAATAAAATCTGCACGTAGCTAAGGTGACAATGCGAGGTGACGATCTGGTTTACGTTTGGTCTTGCAGACGAACAAACTGTCTTATACATCTGTCACGAAAGTACATAAATGGGAACACATTGAGTTAAAGTTTTAAAACAGTGATAACATTTGATGATTGAATATATTCGTTTTGTTTTTGTTTTTGCCGACTGACCATTCCAAGGCGGTAACTGTCGGGTTTGCTCTTTCGTTAAATGACTCATCACAAAAATATTTCTTAGTTTTCGCTTGGCTTGCATGTGTAATACTTTTGTTCTGTGCTTTTGTCAGAGTTCGGTATTGCAATGCTCATAGGACTTTTCATATATTCTTATTTGAAATATATTCCGCCCATTATGATCATTATAAAAACGTCCAGCTTTTTGGTGGAGGAAGACCCCAGACAATGTCTGGGTAGAACCACCGGCGCACCGCAAGTCAACTGGAAGACCTTCCCACATTAGGTCTTTCGCCACGAACGTGACTCGAACTCACGCAGTGAGAGGCTAAGAGATCAGAAGAGATTCAAGTCGGCAACTCTAACACTATTCTTGTGGCGCCCCCTTGAGTATATTCTGTTGGATGATTAACTTAAAATGTAATATAAAATTGGATATGTACAGATTAAGTATCTATGAAAGTATTTAAAGGACACACCTTGTGTTGGTAGATAAACCCTTTTACATGCCTGGTAATGGCAGTCCGTATATCATATTTTTCTGTTGACCAATTAATTGTTCTTCATATGCTGCAACAGAAGGTCGGTTTCGTAATTCCTTCAAACCAATATGTTGGTCATGCCTCCTTGATGTCAGTACAGACTGTTTCAATAACCGATGTAATTTAAGCCCTATCGGAATTCCTTGTGCCTTTCCGCCATACTATATCATTCCTCTGATGTAGCTCATAAACACACTTACAATTCTATAGGTCAACATTTGATAACAGAATACAAATATGCTGTATACTTGTTTTACTAATCCTTATTATTGCGAAGGATAAGTTCCCGCGAGACACATTCTAAAATATGATTATAAACTTTTAGGCCTTTTGGGTGAAAGCAAAAATCAGTTTCTACCTTTTACATTTCGTATAAAAAACGAATATCCGGACCTTTTACATATCGGAATCCTTAATCATCTAGGTCCACAACAAAAACCTACAATGTAGGTTCTGGCCGAAATGTTTGGCATTGGGAAGTAACTAATGGGGCACTAAAGCTGTTACATGTAGTTCAGTTGAGGAATTTTGCAAAAGAGAATGATGGACATGTATGAGAAACTTGCTGAACTTATTACCATGACAGAACAAAAGGTTGTCTCAGCTTAATGGGCTTTAATCCAAACGACATATGACTCGCTTATTACTGTGAATAAGTAATAGGTAATTAAGAAACATTTCCACAGATATTTAAACCTAATCTACCTCTAGACAAAGGCAAACAGGGTAAATGTACATGTGACAAAAATACAGAGACTTGACATAACACACAAAAAGAAAAAACACAAGTTACCGCCTTGGAACGGTCAGTCGGCAAAAGGACCGACTGGAGTGCTAAAACCTGGTTTTCGGAGCGCTCTCTCGAAAATCAAACAAATGAACATATGAACATCAAAATTTACTAAATAGAACAAACATATGCATACAACAATATTTGCCATGTATGGACCATTTTGTATATGCTCAATAAATGCACGTCTGTTGATACATATTGTTTCGAGTGTTTCTTTGTCTATTGTTTTGCTGGTGTGTAATCTTTTTTCAATCACAACGACAAAATTTGGACACTTCAAGCTTTTGGTAGAGAAAATATACAAATGAACACTAAGGTTCTGAATCCATGTAAGATAATCTTAAAGTGGTGGTGATAACTTTAAGTTTGAGAACCACATGCCATCAAATGCGCTCCACTTGTAAAATAATAACGCTATTATCAGTGATTTCCGTTAGAATGATCAGAATCACGAACCAGGCATTAACTGCTAGCATATTCCCTGTTATTATAAGACATATAAGATCTAATGGAACGTGTGTTTACCTTTGTTCTATTCCATTCCGCTCTGCTCTGGTTATGTAGTCCACAGAGTGCGAGCGTGTTACGAGCAGTCTTCTCTACTTTGGAACAATAAACAGCACACAATGAAAACTACTGCTAATATCGAAGTCATGTCATGGGAGGAGTTTATAATGGTACATGTAAGTTGTGTTCGTGGTAAGCGTGAAATCTATAACACAAGATTCCTCAGTTCTATTCAATTATTTGATTATTTTCTTCTGTCAGCAACACGTCACAAAACTACGCCAAAACATTGTTAAAAGTACACATGGCAGTATGTGCATATAGCTATAAATGACAGTATGCTGTGTCCAAACGTGTTTTATGTTTTTTTTTCCAATCTAAATTAGGATAAGTCAGCTGAAACGATATTAAAGACCAGACATTCCACATTACAATGATAATTAATGTATTACTTAAAACAAACTGAATTGGGGGGGTGGGGGGGGGGACGCAACAACAACGAGACAGATTTATTCGCAGCTACAGATTTAAAATAAACGGCGATAAAACTAGAGCAGGTTTATTTCGAAGTGCATTGGTTAGAATTACGGTACCTTGGTGCTACCAGAATATAAGTTAGTGTTGTTGTTCTGACGTAAAAGCTCAGTGCAACGATCTGCTGATAAACATTTTTCTTTCAGGATATTCGTGTTATTTTCATTTTTTACATAGCAGGGGTATATTGTGAGAATGACTTTGTATGCACACAAACTCGTGATCACAAAATACTGTCATTTAAATTAACGCATGATTTACTACATTAGTCAAAGTATTGTTCTCTATCATAATATTGTGAAGCAAAGTATGATATTTTTTGCCGAATAAACATCAAAATGCTAAGTAGTTACATATTCCGTAAATAAATTTCATATTTTACGTCTATAAAACTTTTGTTCAATATCACATTATTTACATTCAGTTTAAAAATATGAAAATAAAACGACAAAAATTACATGTCTAAACTTTATATTTGGGAGTAGCATACAAATCCATATTGATCCGCAGTCTTTGTTTCTAATAAAAACCAAACATCATTAGAGGGACTACTATCCCAGAAGCTATTGCTATTCATAGGTATTGTTTGAATCTCCTCTAAATTCTTCGTCACGAGCTAATGTTCCATCATCGTTTTTTTGTTATATTGTATATTTTTGATTCACATACATGCGCAACAGTATTGAAAACACCTGGTTCATTTTATCTGGAGATCGGTGCCTCTTATGGTATGCATTTTATGGGAACGATAGTGTAGCAGGCAGTAACAGGAAATCGCAGCTGCTCTGTGAGACCTTGTTCAGGGAAATGATCCGAGAATGCTGTGTTTAACAGGATAGCTTGCAACAATCAATTGTAGCTTGCAAAAGATGTAACATACATAAAGGAAATCGAAGCTGTTTATCGAGTATTTGGTTCAAACAGGTAATGTTAAGTAAGTCGGGATTCCATGTGAAGCTTGCAATTACAAAACCATGTAATAGGCAACAAGGAAGTTTGTTTGTTAGTTTATTGGGTTTATCGTCCCACAAACAGTATTTTAGTTATCTGGAGACGGTGTCCACTTGAAGCAGATATAGTGCTGCCTTCACTGTGTATAGCATGCCGTAAACACCTGGCATGATACCACACCCAGTCACATTATCCTGACACCGGGCCAACCAGTCGTGGAACTACCCTTATATTTGCTTGAGCGTTAGCAAGGGAGCTATAGCACTACCATTTTTACCGTACCTGGAGCCGGCAACAAGGAAGAAATTGAAGTATCTGATAGGCACCAAGCCTTAATAATGGCATAGTATAGCAGCAGAGAAATTATTTGTTTATGATATTATCCTGGTATAAACGAGTATTTTATATATTTTAAATGTAAATGTAAATTATTTGTTTTTGACATTATCCTGGTATAAACTAGTATTTTATATATTTTAAATGTAAATGTAAATTATTTGTTTATGACATTACCCTGGTATAAACTAGTATTTTATATATTTTAAATGTAAATGTAAATTATTTGTTTATGACATTATCTTGGTATAAACTAGTATTTTAAATATTTTAAGTATAACGAACTATTTTTTTCGGAGAGTTCACTATTAAACAGGCATCATAATAAAATTCGAGAACTATAATAATTTGTCTATAATATCTGTTTCATCTTCCCTCCTTATTACTTTCTTTAACTGAACAGCTTAGTATTATTTTAACATGCTACTAATGTCTATTACAGTGTTGTAAAAGGCTTATGATCTTAACGTACAACATAATCAGCGACATGTACCTTTGAAACCAATTTCTTCAACTGATGCTGTTTTATTGCATTTACTTAAGATCAACCTATACGTGGAAAATGCGCTTTTAATTACGAATTGAATCATGAGCACACATGCGCACACAGGCTCAAATGTATCTCTACTTCTAAAGTACAGTGCCAAATATTTACCTAAATTATGAACACTTATTTACACTTTTAAGATTAGAAAATCCAGCATAAAGTGCGGAATTAATTTTAGTTTCATAACGATGCATTTAGTTGTTTATCTTTTTTTTTTCGTTTTGATTATATTCGTTTATAATTTATAGTTAAAAGCTGGCTTGATGTGTTTTCTTTTCATTGCTTGCATTTGAGAAACCTTCGGTAAATGCGAGGTTAGAGCTCAGTAAAACCGGTTAAGCATCTTTTTAATGACTCATCAATGATTTGTCCTTACTTGTACATTTGGCTTGCATGTGAACACATTTGGCCTATGCCTTTTCAAATTTTGGTATATATTTAGTATATTATTGCAATGCTCATATGACTTGGTCATAATTTCTTATTTAACAAGTTACAGATAGCAATGGGTGACTTCTTATATTTAGACATACTTTAGTCAGTGAGTAACTAGAACATGTATGTTTTATGTTTTCTATATTTTCTATTCAGACATTGATGAATGGGGCTATTATAATCAAGAATTAACTAGTGCAAACTGACTTAAACAGGTTTCGGAAGGGAAAATAGCATACCACTGTGTATTACTTAGAAACGATGGACACAAAGGTTGACAGCAGTTGAAATATTTTTAATAACAACAACGTTTTACTTGTTTTTCAAAATATGATACTGTTGAACACTAGCACGACGGCGGAATTTGATGCATTGCATTAATGCGTTATTATATTCTTTTTAACTGCTTTTCCCATTTGAGCTGATGCTAAAAGCCATAAAAGTTTATAACTATAATCTGTATTAGTGACACACATTCGTTACAAGGAGACAACTGTTAACTAATCCTCTGAAAAAAAGATGCCTATCCTTCTCACCTTATCCGAAGTGCTACACAGAGTAGGAGAACTATTTTTATCTTAGAAAAACTGCTAGCTAGTTGTACGATAAGTTTTTGCTTTAATTCGACAAGTTTAAATAGTCCGAACTGTAATGTGTAATGTAACTGTTTTGGGAGAGCGACAGTGAACCCCAGAGAGACATATGTGGGTGGGTGTGTGGATAAATGGATGGATATACAGATAGACAGACAGAGAGGCCGACCGACAGACAGCCAGAAAGATAGACACACAGACACACAGACACACAAACACACAGACAGATAAAGAAATTTGAGAAAGATAGGAGAGGTGTCATCAACAGATATAGATTTCTTTTGCGAATTGGCAATAACACGTGTACTTATATCTGTCATGTTTAAATAAAACAGTATTGGCTATTATCAGTCTAGGACATTAATAATAATCTCTTTTTTCAATGTGTATATGTCCAACAATTACAAGATAATTGGAGGAGGTGCATTGTTTCTTTAAGTAATGTTAATTTGCCGAAGAAGGTTTTGCACGTTAGTATGACCGTGCTTCTTCTTGATATATTGAATTGTTTGTTATCTGCTAACATAAGTTAGCTAGTACTAAAACGTCCATTTGCATTTAGACATGGCTTCTTTTATTGTTGCTCCCGTGCACTACTTGTACTAAACATCTCTGCAAACAAGCCTGTGTTGGTTATCAAGAAAAGCAAAATGACACATTATCACAACAATGTGTTATCTTTAAAAGTATAGAATCTGACTAAACCATGAAATCCGAGGAAAATAAATTTGCTGAACCATATTGTAATTGTATAAATTTAATTGTGGAGATTCCTGTCACTGCTATGTTTTATATATCTGGACCAAAACCTTTTTATATTTGTCAATTCTTAATTTCAATTGATAAAAGTTGTGCTGCCTTTTGTTGAGGCATGGAAGATAGTTAGGGCGATCATTTCATCTGTTAATGGAATCAGTGTAAGGATCACTTTTTTCTCAGGAAAACTTAACCACTATTGCATGAAATTATTTTAAAAATGGTAAATCAGAACTCACACGTTATGAGGAGAAGTGCAACACTCAAAACTCTATCCCATCTTATTCTTCATCCCCTATAGTAGATATGATAAATAGTATCATTAAAATAAAGCCATTTCCATATTATGACTTATATCATGTCATCATCAGGTTGTTTTTGCAACATATTGTTTGTAACATTAATATTCTTGTAGACAGAACAATAAATTTAAACAAATCCTTAAAATATCCTAAAATACAACACTTTTACAAATACACCATATATGGAAAAATCAATACAATGCAGTTAACCAATAATGTCTTCGGAAAACAACCATGCATTAGTTATAATATATTCTTAAAACATGGTGAACTTGTATTCAGATGATGTCAATCTATATTACTTTTTGTCAGGACATAAATAACGAACCGTAACTCTGATGGGAGCAGGAATATCTGCTACTTTACTTTTCTTCCTTATTGTCTGCTACATCTGCAGTTACAAGCTGTATTCGGCTTACTCGTGTGTGTGCGTGTTAAAAAAGACATTGCTTAACAGCTGCGAATTCCTATTCATGCCTGCTGCCTTTTTATAATTGCAAGCTATTATTTGTTGTTGCAAGCTACACTGTTAAAAAGGGAATACTCGTTTTTTTTTTCTCACAGAACATCTGCGACTTTCGGTTATTGCCTGCTTAACTATCGTCGCCATAAGAATGCATTCAATAAGATGCACCGATAAAAGTTAAATTTAGGATCATTGTTCCGTTTGGTCCTGTTCATCGTGTTGATGGTCATCGTGTTAACACTTTAAATTAAATATATGATGAGGCCCTCATGTCGGCGCTTTTGCCAACTGATTTTTCCAACGCGGTAACAGATGGGTTTTCTCTATTTAATATAACATCTTATCACAGTTTTAACTTTTGCATTTGTCTGGCAAGTGAATACCTTGTCCCCTTTCTTTACAAATTTTAAAATATGTTGCGATACTCATATGACCTTCCCATATTTTCTTTTCAATAAAGTACAATAATTTACCTAACTGGAACAGTAACTTGAATTGATGACTTATGAAAGCAACACAAAAAGTAGAACCAACATGGTAAACACCTATTATTACATTACTAAAATATTTTACCATCAGAAACAATTACAGTCAATATAAATGTCGCAAAGCCTGGGAAATCTCGGCTTGTCATTAATGATTCTGACTTCATCCATTATAAAATGTTGTTGAAGATAATTAGATGTGTCAGTGGAAATGTCAAGTTTCTTGTGTCTAGAGTAAGGTTTTCTTATATAGTTTAACTATTTAGCTATTTTATATTAAACTGCCAATCATTATATAAGTCTAAGACTTATTAATATTTAAACATGAATTAAATCAAAATGATGTTTGAAGTTATTTACTTGAAATGTGTAAAGGAAGATTTAGAGTTACATCTTTCATTTCGCTATATGTAATATTTTCACAATATCGTTCATGTATACAAATATACAAAATGATGTTTGTTCATTTTTGTTACAAAATCATCTTTGACGATTATGTCAAGCCATTGAGTATGCATAATTTCCGTTTTCTAGCGAATATATTTGTGATAAGTATTGTATTATTGTATTTATTTTTTATATTGGCTAAAAATAATGTCCCATCAGTCAAGTTTTGTTTGTGTTTGGTCTGTTGTCTTTCTGTTTCCCAGATCCTAGTGGACATCCAGCTTTTACTGGTGGAGAAAAAGCTATGCAAATGTCTGGGTAGAACCACCAGCGCTCCGTAGGTCAGACAGAAGACAAACTCACCTGAAAGTTCTCGTCGCAGTTAGGACTCGAACACACGCAGTAAGAGGACATACAATCATATATTTACAAGGCGGCGACAAAACACAAACGGCCATGTAATTAACCGCAATTAACGTAACTAATTAAATACTAATTGTAAACATCGCACAACTTGTAGTTTTAACCAGATTTTAAACAAATTATTGCACTATTATGTCTAAAACATGAGAAATATACAAACAGGCTTGTAAAAAAACAATAATATGAGACTCATGCTCGCTAAACGTTTTTTTTCAGTTATATCCCTTGATAAATGCGTGTGTACTGCGGCAGACAAAAACAGAAAGATTCGGTAAACATCAAAAAACTTAAATATTTATTTGTATTAAAATATATATATTTTTTAAAATTATATTTATAAATGCTTTGTGACTTCTATCTGAAATAATAATAATAATAATAAAGTTTGATATCGTAAAAATGTAAAAATACGTAAGTTCTTTTACTACCAATATTACACTTATTTATTACTTGCTTGTTTTTCCTAGACACGTGACAGGCCATAGTGTACTTGTATTATGTATTGGGACGATTTACTTTTGTATAAGTCTAATAAAAGATCTGTTCTGTTCTGTTCCGTAACATGACGTTGTCCAATCCGAAACGAGCTTTGAACAAATGACATTTGTAACCGAACACAACGGGAATCTGCATAACAAGTTTAACCTTATTTGAAAAAATCACTTTCTCGTGTATCTGTTGAAATTTTGGAATATGTAACAATGCGCTCGTCTTTGTCATGTTTCTTTTTTGTTTCTGCCATTGGCCATGTTGTGCGATAACATGATAATGTACATCTAACTCGCAGGAAATCAAAACGAGAAATAAATTGCATAAGTTGAGAGAATCCATATTTTCCAAATAATTGTACATTTAAAGATCTTCTCTGTTACTCCCACGGCGAAAGAAATGATGTGCAGAGGAAGGCTTAACAGCTTATTGGCAAAAACGCTTTGTATACTGAAAAAGAAGCAATTTTGCCTTTTAACGCGTGGGTTTACGTTTCGTTCTGGATGAAAGGTTTAAACTGCGTCGGTACGCCGTTGGTTCTGCTCAAACATTTTTGAAGGTCGTCCTCAACCAAAAAAGCGACCAGATGATTTTGAAAAACGTCTTAACACGAAATACGTCTTGACGGGAAATTAACTGGTAACATCTAACTACTTGCCAGCTGGCAGATTTTGTTTCACCGAGTACAGAGTCCAATTAACCTATTGTCACTGGCGTGTAAGACAACAACAACAACAACAACAGCAGCAGCAGCACAATCAATTAGGATAGAGGTAATGTTAATTGGGACTGTCATAGATTTTCCGCCCTCGCGTGGTCGCTTGCAACGAAACTCTACAGGGTAGATGTCAGACAGATAGAAAAAGACAACAGGTGTTGGGATCGCCATGGTGACCAATAAGGGTGGGCAGTGCATTAGCTGATCTGGATACTTAGCTGCTTGTAGGATGCGGTTTATTCGTCGAAGGGAATATAGCATGTACATTGGCAGGTTAACCTAATCGGAAGAACATAACCGATTAACTCTCTCAAAAGAGGTTAACCACAAGCATCCCTACTAGGTGCGATCACTCATTAAATAAAAAAAAGAAGAGAAAAAGATAATGAACAGCATCTAAAATATATCTTAAATAATGTTGTTTAAATTATTTTTGTATTGATATCTGTTTAAAAAGGCAAATGTCAAAATGAAACATGCATTTACCTTAAACAACAAGTTAAATATGAACCTTTTTAGCTTTAGAATGTAATATAATGTCTTTGTTATGTTTCGTATCTATTTTGGTATTAGATTGACAGTTTAGACATATTTATTAGAAGAAAATCAATTAGATTTTTTTGTTTGTCGATATTAACCAGAAGAGTGACACGTTTAATTGTCTGCGCACACATTTTCCCTCCGTAAAGTAGCGAATAATGCCTAAATATATCCAATAAATGTATAATTTAATACTTTACACAACGTCACATAAAACAATATAGTAGCATGGTACTTTTCATTTTAACAGTAGATGTTTCGTATTGAATCAACAATATTGTAGACGTGATTGGTTAGCACTCTATTTAATAGGTGTCATTAATTGCATCTGAATATCATACACAATTTTCGTTTGAACAATGAATTCCCCAGGTTATGACACTAATTAAATGTAAATACCGTATATTAATTTAAAATATGTGTGGGTCATATTTACTGGTTTCCATTAACATAACATGATTTTATTGTCATTATTTTACATTACATATAAATATAGCCATCATACATGATAATATATTATCTCTGCATAACGAACAAAGGGTGCTAGTAATTGCAGAGAAGTGGAATTGTTAATGTGTTTAACATAACGAAATTATTATATGTTGCTGTTATCTCTTAATTGGAATAAAAATATATGACAAAGTCCTATGAGTATTGCAACATATACCAAACTCCGAAAAGGCACAGAACAAAGGTATTTCACATGCAAGCCAAGCGAAAAGTAAGAACAAATCTGTGATGAGTCATTTAAGGAAAAGAGCAAACCCGACAGTTACCGCCTTGGAACGGTCAGTTCAGTCGACAATATGGACCGACTGGGGTGCTTAAACCGGTTTTACAGAGCTCTAACCTCACACAGCATGATATACACATTTTGCAATATTTCGTAAGACATTAACATTTTCAGTTTAAAGGAGTGAGGCAAATTTATGCAAAATTGGCCAGTGACAAAAATATGGTTTCAAATAGTCTTTTCCTAATTCTCTATACTTCGTACATACATGTACAAGTAAAAATGGTATTCCGTTTCAATGATGTTCATCGAACAGTGTATGCATTTCCTGTCTTCTAATGGTGTATTGTGGTATCTACCTGTTTCAACGGCCAAGTCATGAGAGGATAGTCTGACCTTTGTCAATGACGTTCTATATTTATTAGCAGTTACATTGCTTAAGTATGTTTCTCTTTCAAACTTACATTTAAATAAACAATAAGCAATGAACAATAAGTTGCTAGATGTCTTGATTTATGTATAATACTATGTCAGTTCTGTTTGTTATTATTATGATATGTTATGTATTTACTGGTTATCATTATACAATAGTGCAAAACAGAGGTTAGTTAAGTTCCAAAAGAATGTCTTGTGCTTTATGGTTCTTATAATATATCAGCGCTTGTACTGCTTTATTTTATTTTAAACTACTCTCTCATTTGGAATTTTTTGGTTGCCGAGGCTTTTATCTACTGTAAATACTGTACATATGTTCATTATATCTGTTTTAACTCCCGATGCAGGTGCTTATTGTTAGTTGTGTCACTTTGACGGGATACTTTTATTTACACTGTTTGTTTGATAGAAAAACCGTCAGGAAGTGCGAGGTTGGAGCGCTCCACAAACCAGGTTTAAGCACCCCAGTTGGCCATTTTGCCGACTGACCGTTCCAAGGCGGTAACTGATGGTTTTTCTTTTTGTGTGTTATGTCTCGTCTCTGTGTTTTTTGTCACATTTACATTTACCTTGTCTGCCTTGGTCTGCAGGTAGATAAAATTTAAATATCTGTGAAAATTTTGATAGGACCTTTTCTTATTTACCTATTTATAATTTATAATTCTTCGGATGATGAGTATTGGCACTTTTTTATGAATGATAAACGAATGTTTAAACCATTCAAAGAACCGACATACGTGATGTTGAAATTTGAATGGAAATATTGTTCCGATTACAATGGAAAATACAATCACATAGAGCAAGCGTGTAAAAAGACTCAGTAGCTCAGTCAGTAGAGCACTGGGCTACGAAGCAAGATTCCCCAGGTTCGAAAAATTCGAAAACGCAGTACACTTGTTCTTTCTAGGTATTGGCATTGTGTATGTTTTGTGACATGTCTTTTTATATGTAGTTAACATTTATCATTTTTGGTAGAAGCAAACACACTTTGTTTCTACTATACATTATACATATTATTGACACTTGTTTAATATGCATATTGTAAAATATATTAACTGCAAAAAACATTGCTGCACTTCAAAACGATTTACATATAGTCTATAGAATAGCTATATGTCGTAACATACATTTTTTTCTAGGGACGCCCGTGGCCGAGCGGTACGAGTCACTGACCTCCTCAGCCCCTTACTCGTGGGTTCGAGTCCCAGTCGGGACAAGAACTTTCATGTGGTGAGGTTTTGCAGCTTACCCGCATTCTGCTGGAGGTTTTACCCAGACGTTAGTCTGGGGACTCTCTCCACAAAGTATTAGCCAATATGACCATAATTGTGTCGGTGCGATGTAACAAAACAACAATAAAACAAAGAAACAAACAAACATGTTTTTCTTGTAACTTTACAAAACCTTGGAGTTCGTGTTAATTTGTGAGATAACAATTTACCTATTTGCCATCCTAATTGTATGTCATTGTCTAGAGGATATTCCTATTTCAATATCTGCGGTTATTAGGACATTTTTAATATTTTTCAGTTGTTAATATCACTTTCTGTAACAACTCATGGATAAGGGACATACAAGCGTTTCGTTAATTTTTCCAGCAAATGTTTTTGTTCAACAACTGAATAAAAAAAAATATATTTGTTGAAAAGGTTTACTTAAGGCCAAATGTATAGGTTAAAATAGTTATGAAAATATATCAGCTTAATTTTCTTAGGAAAAATATTTTACACAAAAGTTTCAGAAAGTATTAGGGAAAATAAGGTATATATGAAAGTCAACAAGTTATTCACCTAGGTTAAATGTTTCATATCTAATAAACATAATGACAAATAATTTTAGATTGTAGAATCTTCCGTTTTTACTTTTATCTGTTTAGAACAGAGGTTAAATCTTTTCCAGAGAAAGCCAGACACAAATTTTAGCTTAGGCAATGTCTGTATCTTGTTGATGTCTTTTTATTGTACTCTGTTTAGATATATAACAAAGTGAAAATGCTTTATCTATTTTCAATTTTCGATATGGAGATGGGTTTCTGTTTGGGAGGTCGGGTCACTTTTATATAACAAAACATTGACGATTTGCATAGACATCACTATCAGGTATAAGAGTGGGAAATTATACCGCTATTCATGCGTCGTAATGACGATTAGAAAATAAGCTTCAAAACGTAAACCTTTTGGGAAGTTTACTCTAGAAAAGAATGTATCACTTATAGAAGAAATATGTTATGGACCCAGCAAGACAAGTTGAAATACAGGTAAAGATAAGCTATGAACAATCCACAAAACTGAATTTGAAAGTAAAACAATTCTGAGCAAGATTGAGCGATTTAGGAGAATTCACACCATACTTTCTGAAGCATATTTTCTTTCGCAAAAATGGCGATAATTAAAACACATATTATAACTCAAATTACTTTTTATAATTTTATATCATTGCAGAAATGAACAAAGAACCACGAAGAAAACACATGCACATTATTTCCTGTTTCCTTGTCTACCATAAGAAAAGTTGTACAGTACCACGAAAACGCTTCTTTACGCAAAGTTGGTAAGCACTATCAATTCTCCGGCTATCAGGTATAAGGATTGGGAGATTATACTGCTAATCATGCGACGTATTGACATTCAGAAAATAAGTAAACATATACCTTAGGAACTTTCCTCCTGAACTGTGCATCACTTATAGAAGACCGGACCTGGTAGCGCAATCGGTAGAGCGTCGGCTCCAGGTACGGGAGGCCCCGGGTTCGATCCCGGGCCGCGACATACCAAAGTCGTTTAAAATGGTAGTGGTATAGCTCCCTTGCTAACGCTCAAGCAAATATAAGGGTAGTTCCACGACTGGTTAGCCTGGTGTCAGGATAATGTGACTGGGTGTGGTATCATGCCAGGTGTTCACGGCATGCTATACACAGTGAAGGCAGCACTATATCTGCTTCAAGTGGACACCGTCTCCAGATAACTGAAATACTGTTGGCGGGACGATAAACCCAACAAACAAACAAACAAACTTATAGAAGACATGTGTTGTACACCTAACAAGAGAAATTGAAATGCAGGTCGGAAACTGGGAACGATCCACAAAATAAATAAAAACTTTAATAACATTTGATAAGGGGTGCAATATTCTAATATAAAATTTGATCTCTTGGTTCAAATAAGTTTGCCGTTTTGGTCTTTATTCTGTTTTAAAATCACGGCGTAAACAATGATTTTGGAGTATGCAATCATTAAACATCAAGGTAGAATTGAACCTTTTTATCCATATAACACAATTTCAGTAACTTCAAACTGTTTAATTTCGATAATTATGTATCATGTAATGAGCTCCATATTTTACATGAAACGGCAAAACTTATAAATCCTGTTGCTATTATTGTTTGTGTTACATAGCAGCCAACTACTAGCAAGTATATCTCTGTCATTATAATACGATTACCGTATGGAAAGTTTTTATATGTTTTATCCCTAGATGATGGTTGATAATGTATTGGTCCAAGGGGACATGATATGCTTTAAGCTGTGTTCTCTAAAGCTTAGAATAATGTACAGTAGAATCTACATTAAAAATCTTACAAAATTACCTAAGAGGTGGGATCTCAGGCTGGTGGTATATCTACTATCATAGCGAGTTTCCATGTTAATGTTCACGAGTTACTTTTTATTTAGAAAAATGCATTATGTGTCTGTAAACAAATAAAATTTGACTTTTTATATATGTCCAGTCTATGTGAAAACCAGGTTAATGTTAAACTAATTTCTTTTTCTGATGATATAAACCACATCGCGGATAATTAATCCATTCAAATACAACATTGATACCATGTAATGATTTATTTCATTAAACTTTATTAATGCTAATATTTGATAATATATTATCACTTTTTTGTAATAAAATATGTCAAATTTCCTGATTAAAGTTACTTGTCAAGGTAGTGTCATTCTTTATAAAACTTAAAACACACAAAAACACAAACTTCATTAAATTCAAGAATCGTTAGTTACCAAACAAAGTTAAGTACGTTTGTGAAAAAGAATATATAAGGACCAATTAACATCAAATGCCATTGACGGGGCCAGTTTCTCCTATACACTAAAAACGAATCATATAACATGATCGGATACGCTCTTAGGTCTTCGAAATAGGCTAATGTAGTACTTATATGAGCTTGTGTTTGAGATCTCATTGATTTACAAAGACTCGCCACATGGTTGAGCACATAAGGTGATTGTGATTGCGGGACCAACTGGGCTATATAAAGGTGATATCCGAAAGATTAGACCATTTTCTTCTACCGTGATAACAATTTAATTATTTCTGTCTGAGAAGATTCCACAAAATACTGTTAATTGGTACCCTACTTTCATGAAAGTACGGGAGGCCCCGGGTTCGATCCCCGGCCGCGACATACCAAAGTCGTTAAAAATGGTAGTGGTAGAGCTCCCTTGCTAACGCTCAAGCAAATATAAGGGTAGTTCCACGTCTGGTTGGCCCGGTGTCAGGATAATGTGACTGAATGTGGTATCATGCCAGGTGTTCACAGCGTGCTATACACAGTGAAGGCAGCACTATATCTGCTTCAAGTGGACACCGTCTCCAGATAACTGAAATACTGTTGGTGGGACGATAAACCAATAAACAAACTTTCATGTAAAATGTAAAGCACAACTCGACACTTGTCATTATATAAATGTATTTCCTATCCGGGCCTCTCTGCACAGTTGGCTATTTTTAAACTAAGAAAACCATGTGACCACCAACTTATGAGATCACGTTACATGATCATTTAGGTAATCAGATCTTACCTTGATATCTATTTTAAGTTGAAATCCCCATCGTGCTTATTCATAGATATGGAAATAATGAACATTTAAATCGATATAGTTCACGATTTGTACTGTCTAACAATTGAAATGATGTTATAAATATACTTTACTTAAATTAAAAATAGGTTTATGCAGCAAATATGTACAAATTCCTCCAAACCAAAACTGGGATATGATATTGTTACCAAAGCTGAAATAAACCATTTTAGCAAAGACAAACGGCACTATTCAATAAGTTCATGATTTGTGCTTAATTGAGAAATTGCAATCAATCGATAGACAGATCAAACCCTATAATTATATTTATATCAACCTTTCTATCATGTTTGCAATCGCACGAGGGAACCTGTTTTTTTGTGTGCAAAAAATGCTACATGTATACACTTCTGTTTGGACTGACGTTAAAGTAAATTGGTAATTGGATCTCGGTAAATCCCGCTCCATTGCCAGAGGCAGGCAGGAACGATGTGACTGTTTGTTTAGCGTGGGAGAACCAGTGTGTTCCTTACTTTTTCCATAGTGCCAAGGGCAAACCCATTAGGACGATGTTGTTTTAAAGATGGTATCCGACAGTATGGGCCATTTTATCTCTCGTGCAACTAAACTTATGATTATTATCTGCAAAGATCCCACTCAATGTTGTTCATTGGTGCCCTTTTGGTGTCCATGTAAAAAGTAAAGCATAACTTGTTATAGCAAAATTGTATTTCCTAACCTAGCCGAAGAATTAGTTTTTTCAAACAAGGAAAACCATGTGACCACTTTCTTTCCAAATCCCATAACATGGCTATTTGGGTAATTAGCTCTGACGTCGATATCTATTTTAAGCTGAAATCCCCATCGTGCTTTTTTATACATTTGGTAATAATGGACAGTTAAACCGATATCTATCACAATTTGTACTGTCTAACAATTGAGGCAATGATATTAACAGCATTTACCTAAACTCAAGTATACGTTTTATGCAGCAGTTTTACACAATTGCGCAGGATTTTAGATACCCAAATATAATGAAATGCTTACATGAATTAAGAAGATGGTGTGGTACTCGTTAAAATTACTTAACAGCGGTCGGATTTGTTGTATGTGTCATATCTTCGACATAGGTTGTTTAGTTTTGAAATGGCATGTGTATACCTGGACTTTTTGTTTCAAATTCATGTACTTTTAAAATAAAAACTAACTGATTTTGCCATACATTTTAGCCTTAATTTACAAGGAAATATTCCTTAAATACATTGAGTGTTATACATCTGTTTTTTGTATGTTCACATAATAGTAACACCTGTATAAAAATGAATACGTCGAAATAAGACAAAACATTACATGCGTTAACAAAATATTGTGTGTGTTGTCACTAAAAAGAGCTAAGTTAAATCTAACACGAGAATTAGGATTTATACATGTACAACGGAAAATCAATGCAAGAAGATGGGCGAATAATAAAAGAATAGACACAGTGCGGATTGAAGAAAAGAGAGAAAGCTAAATAAAGGAGGTGGGATTGGGATTGGGATAAGCCGGCATTTTTGCCGATACTGCGCAGCGACATTTCTATCATTATAGCACAGGGGCACTTATGAGGTGCCCAGGGACTGAACCCGGGCGGTCCATTATACTGACACCGACGAGTCAGGCGTAATGCTGTCCCCTTAGCTCCGAGCGTTAGGAGGGAAGCCACTACTACCAACTTTAAAGTCTTTGGTTTGACCCGGCCGGGGTTCGAACCCACGACCACCCGGTCCGCAAGCCGACGCTCTACCACCTGAGAAATAAAGGATGTACAGGAGATACAGAGATAGAGACAAAATAAAGCAAGCAATTAAGTTTACCGGGGAAATGGTGTAATATTGCGTAATACTTTGATTACAGAGAAATGAAATGAATCGGGAGTATTTGTGTGAGAGTGAAGACTTGTGATGTAAAAGTAATAAGAGGTATTAAATATGTGTATTAATTATGTATCATTAGACGTACGTGTGTTGACTTCAGTAACACATCTTTCATTCGCAAGGATAACATGGTATTTTCGACGCGCCAGCATCTGCTAATCTACATTTTTCAACAGGAACTGAAAGTAGGACTTGTTAAAGTTTACAACAATACACCTTACCTGCCACTATGACAACAAACCCTCTCTGACATCCTTTTACTGTCACTTATCCTAATCAATTTGCTCCAGAATTGTCAGAGAGATACACAAAGTACGGCTCCTTTAATCACAAATAACTCGAAATCCTAATTTCTACATCATACGAAAACTGGTTGTCCTGTTATAACCACACACTACTATATTTCCACACGAAGGTACCACAACGGATGCAGGTAACAACACGATATACCACCCGTGTTACAGTAGCAACGCGTTTTATGACTGCCAATAATGGGTAATGAGGAAGTTTGTTTGGATTAGTTTTAGACTCGTACCACTTGGCTTTCTGCGTTAATAGGATGGTTAAATAATCAATGGGAGTTTCATTACTGTTGATTGCAGATATTATGTCGTAAAAAATCATGAGCGTAGTGCTTATATATGTGGTATAGTTAATATACATTTAAGTTTAACTGGAAGTAATTCAGTTAACACGTGCTGTCTGTGCATATATTAAGTATCCCAAGCGAGTACGTTTATTTATGTTAAAGAAGGTTCAATATACAATTATGCTTACTTAAAAAATAGATATTCGATAAATGCTACATTTAGTTTGCTTCAAATGTCATCGATTATATTACTATTCTGTTTTAAGGATAGAGAATGAATGCCTTTGATCTTTGCAGTAATCTCTCCATGGTCCTCTGTAGTGCTTATATGTATATAATCGTGTTTATGTCTTATTTTAAATGGACGAGCCACGAAATCAAGTGTTCAAAATGTTACTTTCATTAAAAAGGCCACTTCATAACATGACATTATAATCAAATTAGGACATATTAATCCTGTTTTTACTGCATTCAGAATTCTTCGTTTTATTAATGACAAGTTTCATTAAACTTGATCTAAAATATGATATAAATGAAAAAAAAAAAGCACTTTAATTTTATAAAAATAATTTTAGGAAAAGTTTGAATCCAAATAAATGCCTTTCATCAACAACAAATTAGTCGCAATGAAGTCTTATACTATATTTACCATCTCAAACGTTAAAACCTTTCAAATTGCGGCCCTGTCTTACTTTGTGAAGTCTGTCAAAAGCAATTAACATGCTGTAATTTGTTTACACATAAATATTACCAGTTACAGTTCCGGTTAATGTGTGCAAAATTTTATGAAATAATACAAGGAATAATTGCTCTTAAGAATAAAATATAAACATTGGCTCAGTAGTTCCTAAAGTAATTTTTAAAGAATCAATAACACACGAGATGTATTATTGACTTGAGAAGATTTTTATCAATTAATTGTTAATCAATTTAATTCAATTATCGATTTCTTTTAAATAAATGTACCATTTTAACAACACAGATTTCAAGACTACCCATAAAATTCACGTTAAAAGAAAGCTTGATGAATTGTACATGCACATTTGTCTAAAATGATATATTACTAACTCCCAATTGTCGGCTAATTTGTACCGGCTGGTCGTCCCTGGAGAAATGTATTTTGAAGCTTGGAGCGAAAAATGGACTGGAGGAGTTAGAAAGAGGGTAGGAGAACGAGGAAAACGGAGAGAAGAAAAAGAATTGTGAAAAAGAATTGTGAAAAAGAAGCAGCTGACACAGTAGAGAGAAAAGGGGTTTAGTTTACCTATGAGAAATTTCATCCAAATGCGTATTCAAGATATTAGAAGCATTGTTTTGGAGTGAAAATATATTGATATATTAACTTGTTCTGTGTTTTATTAAAATATATGTTTTATTGTTGGATCCGCAATCAAGATATTGCGGCAAACGTGAGAATTCTGATTGTTTTCTGTACTTTTTTCGTTCCATTTTAAACAAATTATTCGAGACCATAGTGTGGTTTTAATACATCTACATCAGTAATTTCAGAAACACATTTAAGAATGCCACAAATTTATAATGTTTAAACTAAAACCCTTGCTGCAAAAATAGTTAACTTGTCCGAGAAAACGACGTGACGTTGCGACAGGAATAACATCTCTCACATAACCTTGTCTTGTTCCCTTATTAGTAAGTATATTACATGTAGGAATGCCGACTAACAGGCTTTTCTAATGACATTTTAGAATCAACAGGACTGTGTTATAAAGGTTCAATGCATTTGTGGAGGTCTAACCTGATGGAGTTCATTATGAATATAAATTCTTTGTGTATAGTTTTGGTTAATGGGTTTTTAGAATGAATATTCTAAACCTTCCCGAAGCGTCTCGATATTACTCATTGAATAAAATATTATAAAAGTCACAAGAAACACGTAGAGAGAAGGCGTGGACGAAGATCAATTAATTAAAAGATTTTTACCTGATTAGTTGAAAGTATTTCCAAATGATATTTACATGTAATTTCTACCATGCGCGGAAGGTGGGTCGGTGGGATAAGCGTCGCGTGGGTATTTATTTATATATAAATAACAGGAAGGAAAATTAGAGGAGTATAAGTGATGATGCAAATAACCTAGTTTAACTCATAGACTACGATCTAGACTTACAATATCGCTACGTAGCACCCATGACTTAGTGGGTCACACAAAATACCGCGTGGTTTCGAGTCCGGTGCAAAGACTATCAATGGGAGGTCTTTCAGCTAACGTACGAAGCACCGGCGATTCTATGTAAACATTTTACAGAGCTTTTTACAAATAATAGCAAGACGCCGAATACTTGCACTGCGAGGTAATCAAAACAGCTCTAACGCCAGACCACAGCAATTTGTTTCACGAAAATGGGTTCACGTCTAATTCACGTCTGGTCTTGCAGAAGGACAAACTGTCCAGCATTATCTTATTGTACATTTGTCATGAAAGCACATAAATGAGAAATATATTGAGTTAGGTAAGTACATCCATGTTTTCAAGGCAGTTTCACATCTAATAATTAAGTCACACTCAAAGCCTGAAATGTATAGTTTACAGAAAGGTTAACAACTTATTTAACAAATTAATATGTACCGGCTTTACATAAGGGTAATATGAATTAAAGAATAAAAACAATTTCAATCGAACGAATGTCAGTTAAATTAAAACAATTAAAAAATTAACAATTATTAGTACAACAACAAAATAAAGAGCTATAGTGTTTATCTTACGTGAAATTTGTTTAAAACAAACAAAAAGGATAAACAACAGCAATCATATATTCCATAAGGTTCAACACTGACAAAAGTTCTGGTATGTGTGATTATGAGGCAAAGATCATATATTAACAGCTATAAGCCATGCACGCAACTGTAAAATGCAAAGAGATAGTTCATTTCATAAAAACTTCAACCTAATATGTTGGCCATGCCTTTTTGATCTCTATACTGATTGTTTAAATAATCGATGTCATTTAAGCCACAGCGTAATTACTTGTGCCTTTCCGTCACACAATATCATTTCTCGAAAGAAGACTATGAAAATAGTTACAATTTTGTCTGTCTAATATAGATTACTGGATTAAACTAGGCTTTTCACCTTTTCTACCAAACTTTCTTTTATTTTTGTAAAGGATTTGTTCCCGCGAGACACATTCAAAATATTCAATTGTAAACACTTTTGCCTTTCGGGTGAAAGAAAAAATCAGTTTCTGCTTTCTGATTATTTTTGTGTGTCTTTTTTTTCAATCGCCAAACCGTTTCTAGACACGTGAATTCTATTTGGTCAAACTTATTATACTGCAAAGTTCGTGTTAACTGTCTATGTCTGTTTATTGTCCTGTAAAATGGCGATTTTACTATAAGCCTTCCTAAACTTCTTAATATCGGAGTCACTAGCATCAAAAAGATAACAGAAGCTTTTTAAAATTGGTCGATTTCATTGCAATGCTAATATTTTAAAATTCTAAATCTTTTCACAATAATTCAATGATTATTCGTCAATTATGTGCTTTTGCAGCTTACTGTATTTAAACAGAACGACAGTCGTTATAAGGTACGGTAAAGGAACTGTTCGCCCATCTATTATATTGCATGTTTCTCGACAATGTAATATTTTACCAAATGGTTTTTCAAGTATTTTCCTAAGAAAAGGGCTGCTGAAGTCTTTCAATCGCGTTGAGAGAAAACTTGGACACTTTTTAAGACATTTCCTATATCTTGACGATTTCTATTTTGGTATTTCGTTTGTCTAGACAAATCTTGAAAAATGTATTCAATTCGACCTGAATATAACATGACGGTAACCTTTTGTCTCGAACCATATATGAAATATAAGCTTTGGAGTGTGAGCAAGAAGTTGTATCGAGCTGACATTTACAAACGGGAATTGAAGAACAGCATGAACCCTTCAGCATCTGTTCTTCGGAAATGTGATTCAAATGTACAGAGTAACACTCTTATCGAACCTAGCAAGACTTCAAGCGCATGTAAAAAAAAATAAAATATTACAAATATATGAAATATTCATATAATATTTGAATTGAGTTTGAAATTAGACTGAAAACAGGAATCATGAATGGGGTTCTGGCCTAAATAGTTTGTCTATGTCTGTCTATTGTTATTGTGTTATGTACTCTTAAAAATCACACCGTCACAAGTTGGTCACTTCAAGCTTTCGGAAGAGAAGATACATACATGAACATCAAGGTTCATATAAAGTTAATAATAATTATAAGTACTTTCCGTTGGAATGCTTCGAATCACGAATCAGGCATTCAGCGTAAAGATATTATCTGCTATTGTAAGATTATTATTAGAAGACTTAATGGAGCGTGCTGTTTGCTTTGTTTTTCACCATTCTCCTTGGGTGATTTAGTCATCCCCAAAGGTTATGATATTTTCCGAGCAATCTTCTCTAGTTTAGAACAGGTCACAGCACACAGTGAAAACTATTGGTATTGGCAAGGTCTTATTATGGGTGGGTTTATACTTGATGGTACATGTAAGCTGTTTTCTTGGTCGGGGGGAAATATACCACACAATGTTCCTCCGTTCTATACAATCATGAGATAATATATTTCTTATCAAAAGCACGATATGCAAACCACATCGAAACAGCGCTGATAAAAGTACCCAAAATATGAAACCATGAAACGGGTGTCAATAGCTATAGTTATAAATCAAGCGGAAGGGAAACAGAAAATAATGTTTACTGTTAAGATAAATGTGTGTTTATTTTCATAAGGTGCCTGTTAATTCTGGATACTATTAAAATGTATTGTAACCACTTATGATAATGAAACTGTTTTCTAATCAGTTTTGAGAATAAATAATTAGTGCATGATGTAGATCATCGTAAGCAACCAAGATTTGGATGCATGTTTAAACAGAGTTTTTCTCGATCCAAAATATGCAAAGAAACTACTGTGACACGTTCCATTTAATACCATTTTATTTTCAGCCTATACTATGCTAATGTATTCGTATAATATTTTTTGTTTCGTAGATACGAATACATTACAATTACAACTAAAGCACAACTAAATCATCGCATAATGTCTGCTGGAGTCTGGTCATTTCTGTGATAATTGCGTTTTATGTATTTGTCTCTTCTTAGGATAACTCCGTGAATGCCAGCCTGTAGAAGATCTAAAACCAGATATTCCACATTACACCGATAATAAATGTACTGACGCAAACAAGTTACAACAGAGCAAAACCCCACAGCATCGAGACAGATTTCTTCGCCGTTAAATTTGAAATAGATAAACAGTGATAAAAACATTGCCACGGCTATTTCCAAATACATTTGTTAAGAAAAGAGATTAAAAAAAATTTACTTCCAAATACTGTGTGTAAGAACTTGAATAACTCTGCACTGTTACAACGTAAATGTGCATTGCAATTCTGACTGTAAAGCTTAGCTTAATGATCAAGACGTAAGAGAAATGCAACAATTTTTAGGGTTGTACCAAGGTTTCAGAATGATTAGTGTAGTATTCATATTTTATAACTAAGTATACTATGACTTTTCTTTGTTTCTTTGAGAAAATACTCGTGATCGCAAAATACTTTTTTATTTCACACACACTTACTAGAAATGTAGAATGTTTGTTCTCTACCATCACTCCGTGATGCAATCTTTTACATTTCTTGGTCGAAATAACATCAAATTAGTAAACAGTATTACTTTAATTATTACATACTAGACGTTTTTAAAGCTTTAGAAAGTAAAAATCTTCTTATATGTTACCTTGATCAATAATATATGAAAACAACAGAAAAATGTTTGTTAAGATTCGTTAATGGTAAGTGATACAGTTCTGGAACCGTAACAGTTGTCACACGATACGATATACGTACGGTACGATTGCGCTCGATGTACGATACCATGTGCGGTTTTTACACGATACCATACACGTTACGGTTCGATACCATACACGATATGCAATGCGATAGAAAATCTACACGTTACGATGCGATACGGTGTACGCTTCGATACAACATACAGTACGGTTTCCGTTTACGTCACGTTACACGAAATACCATGGCATATGCGGCATGTTGTTAAAGTAAATGCTCAATCAGCCTATTTATACTGTACTATCTCGGTTTAGTCCAAATCGTTCTGCCCCAATCGGCCCATTTCCAGCGCATATAGGCGGTAATGTTTTCACACCTTTCAAATGAGACAATACAACTATTTCCGTCTAAATGGTAAAATGTGTAGGCAAATGATTAGTAAGTGAAGCCAATATGATACACTGCTTAAACATTGAACAAGTGTGTAAAGATGTACCATGTTAAGACAAATTAATTTAAATCTGTAATTTACTAACATTCTTACACCACTTCTCTATACACGTATATTCCAATTTTCTACCTGTATTCCCCGCATCCGTATCTGCGTTTTACTGAAGTGAAATTTCACAGTCAGATTACATGTGCGGGGATCTTCATACATGTATGACATATCTTCAGACCATATGCAGGTGTTGTGCACTACAGCTAAATGACCACTGTCCGTCTAATGTGAATAGAAACGTTGTGTCATAAAAGTGGCAATCTGAGTGGGGGCTTATAATCACTCGCGTGATTTGTAGGTACATGTACTGAATAATTTACATAAATGGACTAGCTGCTAGAAAATAAAAAACATCAGAAACATACCATTGTCTCATACTCAACCCTTTTACAAGCACTATTTAAATAAAAATTCGGTAAGGTAAAGTAGAATATGGGTCAATCGGAAAAAAACTTAACAAACTAAAAAGAGAGAAACAGGGCTATTAAATAATAATAATATTATTATGAGACAAAATTGGCCTAACAACCGACAAATTTACCCCGGCTGTCTTAGTTATTTACAAACATTTCAGTCAATTTACGGAAAGAATAGACAACGACTAATCAAAGAAATATATATATATTAAAATACTAAAATACACATGTTAGGCAAAATAAAAAATTTGGAGATTGGAACTCACCATCATAATATAGCCTATGATTAAATATTACTAGACTCAGACCCGGATCCAGCTACCTAGGTGAAGAAGATAAGACCGCCCCCGTCGACAAAGCAGAACTAATAATTCGCGCTCTTTATCTTTTTTAGAATAAATGCATTTTATTCAACATTTAATTAATAATATAAGATAACACTTACATACACTGAATTAATACAATGTCCAACCGATATCATATCCAAATCAAACAATAACTAAAGTTTCCAAACCCACAAGACACGTGATGGGGTGAAATCTCTTTAAAATCTAAACATTCCTAATTAACCCATTCTCTGATTGGCTTGACTCCAATTTGACGCAAGAATATGACTGCTCTATGATAACAGGCATTACGTAAGTAGTTGAGCTTGGGTTGGTAATTCAGTTAGTTTAGTATATCGTATATAATATATATTGTAGTAGAGAATTAAATGTATTTAATATCTTCACGGTCTTAAAGTGTTGCATTTTTATTAAATCTGCCTTTTTCCACTGGTACAAAAAGCAAAGACACATGTGAATAATATAGGTCTTTGTATGTAATATCTTGCTACTGTGTGCTGCCTTAACCAAAACAGCACGGGGTTAAAGTATTTCTCTATGTCACAGTAAGGACAGTTCCTATTGGTGAACTTGCATTCTTTTCCAGGGTAGCTTGATTCTTGGTTTAATTAAAAACTATTCTAAACTAACGATATTGTGGCAGTAAATATTGAACTTAGAGTCCTACCAACAAATCCGAATATCTGAATTTGTGCGTTATTTATTATATTTATTTTATTAATTATAGCTCTTTCTCCGTGGCTTGGTATTCACCCTAGTTTTATAAAGGCATTGTGGTCTTTTTGATAGGAGACTGTAAAGACTATATATGTCTGCTGACGTGCTTGATTTTGCAATGTTTATATATTATATCATTTTCTATTGTTGCCCCAACGGTATTCTTTTCAGTATCCATACTGCTGTCAAGGTACATGCCGATGTGCGCTAGTTATTTTAGGAGAGTATGTAAATGGCTTCATCATCCTAAAAAGACTTACAAAGGACCATTTCGTTATAAGAGGAAATCGATTTAAGAACAGACCAATCAACACCTCCGGTCAACACGTTAGGGATCAAACCAATCAACATAACGAACGGCTAAAAATCTTACTTCCTTTAAGATTATGGTGTCATAAAAGTGTCACCAATTAATTGGAATTAACACACGTGCACGTGATTGGCAGGGCGGGAAAATGTACGGAAATTAAGAGGGCATGATGTCAGATGTATACCGTTATTTATGATACTAGCACATTGTTTTGACAAACACATTCACACCTTAAATGTTGATCACATCACTGGCAGAATAATAGTTATATTAATTTGTTTGCTACACTTGTGAACGTACTTTTATTGAATTTTCGTCGAGCACTGAATTGCTTTTATTTATTTATTTAAATTCGCATAAATGTGTATAAAATTTACGCGTTTAAAATAATTGGCGAAGAGACTATATCAGTGTTGATTGTGCCCAGCGATGACATAGGTAAGCTAGCTTTACAATTAACTAACTTGTCGGAATATCAGAGATGATTCCACATGGTGCAATCATTTATTAAGAATGTTCATTGTATATGAGCCGTATCATTTGAATCCCATATTTGAGACAAACCTCTTTTCCATAACTTGACATAGAGCTATATTATGTTATACACGTAGCTAATTTTTTTTTCCAGCTGTATGTTTATTCCAATTACGTCTTACTGCTCTTTATTTTCCATAAAAGCGTGGGCAAATAACCAGAATCCTAGTTTTCACGAATATTTTCCTAAACGTCCATTCATATTCAGTATACGCATATTGTCATTTAAGTAATAAGTTCGAAGGTGTGCAATATTAGTTTGCTCATCGATAGTATGCATGTACCGGAAATGTAAAATATAGTTTAGTTTCTGTTTAGAACCATAAACTTTTTTTTTGTATTTGTGAAGCATTTATTATGACATTTAAATTTCCTGTGAACTTTTGTATGAGCATGATAATGTCATAAGAAAAATGTCACAATATATGTATCTTTGTATCAAAGAATTATGAGACGCACAGTGCAATTCTCCTTGCGTTACGTTACCATACTATACGTTCCGTTATGATACCACGATCTTGTCATAAGCGTTACGTTCCGATACGATACGATGTACCATTTACGATAGGGCTCGTTACGTTACTTCACGATAGGCCTATTACGTTACACGATACGTTACGTTACCATACGATACGTTTACGATAGAAATACGCACGATATACGATGTTTTGGACAACTGGTACGGTGCCAGGACTGTATACCACTTTGTATTAAACGGCAATATTTGTTTCTAATTAGAATCAATTATCAACCACCAGATCATTATTTCCTTTCCTCTGAAGCGGTATGTAGGTCAAGTTTGGGCCTCCTCAATATTCTTCGTTACGATCTAATGTACTTTCATCTGATTACGCTAGACTGTTTATCATTAATAAGCAGACTTGCGCAACAGTGTTGAGAACATTTGGTTGAATGCTTGGTCTGTCATGGGTCTTTCCTTTGCTAAATTGCTATTTAGGAAAACATGACAATACCGTGAAATGTGATGGGGCTTTAACACCTAAATCTGTACTAAAGAGTACACCGATCTTGCTGTCTGATTTTTGAGTTTAAGACCGATAAAAAAGGCATGATCATGTATGTAAAATTAAAGATAATTTAAATCATAACGTTCATGTTAACTAGTGTTTCCACGAAAATTATTATCCTTTAGTCACTGAAAAAGTGGTATCTATATTAAAAATCGACATAATTGATGTCAATAAAAAGCAACATTACGAAGCCTGGTATTGGCGGTTACTTAAAGCAGTTTTGAATAAGCATCATCATGATATTTCAGAAAAGTATGTGATGTTTATTTTAAAAAGTGCATCGGATGAAAAGCTACATTTTACAAAAGAAGAAGTTTCATCGGACAAAATGGTCGCAAAAGAACAAACTATGTCCTTTTTGAATTTCTGTGTGTCTCTTTTGGTTCTTTAAAGTGTAAGCGTTAGAATGTATTATAGTATTATTGAAATATCCTAAACCACCGCCACGATATTAACATTTTATTACCATATATTATTTGAAAAGAAGTGTTAAATATATGTGGAGATTTGTGTTGTTGTTTTTTGTTGTTCTTTAAATGCTCAACAATTATTCTTTAGGTTAATCTTCATTTTAAAGTCCTCTTTTCAGAACCATGAATGAACTCTTTAACCATTATTTTAGAGCGTTGGAAAGCCAATTATCTGATTTGTTTAAACATCTCTGTACTAAGACAGGTAATAAGAACGTTGATATAGGAATGACCTTCTTTTATGATATATTGGAAAAAAAAGATTCATCAATGTACACAATTAGGCAATAAGTCAAAGATTTCTTTTATAAATCGTCCATAGGACCCGAGCTAATAAATGAATTTTTTGCTCACTTTATGTGCATTTGATGCAATAAGTGTGTATCACAAAGAATTGCAATACATTTACTCTTCAAATAACCAGTTACAATATAATTTCCTGTAAAAGGTGATTTTCCAATAAATCGTTAGGCATTCATGGTAAGTTAAAACTTACTTATCGTAGATTATTGCTTTGTTATATTAATTGTGTGACATGCTGGCGATAAAAACGATAACATGTAAAGAAAAATCTAAAGAACGAAAGGATGGTAAAGGCATGGAATTGGGAGAAACAAGTAAAAGAACAGTTATGAAGTTATAATACAAAAATAGAAAGGAAAGTGTGTATGGGAGAGAAAGAGAAGGAAAGAGGGAGGGGAAGGAGGGAAGGTTGTTAATGGGAAAAATGTGTTTACTGATAAATCATTTTAAAAGCGTGTATGTGTGACGTGTGCATCTTCATGCGTGCGCTGCGTCAGAGATTTTGCTTTCTGCCAATAATAAATTAAATAGTGCTTGATATTAACGTACTCCCTTCTCTTACCAAATCTAACTGAACCAGGATGTACACTTGCAAGCCATATTTAAAGTTACATTAAAATAATGGAACAATGATCCAACCTTGTTCCATGACGACAGTCCACCCCCGACCAATTGGTACTGATACTTTTTCTTATCATTGTACACCCAATATTCTGAGATCCTCATAAAACTACGATTTATTTAAGCACGTATATCCGTTATATCCCCATCATTACACCTTACACAACACATATTCTCCTGTAATAACCACACAATGCTAACTTTCCAACTACAGCACAACAATTAATGTAGTTAACAACACAATATTCCATCCACTGTGATAGTAACAAGGGGTTTTATGACTGCCTATAATGACTAATTAAGAATCTCTTGGAGCAGTTTTGTTTTCGTAACCATTGGCTTCTTAGCTCTGACCACTTGAGTGAAATAATCGACGAGAATGTGGTTTGCCAATGAAGACACTTATATTATTATTTGTCGTAAAAAAGACGGAGGGCTCCTATCATGGCAGGTACGGGTAGAAGGGGTAAAAATATGAGTTGCAAAGAATAGCTGATTTCTTTGCATACAGTTGGTTAAAGATATTCTCCAATGTTCGGGATCGTATTTGGGTTGGTTTGAGAATGATTTATCTAAGATATGTTACAGGTGGCAACTTTGTATCTCCGGTTATTTAACATTTCTGTTTAGGTCTAATTTTGCAATACTTTGGCAACACATCTCTTTAGTTATATTATTTCAATAATTTTATTGAGGTCTCACTATTTAAGACGGTTAGAAAGCATGTGTCTAAAATAACTGTCGACTTATAAAGTACGTATGCCCATTTCATAAGTTGACTCTGTTCATTTTACATAGAAAACACATAAATCCCAAGTTGTTTAATGTGTCAATAATTTATACCTGTACCTGTCATGTATAATGTATGAGGTCACATAAGTACTTTACTAAAATTAGATTCGGAGAACAACATTGCCGATTATCGCGATTAATCTAAATGAATCGGGTTACAACGAAGTCTGAATTTCTTTACTTACAACTTCTCGCTACTCAAATTTAAGTTATAATCTAAAGGGAACTGTCTAAATAAATAACAACTATATTATTTGCTTCCATATCAACGAAACAGCTTCTATTAAATCTCTGTATCGAGAAGAGGTGTCAAATTAAATGTTGAATATATGCTCGTAGTGGTTAAATATGCATATTATGAATCTTTGTACTCAAAAAATTATACCAGTATATTCTTATAACACTTCAGTTGCCTTGATTCCCCGTGGAATGCCACGTGTTGAACGAAACAACAACAAACATCTATCACTAGATATAAAACTGTGTTTTACCTAAATCACCTCTTCGCTTGTGGCGAACACGTAGCAGACATTATTATACTCCATGCACCGTCTGTTGTCTCGTCTATTAGGCGGATATGTGATATATGAAAGGTTAGAGAACGAGAAGGGTACAACAAGGCCTTTCATGGATGAGCCTTAATTTTAGATTAACGTAGCCAGACACAGTACGTTGTAATGAAGCTCCTTTCCTGCGTGTTATTTCCATTTGTCTGTCAAGCCAAAATATGAACACTGTTAAGATACATATCAATTTCATTATTGCTACTACTACTGATAATAGAAATATTAACAAGAAGAAGAATGAAATTGATAATCATCTACTAAAATGTAAATCTCTGCCAATAAAATAGTTATCAAACGTGAATTCGACTAAACACAAATACACAGTTTTCTTAAAAGTGCATGGTTTAATGCTAAAAAGGGTACATGATTATACTCACATTAAACTAGAGTTTACCCGCAGTTATTTCATCACATAAGTCAAAGATATCAAAGACAACACAAACATGTGTCAGAAGAATATGGAGTATATTTTAAGATGTCCTGTTTAAATTTTAACTGAATACACTCAAATGCCAGTGACAGGAGCATAGTACTTGATAGGAAATTACCTTGATTTTATCATACCAAACACGAAAATGGATCAAACTTTGGTAAAAAAAGAAAGAAAGTCACTTTACTGTCTGACAAAAACATAAAATCAAATATAATATGCTCATTAATAATGGTCAAAACAAAAATCCTAATTTACAGTCCCATCTACAAATATGTAGGACACAAAACATCATAGTACCAGTTTTTGCACTGAGGCTAAAAAAGAAGAGAATCTAAAATGACTCGAAATCCCAGGAAAATATCAGCCGAAGGATTTCAAAAAAGGTGTGTTCCTTAGGTCTGCACGCATCATCCGCACAATCTATAAAATAAACTAAATCCTTCAAGGCCTAAGGACCATGGTTTGGTCAGGTAAAAGGAGCTCAAAAAGGAAACTTGCACACAAAAGTTACTAATGAAACGGTAAACACGATTATCACTCCATTTTCCTCTTTAGCACCAGCTACTAGGGCCCTAAAGTGATTATACGAGCATAAACACATTTCAATGTTGGTGTATAAGTGTTTTTTTCTTGTAAAACAAACACATCGTCTTCGTGCTTACAAAATGTGCACAAAGTTATTTATTTTTAATATGATGTTGTTTCCTCAGAAGGTCGCCATAGGAGAAAAAAGTTTCTTTGCGTCAAAGAGGCAGTACTTCAATTCCCGACAGTGGCATCCATTTTCTAATGTTGATTTATGTTACAATAATCTGTTTTATTTAGATATCTCAGACTTATGCAAACTACAACAAGGCAGAATAAACTAAATACTGAAATATGCATTAGAGCTATTGTATTTACGGCGAAATCCATTAAATAATACTTGTTTACATAACGAAGAAATAGCCAGACATAAACAACTTTTTTCAGTCGCCATTTCTACATATATCATGATATCATTTAATGTCTCAATACTACATGTAAACGCATATTTTCAGTGTTTATCTAGTTTTGCTTTATAAATAAATCAAGAAGGTCATAATAAACAATAATACAATTGCAAATTACTAAAAACGACTCAAAATTTTTCTGTTCGTCTAACTCTTTGTTACTTTCTATATCCAAACTATATTACACTGCCACGTAGTAAAGGTACGTCAAGTTTTATAAATATTATGCGTTACCTACCTGCCTTTATCGTTGTTTTACTGCCACTGTATCTAATAGGCGGGGCGAGAATCTATAATAATCAGCATTCACGCGTGATATTTCGTTGCTTTTCGACATTTACGTGCATTTTTGACATTGCAAATAAAAAATGCCAATACTCAATGCTAACTAGTGGAGATTAGAGACAACGCGTGGTGTTGATCTTAAATAGATAAAAAAGAAAAAGACTGCAAGAGAAGCGAAACAGAATACTAAAAGCAAGATTATAAAGAGGAAAGCGGGTCATCAATTTGAAAGGAAAAAATAATACTGAGCGAGATTGAGCGATTTACGAAAAAACTTTCTTTAAACATTGATATTACTCTCGCGAAAATGGCGATAATTAAACCATATATCCTTTCTATTAAAAGCAAAATACTTTTGACGCTGAAATCAGTTGGTTAAATATAAACATCATTAGTCAAATTACACTTTCCAAAATATTTCGTCTGAAAAGGCCATTGTTAGCCATACAATTTACATGTACAGAATCAAGCATTCTGACCAATACTAGACAAAGGGCAACATAAATAAGGAACAACATGCTACAGTATTAAACTTTAATATATATGCAAATGCAAAGGTTGGATATCATAACATGAAGTCTATCAATATATATATATATATATATAGTAATTATGTTATGCCAGCATAACAATTGAAAGAAACAATAAAACTGTTAGGCTGGCATGTTATCCAGTGAGAAGAAACGATTCTGTTATGCCAGCATAACAAATGAAGAACATACTTTAAGGCTAATTTACTACTGAATAAAAAACGGTTATGTTATGCTGGCATAACATTTCAAAATTGTACAAAAATACTGTCCAGCAAATTTACTATTTAATTAGAAAATCTATTCTGTTATGCCAGCATAACAAGTGAAAATATACAGTAGATAGTCACAAATGAAAATGAAGTAAAAAAAAACTCTTAAGCCAGCATACTATTGAATAAGAAAAAAATGTTCTGTTATGCCAGCATAACAAATGAACATGTACAGAAAATAGTCAGGTCAGTTTTCAATTCAATGAGAAAATCTATTTTGTTATGCTGACATAACAAATGAAAATGTAAAACCTGTTAGGCCAGCATACAATTGAATAATAAAGAACTGTTCTGTTATGCTGGCATAACAAATGAAAAATGTACAAAAAATAGTCAGGTCAGTTTTCTATTCAATAAGAAAATCTATTTTGTTATGCTGGCATAACAAATGAAAATGTAGAAAAAAAAAACTGTTAGGCCAGCGTACTATTGAATAATAAAAAAACTGTTCTGTTATGCTGGCATAACAAATGAAATATGTAGAGAAAATTATCAGGTCAGTTTAGAATTCAATAAGAAAATCTATTCTGTTATGCTGGCATAACAAACGAAAATGTAGAAAAAACTCTTAGGCCAGCATACTATTGAATAAGAAAAAAATGTTCTGTTATGCCAGCATAACAAATGAAAATGTACAAAAAATAGTCAGGTCAGTTTTCTATTCAATAAGAAAATCTATTTTGTTATGCTGGCATAACAAATGAAAATGTAGAAAAAAAATGTTAGGCCAGCATACAATTGAATAATAGAAAAACTGTTCTGTTATGTGGCATAACAAATGAAATATGTAGAGAAAATTATCAGGTCAGTTTAGAATTCAATAAGAAAATCTATTCTGTTATGCTGGCATAACAAACGAAAATGTAGAAAAAACTCTTAGGCCAGCATACTATTGAATAAGAAAAAAATGTTCTGTTATGCCAGCAAAACAAATGAAAATGTACAGAAAATAGTCAGGTCAGTTTTCTATTCAATAAGAAAATCTATTTTGTTATGCTGGCATAACAAATGAAAATGTAGAAAAAAACTATTAGGCCAGCATACCACGGAATAAGAAAAAAAAAACTTTTCTGTTATGCCAGCATAACAAATGATAATGTACAGAAAATAGTCAGGTCAGCTTAATATGTAGAGAAAATTATCAGGTCAGTTTAGAATTCAATAAGAAAATCTATTCTGTTATGCTGGCATAACAAATGAAAATGTAAAAAAAAAACACTTAGGCCAGCGTACTATTGAAGAAGAAAAAAACTATTCTGTTATGCCAGCATGACAATGATAATGTACAGAAAACAGTCAGGTCAGTTTTCAATTCAATGAGAAAATCTATTTTGTTATGCTGACATAACAAATGAAAATGTAAAACCTGTTAGGCCAGCATACAATTGAATAATAAAGAACTGTTCTGTTATGCTGGCATAACAAATGAAAAATGTACAAAAAATAGTCAGGTCAGTTTTCTATTCAATAAGAAAATCTATTTTGTTATGCTGGCATAACAAATGAAAATGTAGAAAAAAAAACTGTTAGGCCAGCGTACTATTGAATAATAAAAAAACTGTTCTGTTATGCTGGCATAACAAATGAAATATGTAGAGAAAATTATCAGGTCAGTTTAGAATTCAATAAGAAAATCTATTCTGCTATGCCAGCATAACAAGTGAAAATATACAGTAGATAGTCACAAATGAAAATGAAGTAAAAAAAAACTCTTAAGCCAGCATACTATTGAATAAGAAAAAAATGTTCTGTTATGCCAGCATAACAAATGAACATGTACAGAAAATAGTCAGGTCAGTTTTCAATTCAATGAGAAAATCTATTTTGTTATGCTGACATAACAAATGAAAATGTAAAACCTGTTAGGCCAGCATACAATTGAATAATAAAGAACTGTTCTGTTATGCTGGCATAACAAATGAAAAATGTACAAAAAATAGTCAGGTCAGTTTTCTATTCAATAAGAAAATCTATTTTGTTATGCTGGCATAACAAATGAAAATGTAGAAAAAAAAAAACTGTTAGGCCAGCGTACTATTGAATAATAAAAAAACTGTTCTGTTATGCTGGCATAACAAATGAAATATGTAGAGAAAATTATCAGGTCAGTTTAGAATTCAATAAGAAAATCTATTCTGTTATGCTGGCATAACAAACGAAAATGTAGAAAAAACTCTTAGGCCAGCATACTATTGAATAAGAAAAAAATGTTCTGTTATGCCAGCATAACAAATGAAAATGTACAAAAAATAGTCAGGTCAGTTTTCTATTCAATAAGAAAATCTATTTTGTTATGCTGGCATAACAAATGAAAATGTAGAAAAAAAATGTTAGGCCAGCATACAATTGAATAATAGAAAAACTGTTCTGTTATGTGGCATAACAAATGAAATATGTAGAGAAAATTATCAGGTCAGTTTAGAATTCAATAAGAAAATCTATTCTGTTATGCTGGCATAACAAACGAAAATGTAGAAAAAACTCTTAGGCCAGCATACTATTGAATAAGAAAAAAATGTTCTGTTATGCCAGCAAAACAAATGAAAATGTACAGAAAATAGTCAGGTCAGTTTTCTATTCAATAAGAAAATCTATTTTGTTATGCTGGCATAACAAATGAAAATGTAGAAAAAAACTATTAGGCCAGCATACCACGGAATAAGAAAAAAAAAACTTTTCTGTTATGCCAGCATAACAAATGATAATGTACAGAAAATAGTCAGGTCAGCTTAATATGTAGAGAAAATTATCAGGTCAGTTTAGAATTCAATAAGAAAATCTATTCTGTTATGCTGGCATAACAAATGAAAATGTAAAAAAAAACACTTAGGCCAGCGTACTATTGAAGAAGAAAAAAACTATTCTGTTATGCCAGCATGACAATGATAATGTACAGAAAACAGTCAGGTCAGTTTTCAATTCAATGAGAAAATCTATTTTGTTATGCTGACATAACAAATGAAAATGTAAAACCTGTTAGGCCAGCATACAATTGAATAATAAAGAACTGTTCTGTTATGCTGGCATAACAAATGAAAAATGTACAAAAAATAGTCAGGTCAGTTTTCTATTCAATAAGAAAATCTATTTTGTTATGCTGGCATAACAAATGAAAATGTAGAAAAAAAAACTGTTAGGCCAGCGTACTATTGAATAATAAAAAAAACTGTTCTGTTATGCTGGCATAACAAATGAAATATGTAGAGAAAATTATCAGGTCAGTTTAGAATTCAATAAGAAAATCTATTCTGCTATGCCAGCATAACAAGTGAAAATATACAGTAGATAGTCACAAATGAAAATGAAGTAAAAAAAAACTCTTAAGCCAGCATACTATTGAATAAGAAAAAAATGTTCTGTTATGCCAGCATAACAAATGAACATGTACAGAAAATAGTCAGGTCAGTTTTCAATTCAATGAGAAAATCTATTTTGTTATGCTGACATAACAAATGAAAATGTAAAACCTGTTAGGCCAGCATACAATTGAATAATAAAGAACTGTTCTGTTATGCTGGCATAACAAATGAAAAATGTACAAAAAATAGTCAGGTCAGTTTTCTATTCAATAAGAAAATCTATTTTGTTATGCTGGCATAACAAATGAAAATGTAGGAAAAAAAAACTGTTAGGCCAGCGTACTATTGAATAATAAAAAAACTGTTCTGTTATGCTGGCATAACAAATGAAATATGTAGAGAAAATTATCAGGTCAGTTTAGAATTCAATAAGAAAATCTATTCTGTTATGCTGGCATAACAAACGAAAATGTAGAAAAAACTCTTAGGCCAGCATACTATTGAATAAGAAAAAAATGTTCTGTTATGCCAGCATAACAAATGAAAATGTACAAAAAATAGTCAGGTCAGTTTTCTATTCAATAAGAAAATCTATTTTGTTATGCTGGCATAACAAATGAAAATGTAGAAAAAAAAATGTTAGGCCAGCATACAATTGAATAATAGAAAAACTGTTCTGTTATGTGGCATAACAAATGAAATATGTAGAGAAAATTATCAGGTCAGTTTAGAATTCAATAAGAAAATCTATTCTGTTATGCTGGCATAACAAACGAAAATGTAGAAAAAACTCTTAGGCCAGCATACTATTGAATAAGAAAAAAATGTTCTGTTATGCCAGCAAAACAAATGAAAATGTACAGAAAATAGTCAGGTCAGTTTTCTATTCAATAAGAAAATCTATTTTGTTATGCTGGCATAACAAATGAAAATGTAGAAAAAAACTATTAGGCCAGCATACCACGGAATAAGAAAAAAAAAACTTTTCTGTTATGCCAGCATAACAAATGATAATGTACAGAAAATAGTCAGGTCAGCTTAATATGTAGAGAAAATTATCAGGTCAGTTTAGAATTCAATAAGAAAATCTATTCTGTTATGCTGGCATAACAAATGAAAATGTAAAAAAAACCACTTAGGCCAGCGTACTATTGAAGAAGAAAAAAACTATTCTGTTATGCCAGCATGACAATGATAATGTACAGAAAACAGTCAGGTCAGTTTTCAATTCAATAAGAAAATCTATTCTGTTATGCTGGCATAACAAATGAAAATGTAAAACTGTTAGGCCAGCATACAATTGAATAATAAAAAAACTGTTCTGTTATGCTGGCATAACAGACGAAATATGTAGAAAAAATTATCAGGTCAGTTTAGAATTCAATAAGAAAATCTATTCTGTTATGCTGGCATAACAAATGAAAATGTAGAAAAAAAAGTCGTAGGCCAGCGTACTATTGAATGAGAAAAAAATGTTCTGTTAAGCCAGCATAACAAAATAGATTTTCTTATTGAATTCTAAACTGACCTGACTATTTTTGTACATTTTCATTTGTTATGCCAGCGTAACAGAACAGTTTTGTATTATTCAATTGTATGCTGGCCTAACAGTTTTTACATTTTCATTTGTTATGCCAGCATAACAGAATAGATTTTCTTATTGAATTGAAAACTGACCTGACTGTTTTCTGTACATTTTCATTGTTATGCTGGCATAACAGAAAAGTTTTTTTCTTATTCAATAGTACGCTGGCCTAAGAGCTTTTTTTACATTTTCATTTGTTATGCCAGCATAACAGAATAGATTTTCTTATTGAATTCTAAGCTGACCTGACTATTTTCTGTACATTATCATTTGTTATGCTGGCATAACAGAAAAAGTTTTTTTTCTTATTCAGTGGTATGCTGGCCTAACAGTTTTTTCTACAATTTCATTTGTTATGCCAGCATAACAAAATAGATTTTCATAGATTATTGAATTGAAAACTGACCTGGCTATTTTCTGTATATTTTCATTTGTTATGCTGGCATAACAGAACATTTTTTTCTTATTCAGTAGTATGCTGGTTTAATAGTTTATACTACATTCTCATTTGTTATGCCAGCATAACATAACCGTTTTTTTTATTCAGTAGTAAATTCGCCTTAAAGTATGTTCTTCATTTGTTATGCTGGCATAACAGAATAGTTTCTTCTCACTGGATAACATGCCAGCCTAACAGTTTTATTGTTTCTTTCAATTGTTATGCTGGCATAACATAATTACTATATATATATATTGATAGACTTCATGTTATGATATCCAACCTTTGCATTTGCATATATATTAAAGTTTAATACTGTAGCATGTTGTTCCTTATTTATGTTGCCCTTTGTCTAGTATTGGTCAGAATGCTTGATTCTGTACATGTAAATTGTATGGCTAAAAATGGCCTTTTCAGACGAAATATTTTGGAAAGTGTAAATTTAACCCTCAAATTTGGGTATCTATTTATCCAAAATGATGCCTCCCAATTAGGAATGATTAAACATTCCCTTTTTAAAATAAAATGCGTTTATACTATATATCAATTCGACAACTATCATGAATAACAGTGACAAATTATACCACTCCTCATCGTATTGACAATCAGGAAATAAGTAAACATATACCTTATGGGAAGTTTTCTCCAAAAATGTGAGTATCGCTTATAGAAAAAAATCTGTCAGTCCTAGCAAGACAAGTTGAAACGTAGGTAAAAAGCTATGAACAATCCACAAAATAAAATGTTTAATTACATCTGATAAAGGGTGAAATAGTGTAATATATAATTTGTCTCTTGGTTCAAATAGTTTGCCATTTTGGTCTTTATACCATGAAGTAAACGATGACTTTGGTGTATGAAATAAAAACAACATCAAGGTAGAACTTAACCTTTTTATCCATATAATACGATATCACTAACTTCAAACTGTTTAATATCGATAACTATGCATCACCTGATGAGCTTCATATTTTACATGAAACGGCAAAATTTGTAAATCTTGTCGATATTATTTTTTGAATTACGTACCAGCCATTTATTAACAAGCATATCTCTGTCATTATAATGCCATTACTGTATAGAAAGTTTTTATATGTTTTATCTCTCGGCGTTAATATTAATGTATTGTCCCAGGCACATGATATACTTTAAGCTGTGTTCTCTAGAGCTTGGCATACTTTGCTGCAGTGTTTACATTAAAAAAAACTTACAAATCATGCAATGTGTGGGATCTTAGGCTGTTGATATATCAACTATCACAGCGAGGTCCGATGTTTATGTTCACAAGTTACTTTTTTGATAACTGCATTATGTGTCTTTAAACCTTGAATTTTAACTGGTTTAATTTCTTTGACCAACAATGACATCGGATCTCAAATGGTTTTAAAACATTAAGGTCAAGGTAAAACTAATCTCTTGGCATGATTATATAAACCTCATCGCGGACAAGTAATCCATTTAAATTGAAGAATGATACCATTTTATGATATTATTTTATTTAACTACATTGATGCTAAGGTTTGATAATATATTATCACATTTTTGTAGTCAACTACGAAAAAATACCTCAGTTTATAGATAACACTTCGTATGACACTGAGAGAGTTTATGGACAATAACTATGACTTACCAAAGCTGAAATAAACCATTTTAGCAAAGATAAACGATACTATTAAATGAGTTAATGCTTGTATTTAATTGAGAAAATGCCTTCAATCGGTAGACAGATCAAACCCTGTTACTCATATTTATATCAACCTTTCTATCATGATTGCAATCGCACGAGGGAACGTGTTTTCATGGGCAAAATTGCTACATGTATGCTCTTCTGTTAGGACTGACGTTAAAGTACATTGGCAATTGGATCTGGGTAAATCCTGCTCCATTACCAGAGGCAGGCAGGAACAATGTGGCTGTTTGTTTAGCGTGGGAGAACCAGTTTGTTCCTTACTTTTTCCACAGTGCCAAGGGCAAACCCATTAAGATGATGATATTTTAAAGGTAGTATCCGACAATTTGGAGCATTGTTTATCTCATGCAACCAAATTAATGATTATTATCTCAAAGATACCGAGCAGTGTTGTTCATTGGTGTCCTACATCTATGTAAAAAGTGAATCATACCTTGTTATACAAAATTTTACTTCCTATCCTACTTGCTCAGTTAGCTATTTTTAAACAAGGAAAACCATGTGACCACTTACTTTTGATATACCATAGCATGATCATCCTGGTTATTAGCTCTGAGATCGATATCTATTTTAAGCTGAAATACCCAGCCTGCTTATTTATACATTTGGTAATAATGGACAGTTAAACCGATATCTTTCACGATTTGTACTGTCTAACAATTGACAAATGTCCCTAGCAGCCTTTACTGAAACTAACGTATAAGCTTATGCAACAATTATGCACACATTCCGCAATTCAGGGGTGAGAGGTTGTTCCATGTATAAGATATAAGCTGAAGTCAGGAGTATATATAGAGTTACCCAGGATTTTATTCTCAAGGGAAACAGAACGGTCAAGATATATAGATATCTGTATGGATAAAGGAAAAGAGAGACAGATAGAAAAGTGACGTGAAAGAGAGGAAGAGGTAGAGACAAACATATACAGAAATGCAGTTTACCGGGGAAATTGTGTAATATTGTGTAATATTGTGATTACAGAGAAATGAAATGAATCAGGTGTATTAGTGTGAGTGTGAAGACTTGTTTTGTAATCGTTATAAGAGGTATTAAATATTTTTATTAATTATCTTTAGACGTGCTTGTGTTGACTTCAGTACCACATTTTTCAATCGCAAGGATACCATGATAATATCGACTCGCCACCATCTGCTAAACAACATTTGTCAAAACGAACTGAAAAGTTAGACTTGTTAAAGGTTACGATAATAATTTACGGAACACCTTACCTGCCACTATGACAACAAACCATCTCCGACACCCTTGTACTGCCACTTATACTAATCATTTTGCACCAGAATTGTCAAAGAAACACAAAGTACGGCTCCTTTAATCAGTTATAACTATATATCCTAATTTCTACATCATACGAAAACTGGTTATCTTGTTATAACCACACATAACTATATTTCCACACGAAAGTACCATAACTGATGCAGTTAACAACACTATATTCCACCCGTGTTACAGTAGCAACGCATTTTATGACTGCCAATAATGGGTAATTAGTAAATCTGTTTGGATCAGTTTAAGACTCGTACCACTTGACTTTCTGCGTTAATAGGATGGTTAAATACTCAATGGGAGTTGGCATTACCGTGTGGTATAGATAATATACATTTAAGTGTAAATTGAAGAAATCACGTGGTTTTGTGCATATATTAAGGAACACAAGCGAGTACGTTTATTTATGTGTAAAGAAGGTTCAAGATACAATCATGCTCATCTGAAAAATTAGATATTCGATAAATGTTACACTTAATTTGCTTCATATCCCATCGATTATATTACTATTTTGGTTTTTACAGTAATCTCTCCATGGTGCCTCTTTATCTTATTGTAAATGGACGCCCCACGTAATCAAGTGTTCTAAATGTTACTTCATTAAAAATGGTCCACTTCATTACATGACATTACAGTCAAATTAACACAGAAAACTTATTAATCCTGTCTTTAATTGCATTCAACAATTTTCGTTTTATTAATGACAAGTTTAATTAAACTGGCTCTAAAATGTTGATATAAATAAAAAATAAAATAAATAAACACTTAACACATTTATAGAAATACTTTTAGAGAATTTCGAATCCAAACAAGTTCCTTTCATTTACAACAAATTAGTCTCAATGAAGTCTTATTTACCACCTTAAACGTTAATAACTTTCAAATTGCGCCCTGTCTAACTTTATGAAGTCTGTCATAAGCAATTAACATGCAATAATTTGTTTACACATAAATATTACCAGCTACAGCTCCTGTCAACGTGTGCAAAATTGTATGAAATAAAACAAGGAATATTTGCTGTTAGGAATAAATTATAAATATTAAAGAATCAATAACACACGAGCTATACTACTGACTTAAGAAAGTTTTGATTAATTTGTTTTTAATGAATTTAATTAAATTATCGACTTTTTTTTTAATTAATGTACCATTTTAACAACACAGATTTCACGACTACCTATAAAATTCACGTGTTAAAGGAACGCTTGATGACTTGTACATGCACATTTGTCTATAATGATATATTACTAGTTCCCAATTGTCGGCAAATCTGTCCCGGCTGGTCGTCCCTGGAGGAATATAGTATTATGAAGCTTAGAGCGAAAAAAAGTTTGGAGGAGTAAGAAAGAGGGTAGGAGAATGTGAAACATGGGGAAAACAATAGGAAGTGTGAAAAAAGGAAGGTGACACAGCAGAGAGAAAGGGGGTAGAGTTTACCTATGAAAATTTTCACCCAAAAGCGTTCTCAAGATGTTAGAAGCATTGTTTTGGAGTGAAAATACATTGATATATTTATTACCTTGTTCCGTGTTTTATTACAATATATGTTTTATTGTTGATTCCCTAATTAAGATAAACGTCTTGACAGTTATTTAAGGGATAAGTCGGAGGCAGGCACCATTCTTAAGAATTTTGTCAACATTCTACTTAACATTTAGCACCCAAACTTTTATTTGCATAATGCATTTATTCCCAATACAAGACATGAAAATGCAAAGAAACTATAAGCATGCTGTTTACTGTATAAAAATAACTGATTACGTACTCAGTTAAGAAAAGCATTTATGCATTTTACCCTCGCTACAATTAATTTGTGAATTAGAAAACATGTTTATCTACTTGATATCGCAATACTCGAACTACTAACATATAAATAGAATAAGTATAAGGCATAACTCTTATATGTAAACTATACAATAGATCATATAAATCTGATAGAAAGGGTGACAGTGAAATGATGGTCGCAACAAAAGGAAATATATATATATATATATTATTTGCCATCATTAATTATTGTTTAACAATTGTTTCATGCTGATATGATGATTTGCTCACTGCACTTATTACATCAACAAAAACACATTTCATCTGTATAAATGAGCTTATACGTGTTTCAACCATTTGGTGTCTAATTGATTCCGGTGAACAACCGGTACCAATCAGCCTGTCAGTAGCTGATCTAAAACATAGCTTTTAAACAAACGGTGCCCACTTAAACGTGTAACTTACATATGAACTAATGTTAACGGCATATCCAATGGGATATCGGCAAGGTGAAATGTACTGACAGATTTTATGAAAGCTTAAACGTTTTGAAATGCAAAATTTAGACCCTTTTAATCATTTACGCTTGTTTGATATGGTGGCAAACGTGAGAATTGTGATTATTTTTTGTGCTGTTTTCGTTACACCATTTTAAACAGACTATTCGAGACCATGTGTGGTTTTAATACATCTACATTAGTAATTTCAGAAACACATTTAAGAAGGCCACACATTTATGTTAAAACTAAAAACTTGTTTCGAAGATAGTTAACTCGTCCTAGTTAACGCTGTGACGTCGCTACGGGAATACCATTGATCACATAACCTTGTCTTGTTCCCGTATTAGTATGCATAAACTGGGAATGCCGACTAACAGGCTTTGCTAATGAAAATTTTAGATATGAATCAACAGGACTGTGTCATAACGGTTCGAAGCATTTGCAGTCGGAGGTCTAACTTAATGCAGTTAAATATGCATGGCCTTTTACCATGAATATAAATTCTTTGTGTATAGTTTCTGGTTTGTGTGTTTTCAGAATGAATATTCCGAACCGCCCCGAAGCGTCTCGATATTACTTATTTAATAAAATATGATTAAAGTCACAAGAAATACTTAGAGAGAAAGCGTGGACAAAGATCAATTAATTAAAAGATTTTGAAGTGATTAGTTGAAGGTATTTTCGTAAGATATTTAATTTCTACAATGCACGGAAGGTGGGTCGGTAGAGTAAGCGTCGCTAGTCTATTTATTTATAAATAAATAACAGACAGGAAAATTAAAAGAGTATAAGAGATGATGCAAATAACCTAGTTTTACTCATATTCTACGATCTAGACGTACGAAACCGCTACGTAGAACCCATGACTTAGTGGGTCACACACATTACCACGTGGGTTCGTGTCCGGTGCAAAGATTATCATATGGGAAGCTAACGTACGAAGCACCGGCGGTTCTATGTTAACATTTTACAGATTTTGTAACAAATAATAGCAAGACGTCGCCAACTTGCACTGCGAGGAAATCAAAACAAATTTGCTGCAGATCTAACGCCAGACCACAGCAATTTGTTTCACGACAATGGGTTCACGTCTAATTCACGTCTGGTCTTACAGAAGGACAAAGTGTCCAGCATCATCTTATTGTACATTTGTCACGAAAGTACATAAATGAGAAATATATTGAGTTAGCTAAGACCATCAATGTTTTCAAGGCAGTTTCACATCTAATAATTAAGTCACACTCATAGCATGAAACCTTTAGTTTACAGAAAGTTTAACAACTTATTTGACAAATTAATATGTACCGGCTTTTTCGACGAAAAGCTTATACATGAGAATAATATGAAATAAAGAATAACAATAATTTCAACCGAACGAATGTCTGTTAAATGAAAATACAATTAAAGATTAATTTTAACAATTATTAGTACAACAACAAAACAAAAAACTCTAGTGTTTATCTTACCTTAAATTGTTTAAATAAACAAAAAACAAAAAAACAGCAATCATATATTCCATAAGGTTAAACACTGACAAAAGTTGAAATGTGTGATTATGAGGCAAAGATCATATATTAACAGCTATAAGCCGTGCAAGTTACTGTAAAATGCAATATAATTTTTCGACGAGTATTGTATTTTTTAAGGACAAAAAATATACAACGTATTGTTTTCCCAGGTCGTTTGCCTTAGCAAAAAAACGTTAAATAACTTCTAAGACAAAAAGTGTAACATAGCGTAAATGACCATAAATTGTCCCTGCGATGTAGGTTGAATAAAATAATTATAGGATAACTCAGAATATATTAATCAGAAAACTACAAATGACGTAGCTTGTAAATTGTCGGTAGAAACATCTTTATCGAAATCGGAAAAGTTGCTACCCAGGGAAAACATATCAAGTTATTGTTGTATTGTGAAATTATCACAACACCACAATAACTCAATTAACAATGCCTTTATCTTAGCAGATGTTTCGTTCTGAACTTAATTCCATTTAAGATCTGATTAATAGAAAATATTTTTACAAGGCTTGGTATTTACAGTCAGTATATCATATTTTCGTTCCTTTCGATTTATTAATTGCTCTTTAAAGAGCTCAAAGAGAATTTTTTTTCATATTAACCTTAACCAAATATGTTAGCCATGCCATATATCTATACCGATTGTTTAAATAATCGATGTCATTTTAGTCCCAGCAGAATTACTTGTGCTTTTCCGTCACATTATATAATTTCTAGGATGAAGACTATAAACATTTGCAATTTTGTGTGATATTGGTAACTGGATTAAACTAGACTGTTTACTTTTTCTACCAATCTTTCTTTTTTTTGTGTGAAGTATTTGTTCCCGTGAGACACATTCAAAATATTCAACTGTAAACCCTTTTGCCTTGTATAATGGTGATTTTACTGTAAGTTTTCCTTAACTTCTTAATATCGGATTCACTAACATCAAAAATATTGTAGAAACTTTTTGAACTTGGTCGATCTGATTTCAATGCTAATAATATCAATTTCAAATTCTTGTCACAATAATTCAGTGATTATTCGTCAATTTTGTGTGCAGCTTACTGTATTTAAAGAGACCGACAGACGTTATAAAGAACGGTAAAGGAACTGTTCACCCATCTATTATATTGCATGTTTTTGGACAATGTAATATTTTAACAAAACGTTTCTTCAAGTATTTTCCCAAGAAAAGGGCAGGTTTAATATAAAAATTGTAGCTTATGAATATCAATTTTTATAAAGTTCTCCAATCGTATTGAGAGAAAAGACACTTATTAATACATGTTCCTATATATTGACGAATTTTATTTTGGTGTTTCTTTTTTGTAGACAAATCTTGACATATTGCATTAATTCACCCTGAATATAGCATAAGGTTAACCTTTTGTCTAGACTCTTATATGAAATTCAAGAACCAGAAGCAATGCCTGAAGTTGTATCGCACTGACATTTACAAACGGGAATTGAACAAAAGCTTAAACCCTTAGGATCTGTTCATTGGAAATGTGATTCGAACTAAGCAAGACTTTAAGCGCATGTATACAAAACATATTACAAATACATATAAGCGGCAGACCTCATGGATGGGTCTCCAGCTAAAATAGTTTGTCTATCTCTGTCTATTGTTATATTGTTATGTACTCGTATAAATTACACCGTAACAAGCTGGTCACTTTCGGAAGAAAATATACATAAATGAACACCAAGGTTCTCAATCCATGAAACATAATCTCAGCATGCTCAAACTGGTTTTTGTTTACTTTAATTTCGACAACCTTTAGCTATGTAATGCGCATCAGATATAAACTTAACGGCACAATTTTAAATATTGTTCGTTAGAATGCTTCGAAACACGAATCAGGCATTCACCGTAAGTATATTATCTGCTATTCTAAGATCTTTATTAAAAAAAATTAATGGAACGTGCTATTTGCTTTGTTCTCCACCAATCTTCTTTGGTAATATAGTCATTCCCAATGGACATTATATTTTCCAAGCAATCTTCTCTAGTTTAGAACAATTCGCAGCACACAGTACAAACTACTATTAGCAAGATCGCATTACGGGTGGGTTAATACTTCATGGTACATGTAAGCTGTTTTCTTGGTCGGGGTGAAATACACCATACACTGTTCCTACATCCTATACAATTATAAGATTATCTTTCTTATCAAAAGCACTATATGTAAACCACATCGAAACAGCACTGATAAAAGTATACAATATATACACGAAACCAATAAACGGGTGTCAATAGCTATAGTTATGAATATATTAAGTGGATGCGAAACAACAAATAATGTTAACTGTTAAAGATAAATATGTGTAAATTTGCATAGTTTGCCTGATAAGTCTGGATATCATAAAACTGGTTTATAATCAATTATGAGAATAATTAATTAGTCCATGATGTAGTTCATCGTAAGCATCGTAAGATTTGGATGCATGTTTTAATAGAGATTGTCTCGAGCCAGAATATAGAAAGAAACTAATGTGACAACACGTTTGGTTTAATAACATTTTATCCTCGGGCTCTTTGCCTATTTTTATAATGTTTTATTTGTTTTATAGATACGAATACATCACAATTACACTATAAGTTCTGCTGCCATCAACATTGTTTTAATTTATTTTCTGATAATTTCTAGGATATTTCCGTGGATACCAGTCTGCAGAAGATCTCAAGACCAGATATTCCACATTACCACGAAAATAAAGGTATTGCTGCAAACAAGTTACAATAGAACACCCCACAGCATCGAGACAGGTTTCTTCGCAGCTAAATTTGAAATAGATAAACAGTGATAACAAATATTACCAGGCTTCTAAATACATTTGATAGAAATAAGAGATAAAAAGTTTATTTCCAAATACATGTGCTAGAACTTAGATAACTTTGCACTGTTACAACGTCAATGTGCATTGTAATATTGACTTTAAAACTTAGCTTAATGATCAGCTGATGACGTTAGAGTAAAGTACCAATTTTGAGTTCTGTTCAATGGTTTCAGAATGATTCGTGTAGTATTCATATTTAAAAACTGAGTATATTGTGACTTTTTTCTTTGTTTGAGACAATACTCGGGATCACAAATTACTGTTTTTAATTTCACACACAATTATTAACTTAACCTCACGCTATCTTGACGATATTCTTACTATAGATAATCCTTTCTTTTCTCAAATGATCCATCTGATTTACCCTCCAGAACTTACCCTTAATAAAGCAAATAACTGACATTTAAATGCAGCATTTCTAGATATTGAGATCGCTATTTCCAATGACAACGTCTCTACTAAAATCTATGACAAGAGAGATGATTTAAACTTTAGTATTGTGAATTATCCATACCTTGACGGTTATTCACCTCGTGCTACCTCTTATGGTATTTACATATCACAGCTTACAAGGTTTGCACGAGTTTGTACTTAAGTAGAAGATTTCAATGCTAGAAACTGTTATAGCAAGGCTTTCGTTTTCATAAATTAAGAAAGGCGTTTTCAAAATTCTTTCATCGCAATGGTTTTTTTGCTTCTAAGTATAATAGCAGTATGAAAACACTATAAGCCATCCTGCATTTTATGGAAATGTTTTATACAAGTTAAAGAAAATTAAGGGTCTCAATAACTTTTCTGACCACTTTACAAAACTTATCAGAAAATGTATTGCAGACGGTTACAACCCGGGAATTCTATGTTGTACTGCATTGCTTGCAATTGACCCTTTTACAGTCAAGAACTTGCATTGCTTTTAAATTACACGATGACCGGACAGGTCGTTGAGACTATATGAAAACAGTGACTTAATGCCATAATTGGACAGTTACTGTTGGAATTCTTGTCTCTTCATCTCTCCAGTCGTGCCCTATATAGGTGAGACAACTTGAGCAGTCTCCATACCCTTTACGTGAGATTGAACAGTAGGTATAACATCGGGATTTTTAGTACCTTTCTTACATATAATATGCAAACTGCGGATAAATCCTCGGCTTTTAATGAACTGTTTTTTTTTGTTGTTGTTTTTTTTGTAACTTATTAGCTCTTAATAATACTACATTTTATTTTGTTGGTAGGTTGTTTTCTAAATTTCTTTGTTTTCTTTCGTATTTTTTACATTTCACTTTTGACACTTTTAGAACATGATGTCATGGCATTATATGCCATATTTAAATTGATCTTGATATATATATCAGGGCTTGGGCTGTTTTATTTGTTCTTATAATATATCAGCGCTTGGGCTGTTTTATTTGTTCTTATAATATCTTATAATATATCAGCGCTTGGGCTGTTTTATTTGTTCCTATAATATCTTATAATATATCAGCACATGGGCTGTTTTATTTCAATCTGATCTCTCGTTTGGGATTTTTGTTTTTACGTTGCCGAGGCTTTTATCTACTGTACATACTGTACATATGTTTATAGTTTATTTTGTTGCTAGTTGTAATGTATGTATATAAGTTCATTGTACATGTATTTGTTTTAACTCCCGATGCAGGTGCTTACTGTTAGTTGTTTCACTTTGACGGGATGTTGTTATTTACACTGTTTGTTTGCTAGAAAAACCTTCAGGAAGGGTGAGGTTTGAACGCTCCACAAACCAGGTTTAAGGACCCCAGTTGGCTCTTTTGCCGACTGACCGTTCCAAGGCGGTAACTGATGGTTTTTCTTTATGTGTGTTATGTCTCGTCTCTGTTTTTTTTTTCACATTTGCATTTACCTTGTTTGCCTTTGTCTACTGGTAGATAAAATTCAAATATCTGTTAGAGTTTTGAAAAAGGCATGATCAATTATGTAACATTATAGATAGCTAAAATCATCACGTTCATGTTAACTAGTGTTTCAGTGAACGTTGTTTTTTATTGTCATTGATATTTAGTCACTGTTACAAGGGTAACTATATCAAAAAGCGGTAAAATTGATGGCAATATAATGCAATATTACATTATGTGGTATTAGCTGTTATATTGCTTAAAATAGTTTTGAATAACTTCTATCTTGATATATTAAAAAGAATATATCTTGTTTATTTAATAAAAATGCATAGAAACTGCATTTAACAAAAAAAAAGAAATTTTTTCGGACAAAGTGGTTGGATATGAACAAACTATGTCCTTTTTAATTTCTGTGTGTTTCTTGGAGTTCTTAAAAGTTTACGCGTTAAAATGTATCATAATATTAAGGAGAAACAACCGACAAAAGACGTTATTAATGTTCTAGGTTCTTAAATCTAATATCATTTTATTTCCAGATATTATTTAGGAAAAAGTGTCAATATAAGGTGAAGAACTGTGTTTTCTGATCTTAAAATGCTAAACGATTATTCGTTAAGATAATCTTCATTTTAAAGTCCTCTTTTCAGAACCAGGCATGAACTCCTCAACCGTTATTTTAGAGCGAGGGAAAGCCATTAATCTGATTTCTTTAAACATCTCTGTACTAAGGCAGATCAAAAGAACGTTACTGTTCTATGTTCTAGTCTGAAGTCAGATGGTGATATGGGAATAACCTTCTTTTAGGATATATTGAATCATGAATGTACACAATAAGGTAATAAAACACAGTTTTTGTTATAAAACGTTCACAGGAATCAAGTTATTAAATGAATGTTGTTGCTCATTTTATGTGCAGTTGGTGCAATAAGTGTGTATCACAAAGAAACACAATACATTTACTCTTCAAACAACCTGTTACGATATAATTTCCTGTAAAAGTGATTTTCTAACAATGCGTTAGGCACTCATGGTAAATAAAAACCTGCGTATTGTACTTTAGATTATTGTTTTGTTACATAACTTTTGTGCTCATTTAAAAAATTAAGTTGAAAAGACATGGTGGCGATAAAGAAAGATAACATGTTAAGAAAAATCTAGAGGACGAAAGAAAAGAAGAGGCACGAAAATTAGGAGAAACAAAAACTATAAAAGAGGTTATGATACAAGGTATGGAGAGGCTAATGTGTGTGTATGAGAGGGAAAGAGAGGGAAAGAAAGAGAAGGGAGATAGGTGAGAGGGGAGAAAGACGGAAGGCTGTTAAAGGGAAAACGTGTTTACTGATAAACCATTTTAAAAGCGTGTTTATGTGACGCGTGCCTCTTCATGGGTGCGTTGCGTCAGAGATTTTTCTTTCTGGCAATAATAAATTATATCATACTTGATATTAACTTACTCCCTTCTTACTAACTCTAATTGAACCAGGATGTACACATGTAAGCCACATTTAAAGTAACATAAATATTGGAACAATGATCTCACCTTGTTCCATGACGACAGTCCACCTCCGACCAACTGGTACTGACACTTTTTCTTATCATTGTACACCCAATATACTGAGATCCTCACAAAACTACGATTTATTTAAGCACGTATACCCGTTATATCCTCATCATTACACCTTACACAACACATATTCTCCTGTAATAACCACACAATGGTAACTTTCCACACTACATCACAACAACTAATGTAGTTAACAACACAATAATCCTCACGCTGTGATAGTAACAAGGGGTTCTATGACTGCCTTTAATGACTAATTAAGAATCTGTTGGAGGCTGCTTAGCTATAACCAATTGAGTGAAAAAATCGACGGGAATGTAATTTGCCAATGAACACACTTACTATTATTATTTTGTCGTATAATTAAGAGACATGGCAGGTAGGGTAGCATTGGTCAACGTTTGATTTGGCAAGAACAGCTGTCTTCTTTGCATACAGTTGGTTAAAGATATTCTTCCAATGTTCGGGATCGTATTTGTGTTGGTTTGAGAATGATATATGTAATATATTTTACGGGTGGCACCTTTTTATCGTCGGCTATTTAACATTTCTGGTTTTGCAATACTTTTGCAACACGTCTCTTTAGTTATTTTATTTCAAAAATGTTTTAAGGTCTCAATATTAAAACGGTATGATAGCAATTGTCTAAAATAACGGTCGAGTTATAAAGTACATATGCCCACTTCATAAGATGACGCTGTTTATTTTACATAGAAAACACATAAATCCCAAGTTGTTTAATGTGTCAATTATTTATACCTCTACCGATCATTTATAATGAGGTCACATTAATACTTTAGTGAAATAACAACATAGCCGATTATCTCGATTGAACAATGAGGTCTGAAATTCTTTACACACAACTTCTCGCTTTAACGCTACTCAATTTTAAGTCATAACCAGAAGGGAACTGTCTAAATCAATTAAAAAATATTTTTGCTTCCTTATCAACGAAACAGCTTCTATTAAATGTGTGTATCGAGGAGAGGTGTCAATTTTAATTTTGAATAAATGGTGGTAGTGATTAATTAGGCATATTGTGAAACTTTGTCCTCAAACATTTGTAAAGAATTCATATTACATAAACATTTATTCTAATATATCCTAAAACATGTCAGTTGCCTTGAATCACGTGTTGCAAGAAACGAACAACTATCATCTATCAAAAGATATAAAACTGTGTTTTACCTAAAGCACCCCTTTGCTTGTGGTGAACACATAGCAGACATTATTATACTCCACGCACCACCTGTTGTCCCGTCTATTAGGCGGATATGTGATATATGAAAGATTAGAGAACGAAAAGGGTATTACAAGGCCTTTTATGGATGAGCCTTAATTTAAGATTAACGTAGTCAGACATAGTACGTTCTAATGGAACTCCTTCCTACTATTTCTTTCCATTTGTATGTCAAGCAAAAATGTGAACACTGTGAAGATACAGTCCACTTTTACTACTACTACTACATATAATAGTAATAAAAAAAGAATAAAATTAATAATCATCTAATACAATGGATGTCTATGCCATTAACCTTCCGAACACAGTTAGAAAACTTAATTTAGACCAAAGACAAACACATAGATTTCTTAAAGGTGCAAAGTTTAATGCTAAAAAGAGTGCATTATTATAGTCACATTAGACCAGAGCTTAGCAACAGTTATTCCATCACATAAGACAAAGATATCAAATACTGCACAGACATGTGCCAGCAGAATATGGAATCAATATGAAGAAAACAATGACCACATGTTTAAGGGTGTTCTGTTTAAATTTAAGCTGAATACACTCAAATGCAAGTTACAGGAGCGGAGTACATGATAGAAAGATACCTGGACCTAATCATACCAACATGAAAATGGATCAAATTCGAGTAGAAAAAACAAACTTTGTCACTATACTGTTTGACATAGACTGTTTGACTCATCATAAATTTGTTCTTACTTTTCGCTTGGCTTGCTTGTGAAATACCTTTGTTCTGTGCCTTTTCAGAGTTTGGTATATGTTGCAATGCTCATAGGACTTTGTCATATATTCTTAAATAGACATGAAATCAAATATGATATGATTAAAATCCTAATTTACAGTCCCATCTTAAAGGGATGCACTAATAAAGGAAGGAAGTAGGAAAGACTTCATTTCCAGTAATGAAGATTCTGAAAAAGGTTTCAAATATGTGGGATTCAAAATATCATAGCACCAGTTTTATGCACTGAGGCTAATAAAGGAAAAAATATATATAAAGGCTCAAAATCCCAGGAAAATATCAGCCGAAGAACTTCAAAAAGGTGTGTACTTTATCTCTGCACTCATCATCCGCACAATCTATAAAATAAAACCAAATCATTCAAGGTCCTAGGACCATGGTTTGGTCTAGGAAAAAGAAGCAAACAAGGAAACTTGCACACAATAGTAAAACTAATAATGAAAAGGTAAACACGATGATCCTGCCATTTACCTCTTTAGCACCAGCAACTAAGGCCCTAAAATGACGAACATTAACATATTTCAATCTTGATGTATAAGTGTTATTTTCTCTTAAGACTAACACCTTGTTTCATGCTCACAAAATGTATACAAAGTTGTTAAATTTCAATATGACGTTGTTTCCCTAGAAGCCTATCTTAGGAGAAAACGTGTATTTGCGTAAAGAAGACAGTGTTTCGATTCCCGGCAGTGGCATCCATGATCTAATGTTGATCTACGTTACAATAAAATGTTTTATTTAGATACCACATACTTAATCAAACTTCAACAAGGCAGAATAAACTTAATATTGAAATCTACATTAAACCTATTGCATTTACGGTGGAATCCATAAGATAATACTTGTTTACATACCAAAGAAATAGACAGACATGAACAACTTTTTTCAGTCGTCCTTTTCTACATGTATCATAAAATCATTAAATTTCTCAATAAAAATGTAAACACATATTGTCTGTGTTAATCTAGTTTTGCTTAATAAATAAATCTACAAGGTCATAATAAACAATAATACAATGCAAATTACTAATAAACGACTGAAACTATTTTCTGTTTTTCTAACTCTTTGTTACTTTCTATATCCAAACTATTCAACACTGCCACGCAGTAAACGTACGTCAAGTTGTGCAGATATTATCCGTTATCTAGCTACCTTTATCGTTGTTTTACTGCCACTGTTTCTAATAGGCGGAACGAAAATCTATCATAATCTGCATTCGCGCGTGCTATTTCCTTGCTTTTCGACATTCACGTGCATATTTGACGTTGCAAATAGAAAAACGACAATATTCAATGCTAATTGGTGGAGATTGGAGACAACGCACGGTGTTGATCTTGGATAGATAAAAAAAGAAAATGACAGCAAGATAGTGGAAACAGGATGCTAAAAACAAAAATATAAAGAGGAAAAGGGGTCATCAATTTGCAAGTAAAACAATTCTGAGCGAGACTGAGCGATTTACGAGAATTCACACTATACTTTCTTAAACATACTTTCTTTTGCAAAAATGGCGATAATTAAAACACATATCATAACTCTATGTCTACCATAAGGAAAATTGTACACTACCACGAAACCGCTTCTTTACGCAAAGACGGTAAGCACTATCAATTCTCCGGCTATCAGGTATAAGGAGTGGGAGATTATGCCGCTAATCATGCAACGTATTGACATTCAGAAAATAAGTAAACATATATACCTTGGGAACTTTTCTTCTGAAATTTGTGTATAGCTTTTAGAAGACATATGTTGTAGACCCAGCAAGAAAAATTGAAACGCAGGGTAAACACTAGGAACGATCCACAAGATAAACTGTTTAATTATATTTGATAACGGGAGAAATAGTTTAATAGAAAATTTGATTGTCTCTTGGTTCAAAAGGTTTGCCATTTTTGGTCTTTATTGTGTTATAAAATTACGAAGTAAACGATGATTTTGGTGTATGCAATCAATTGACATCAAGGTAGAATTTAACCTTTTTTGTTGCTTGGGTTTTACGGCACACCGACACTTGATAGGTCATACGGCGCCGGATACATTGAAGTTTAACGAAAATTGATTATAATCAGGTTAAAACTAAAATACGTGAGTAGAAAAAAAATCTATCATGTTAAAAGTGTGAATTATAAAGAAAAACATATTAACATATTAAACAGTTAAAATGTATAACGTTAGCATAATAAATAGTTCAAAATTTATAACTTATTAAGAATACCAAACTCATTCGGGAAACAAACAAGCTAAGCATCGGACACTGTCTTAAATAGCTCATGCATGTTATTGACATTAAAATATTTAGACCGAATAGGGTCTGTGTCAATACAATGTAATAAAATATGATAAACTGTAAGAGGATTCTGGCAAGGAACACATTCATGTTGAACTTCCCATTTAAAAGATATGAATGAGTTAATGTAGTATGTTCAATGCGACAGCGGGTAAGAGCTATGTCTTACCGTCTATTTTATCTGCAAATAGAGACTTTGGCACTGACGTTAGGAGTAATTATTTTTAATTTCTTATAAACAGTATTGTCCCAACTTGTTTGCCATTTGCTTAAAATATATCGATTGATAACTGATTTAAAATCTGTGTGTAGGATGCAAAGATCTGTCTCAGTAAGTACCCTAAGCATATTATGCACTTTTATCTGCATCCTCGTTTCCTCGGATGCCTACATGACTAGGTAGCCAACAGAAAACAATATCGAATATTACATTATATGCGGGATTTTTGGGTTAGATTTCACTTTAGAAATGAACTGAAGCGCAAGTTTCTCTCGTCTAAGGTATAATGATGGCTCATTAACTTCAACGTAAAGGCTCTCCTGAAAGCTCCAAGGGCCAGACGGAGTTCCTGGTTGTGGACAAGGTCTAGCAACTGGAGATATGATCTCCTGGCAGAGCCGTAAACAATGCTACCATAATCTAATTTCGATCTTGCTAGAGATCTATAAAGTTGCAACAGAACCTTTCTGTCAGCTCAGTCGGTATGGGGTCAAATTTTAAATACATTAAGAGATTTAACACATTTAAACATATTTAATATGCGGTATAAAAGATAATGTGCTGTCAAATATGACACCAAGAAATTTAGTTTCCTTGACGACAGGAATACGAATGTTATTGAGAAATAGTTCAGGATCGTTGTGCAAAGTTCTTTTTTGACAGAAATGTATGCAGTTTGTTTTGGTGGGTGAAAATTTAAAACCATTGTTGTTAATCCAATTTTATAGTTTGTTGAGGCATTGTTGTAATTGCCTTTCTATCGTATTCATATTTTTGGAACGATAACATATAAGGAAATCGACCACATATAGAGATTAATCTACTCCATTATTTAGGGTTTTTACATTATTATTAATTTTAATGTTAAAGAGAGTAACTGCCAATATACTACCCTGAGGGACACCTTGTTCATGTTTATTAATAGAAGACAAAGTAGACCCAATTTTAATTTGAAAATTTCTGTCAGAAAGAAAACTGTTTATTAATGTGGGTAAACGACCATTGAGACCAAGGTCACCTAAATCTTTTAAAATCCCATGTTTCCTTGTTGTATCTTATGCCTTTTCAAGGTCATAGAACACCGCAACGAGGTGTTCTTTCTTGAAAAAGTCATGGCGAATAAAAGTTTCAAATCGAACGTGATTATCGAGTGCACTGTTTTTTCAGCCCAATTCTTCACATTTTGAGTAATTTTCCGAAGATAAATTTTCAGCAAAACTTTTTGCAAGAGTGTCTGAAATTTCTTTTTTTTTTGTTTTTTATTATTGAGTCCTTAGATTTTAAATGATTTACTGTTGCTGAAGAGGATTTACCGCTGATTTTCCTTATGGCTGACCAGACATTTTTTACCGAAGTTTTTCTGGTTATACTAGAAACAAAATTCTGCCAACATGTTCTTTTGGTGTGTTTAATGATGCGCTTGATTTTTGCCCTTTCCATTTTGACATTATTTAAATTAGTACTAGAAGGATGAATGTTAAATTTCCTTAGTGCCGCTCTACGCTTTATTACTGACTTTTTGCATTCATTGTTATATCAAGATTTGTTCCGCTTTGACTTTGTCGTGGTCTTGGGTATACATTTTTCTGCTATGCTATTAAGAATGTTTGAAAAGGAATGTATTTTATAATCAGCATTCTCAAATGTTAAAGTAGTTAATTCTTCAGAACAAAACGTTGAGAACAATTCCAAATTCGCTCTGTTTATCCTCCAAAATGTATAATTGTCATTTATGTTGAAAGACATAATTATTTAATATTACAGGGAAGTGATCACTTCCACATAAATCATCATGTACACCCCAACTATAATCTAAATATAAAGAAGGATGACATAAAGTAAGATCAAGGGATGAATAATGTCCCGAAGCTTGATGTAAGTACGTTGCTGTTTTGTTATTCATTAGGCATATATCATGTTGAGTAATAAAATCTTCTATCGTATTACCTATATTATTATAACCAGTATTTCCCCATATTGGGTTATGCCCTTTAAAGTCCTCTACAAGATTATAAAGGCAAGGTAATTGATGTATTAGATCAAATCATCTAATTTTCATTTAGGGGTATCCGAATTAGGTGGAAGATAAACAGAGCAGATTGTGATAACTTTATGAAGTGTTGCTCGAATGGTTACAGCTTGCAAGTCGGTTATAACAATAACTTTAGCGTGAGGGAGATTGGAGTTGACTAAAATGGATGATCCACCAGACGCTCTATCATATGCTGTATGAATATGGTTGTACGTAGTATAAGATTTAAATTAAATGTTGTCCTTCTCCTTCAGGAACGTCTCCTGAAGGCATAGCACGGCAGGGTTTAAAATGGCCGATAAAAGTAAAAATTTCATTATAATTAGCCCGAAGATCTCGGCAATTCCAATGTATTTTTTGTTATTTATAGGACTATATTAAAGTGTTAAAATATTACTGAGGAGCTTTTACAGGTGACCTTGGCGTTTTTTCCTTTTCAACATGATTGTCTGATAGAGGCTCAGTCTCCAGAACCTGTTAGGAGAGCGTATAATAGCTCTTCGTCCACGGGCTTTTGGAGGACAACGTCCTTTTGTTTGCCCGGATGGCCCAGGTGTCTCTTTCGAGGCGGCCTGGGTCTTGGCAGCAGCTTTTCTCTCAGCCTTTGTTGGCTTAGAGGAGTTTGGAGATGGTGACTGTGATGATGATTCCTAGATCAAGAACCAAACTGTTTGGTGATCGATCATTCATGCACGCTGCCCCTGTGTTGTGGAACTCACTCCCTTTACATATCCGCGAAGCACCCACATTGTCTTGTTTTAAAGGCCTGCTCAAAACCCACCTTTTTATTCAGCATTACGATATGGTGTCATAGGCCCAGTGTTCATAGAACCAGTAACTATGATGTTTTTAGTATATTCACCATGTATTTCTGTGATGCTTTTATTAATCGAGCCGTTTGATTTTTTTACTGTGCTAGTTCGTGCTTTATATATATATATATATATATATATATATATATATATATATATATATATATATATATATATATATGTGTGTGTGTGTGTGTGTGTGTGTGTGTGTGTGTGTGTGTGTGTGTGTGTGTGTTTCTATAGCCACTTTAGTGCTTTAATGTTTGTAGTACTTCTTATTCTGTTTTACTGTTTTTATAATGTAGTGTCTTATTTCGTATCTATTTTATGTTGTTTGTGTCGTCGCATCTATGTTGCATTCTTATTGTATTTTGTTAACTGTTGTTTAACATCTGAAAATAGTGCTATATAAATCTGGTAAAATAAATGAATAAATGCGGATTGTACAGGTGTGCTGGATTGTTTGGTTAAAAACTCTGATGATTTGTATTTTGTCGGAATGATGATTTTGTCGGAAGGTTGCTTGTCAAATGTACCCTCAATTTGAGTTGAGTTGTCCCGATTCACTAAGATGTGTTTTGTGGTTGTAAAAGCAGCGTAAAAGATTTTGTTAAGGGAATTTGTTGTTCTTTCTTTAGCCAATTTGCGTGCTTCGGGAAATGAAATATTTTGAGTGTATTTGATCTTAAGTACTACCTTTTCTAGTTTCCACAATGGACATTCTTTTGATCTACTTTCATGAGGGCCTGAACAGTTTGCACATTTCAGTGAATTTGGACATCCTGGTGCCCGACACATCGCCGCAACGGGACTTATGGTGGAGTGGACTAGGTACATAAACTTGAACCGTTACGTTTAAGTAACCAACTTTGATATTGTGTGGTAGTACAGCGTTTGAAAATGTCAAAACGAATGTGTTGGTAGGAATCCGCCGGTCGTCTTTGGGGAAGGAAATCCTGCGGAAACGACACACCTCTTGAGGGGTAAGTTCCGCAAGGATATCCTCCTCCGATACCCCGAATAGGTCAAGACAGAGGATAACACCTTTAGAAGAATTTAGAGATGAATGTGGGTAGGTTTTAACTTTAAGAGAGCAGAATTTTAGTATCTTATTTGGAATGGCTTTTCGATTAGTTTCGATCAAAAGTGTTTCATTTTTTAGTTTACATACCAAGTCAACAGTTCCGATAAGTCCTTTGATTGTCTTTTTCAATTTTAAAAGGTGATATTTTTGTTATGGACTTTTTTCAAGCGATTCAATTACGACAAAGTGAGGAAAGTTGGGATTTTGTGTGTGGTGTTGTCAGTATCAGAGTCATCTGAAAGTGTTGGTCTTTGAATCTTTGTTTTCTATCCTCGTGAGTATTGTTATATAATTCGGCATCCTGGCCTCACCACCAACCGCGGAGGCCAACAAGGGGCGTCTTATGGGTCTGGATCTCCGAACGGTCAACGCCAGTGATACCAGGATACGATACTCCGACATAAAATATACTATAAAACATACAAAATGCCAGATTGATTCATTGAAGGGATGTCGACCGGCAGCTGGGTTATAGTTAATAAAAAAAGGAGTTCGCGGAACACGGTATATTTGAAGACAGAAAAAGGAGAAAATGAGTGGAAAGTCAGAGGCAAGAAAGTGGGACGAAAGCCGATTGAGGATACAGGACCAGTACCCTGCCTGTCTACCCCACAACTTAGGGACAAAGTTGGTCAGGGTCGACTTATGTGTCAATATGACAATAACCTGACAAGCCAACAAAGACCTAAACCACCAGGATCCCCTCGTCGTAGAGAAACTGGGTCGCCACCCACGGCAAACACCTTTGGAGGGTTCTTACCCCGCTACAGGTAGCGACAGCCGGAGAATTCTGAGGCCCCTACCGGGCCGTAACCAATTTATTCATATAACACAATTTCAGTAACTTCACACTGTTTAATATCGATAACTATGCGCCATCTGATGCGCTCAATGTTTTACAGCAGAAGGCAGAAGTTTAAAATTCTGTCGAAATTATTTTTTTGTATTTTCGTACCAGCCATTTACTAGCAAGTATGTATCTGTCATTATAATGCCATTACAGTATGGAATGTTTAATATGCTTTGAGCCGTGTTCTCTAGAGCTTGGAACAATATACCGTAGTGTTAACATTACAAAACGTACCAAAGCATGTAATGGGTGCGATTCCAGGCTGGCGGTATATCTACTATCATAGCAAGTTTCTATGTTAATGTTTACAAGTTACGTTTTTGATAACTGCATATGTGTCTGTAAACAAAAAAGTTTGACTTTTATGTCTGTCCATTCTGTGACTTTAAATCAAGAGAGTTAACTCTCTTTTACCCCTTTGACATACAATGACATCGGATTTGTGATGCTTTTAAAAGAAAAGGTCAACGTTAATCGATTTAAATTTACAAAATGCTTCCATTAAATGATCTTATTTTATCATACTATAATGATGCCACGGTTCGGTCATATATAATCGCATTTTCGTAATTATATATGCCAAACACCTGATTATAGGAATTTGTCAAGGTAATGTTTTTCTTTACATAAAGCTAAATATTAACAAACACTAGAAATTTGCTTACATTCAAGAATCGTTAGTTACCAAGCAAAGTAAAGCACGTTTTTGAAAAAATGAATTTATAAAGACTGTTGTTTCTAATAAACATCAAGTGCTGTTGAGGGGTCCGCGTTAAACCCACAAAAAGGATCATTTGACATGATTAGATACCCTCTTAATTCTTCAAAACGGGCTTATGTTGTACTTTTATGGGCTTGTCTTTGAAAGCTTATTGGTTTACAAAGATTCGCAACATGTTGAACACATAAGGTGATTGTGATTGCGGGACCAACTGGGCTATATAAACGAGATATCCGAAAGCTAAACCATTGTCTTCTATCATACAAACAAATGAATTATTTTTGTCGCAACGATTTCGCAAAATAATGTTAATTGGTACACTTAATGCATGTGAAAAGTAAAGCATAACACGCCATTTGTTATTACACAAATGTATATCCTATATAAACATCCTTTACTAAAACTAACTAAAAATAAATGTATGCAACAATTATGCACAAATTCTCCAAAACTAGGATAAGATATTGTTACATGTATGCGAAAACTTTCAGATACTTCCATTAAAGGACCATTTATAAAAATATATCATTATGTGTGATGGGTCTTTGAAAAGACGGAAGACTGAATTGTATATTCATGTAATCATTTATTAAAACGAAGCAATAATTATTGCAATTCGTTAAGGTCAATGTCGAACTTAACGTAAATGAACAACCACTCCTTTATAATATTTCAAGATAAATTTAAAATGCTCAATGTAAATACAAAATAATTATAAGAAAACAAGCGATTTAAATAAAGATAATGTTAACAAAAATAGCTTCTTATGCAAATTATACTACATTCTTCAGTATTGTCGAAAAGATAATGCATGATTTAAGAGGTGATTCATCTAGATTTTAACATAATAGATTATTTTATAGATGGCGATTCCTATGACACTGGACTTATCAAAGCTGAAATAAACCATTTTGGCAAAGATAAACGGCAATATTCAATGAGTTTATGATTTGTGTTTAATTGAGAAAATGCATTCAATCGGTCGACAGATCCAACCCTATAACTCATATTTATTTCAACCCTTCTATCATGTTTGCAATCGCACGAGCGAAAGTGTTTTCATGGACAAATTGCTACATGTATGCTCTTCTGTTAGAACTGACGTTAAAGTTCATTTGGTAATAGGATCTGGGTAAATTCCGCTCTATTACCAGACGCAGGCAGGAACGATGGGGCTGTTTGTTTAGCGTGGGAGAACCAGGGTGTTTTCTTACTTCTTTCATAGTGCCAAGGGCAAACCCATTAGGACGATGTTGTTTTAACGGTAGTGTACGACAATTTAGACAATAGTTTATCTCATGTAACCAAACTTATGATTATTATCTGAAAAGATCCTGCTCAATGTTGTTCATTGGTGCCCTAGATCCATGTAAAAAGTAAAACATACCTTGTCATTACAAAACTTAACTTCCTATCTGCACATTTAGCTATTTTTAATCAAGGAAAACCATGTAACCACTTACATTTGATATCAGATAACATGACCATGCGGGAAATTAGCTCTGATATCTATTTAAAGCTGAAATATCCATCGTGCTTTTTTTATACATTTTGTAATAATGGACAGTTAAACCGATATCTTTCACGATTTGTACTGTCTAACAATTTAAAAAATGTCCCTTACAGCCTTAAATGAAACAAACGTATAAACTTATGCAACAATTAGGCAAAGATTCCGCAGATCAGGGGTAAGAGGTTGTTCCCTGTATTAGACAAGGCAAACTCTGGATATCACCTTTAAGCTGAAGTCAAGGTTATGTATAGAGTTACCCAGGATTTCATTCTTAATGGAAATAGATACACAAAAACAAACCAATGAAAATGCTTAAATGCTATAAGAAGAATGCGTGGTCTTGATAAAAGTATGCCTTAACGTGCAAACTTACTGAACAACGTTTTTTTTCTATTCGTGTAGTATCTTAGACAAAGCTTGTTCAGTTTTTTAAATGACATGTGTATAACTGGACATTTTTATTTTTATTTTCATTTACCTACTAATGGATTTTGCCATACATTTTCAAAATTAATGACCAAGGAAACATTCGTAAAATAAACTGAGTGTTATAATCTGTTTCCGTATATTCAGTTAATCGTAACACCTTTATTAAAATGGATAAGTCGAAATAAGATAAAACATTCCATGCGTTAACAAAATATTGTGTGTGTTGTCACTTAAAACATTTAAGTTAAATCTAAAACCAGTTTTAGGATTGATGCATGTACGACGGAAAATCAATGCAAGGAAGAGGGACGAAAAATAAGAGTATCGACAGATATACACAGAGCGACAGAAAGAGAGAGAGATTGGGAGATATATGGGATTCAGTGCGGATTGAGGAAAAGAGAGATAAAGGAGGTACAAGAGATGCACAGAGAGAGACAGACAAAATACAGCAAGCAGTTATGTTTACCGGGTAAATGGTGTAATATTGTGTAATATTGTGATTATTGAGAAATTAAATGAATCGGATGTCTTTGTGTGAGAGTGAAGACTTGTTTTGTAAAAGTAATAAGATTTATAAAATATTTTTCATTAATTATGTATCATTAGACGTGCGTGTCTTGACTTCAGTAATACATCTTTTAATTGCAAGGATATCATGGTAATATCGACGCGCTACCATCTGCTAAATTACATTTGTCAAAACAAACTGAAAAGTAAAACTTGTTAATGTTTACAACAAAAAACCTTACCTGCCACTATGACAACAAACCCCTCCGACACCCTTGTACTGTCACTTATACTAATCATTTTGCTCCAGAATTGTCAGAGAGATACACAAAATACGGCTCCTTAATCACTATTAACTCGACATCCTAATTTGTACATCATACGAAAATTGGTTGTGCTGTTATAACCACACACTAAAATATTTCCACACGAACGTACCACAACGGATGCAGGTAACGACACGATATACCACCCGTATAACAGTAGCAACGCGTTTTATGACTGCCAATAATGGGTGATTAGGAAATCTGTTTGGACCAGCTTTGGACTCGTACCACTTGGCTTTCTGCGTTAATAGGATGGTTAAATAATCAATGGGAGTTTGCATTACCGTTGACTGCAGGTATTATGTCGTAAAAAATCATGAGCGTAGTGCTTAATAAGTATGTGGTATAGTTAATATACATTTAAGTTTAACTTGAAGTAATCCAGGCGGCCAGCATATATTAGGTAACCCAAGCGAGTATTTATGTGTAAAGAAGCTTTAAGATACAATTATGTCAAAAAATATATAGTCAATAAATGTTACACTTAGTTTGCTTCATATGTCATCAATCATATTACTATTCTGGTTTATGTATAGAGATTAAATGCACTTGAATTTCGCAGTAATCTCTCCATGGTGCCTCTTTAATGCTTATATGTATATAATCGTGTTTATATCTAATTATAAATGGACTCGCCACGGAATCAAGTGTTCTAAATGTTACTTCCATTAGAAAAAGTCCACCTCATAACATGACATTATAATCAAAATAAGATAGAACACATATTTATTCTGTTTTTCATTTCATTTAATATGCTTCGTTTTATTGATTACAAGTTTCGTTAAACTGGATCTAAAATAATGATATAAATGAAAAATAAAATAAATGAACACGTAAAATTTATATAATTTTTTTAGGAGAACTTTGAATCCAAATAAGTTCCTTTCATTAACAACAAATTAGTCGCAATGAAGTCATATACTATATTAACCATCTCAAACTTTAAAAACTTTCAAATTGCGGCCCTGTCTAACTTTGTGAAGTCTGTCAAAAGCAGTTAGCATGCTATAATTTGTTTACACATAAATATTACCAGTTACGTTTCCTGTCAACGTGTACAACATTGTATGAAATAATTAGGAATATTTGCTCTTAGGAATAAAATATAAACTTTGGCACAAAATTTCCTAAAGTTATTTTTAAGAATCAATAACACACGAGCTGTACTATTGACTTGAGAAAAGTTTGATCAATTAATTTTTAATCAATTTAATGACATTGTCGACTTCTTTTTAATAAATGTAACATTTTAATAATACAGATTTTAAGACTCTTGTTGGCTGGAACAACATTCATCACATAACTTTGTCTTGTTCCCTTATTAGTATGCATATATTGGGAATGCCGACTAAAAGGCTTTGCTAGTGACATTTAAGATAGGAATCAACAGGACTGTGTTATAAAGGTTCGATGCATTTGTAGTCGGTGGTCTTAACCTGGTGCAATTAATTATGTATTGCCTGTTACCACTAATATAAATTGTGCATTGTTTCTGGTTTGCTGGGGCTTAGAATGTATTGAAATTATTCCAAATCGTCGGGAAGCGTCTCGTTGTTACTTATTGAACAAAATATGATAAAAATCAAAAGAAACACGTAGAGAGAGGGCGTGGACGAAGATCAATTAATTAAAATATTTTAAGTAATTAGTTGAATTTCTACCATGCGCGGACGGTGGGTCTGTGGGGTAAGCGTCGCGATGCTATTCATTTATAAATAAGCATCAGAAAGGAAAAATAGTAGGTATTAGAGATGATGCAAATTACCTAATTTATCAGTTTAACTTTACACTCGACAAAAAGGTTAAATTATACCATGTCAACAATAATATATCATTGATAAATTTGTAGATACAAACTATCAACAAAAAGCAATTTTATTATATCTAACTCTTAGTCTTATCTAGACTGCACCTTTATTACGATACCGCTACGTAGCATCCATGACTGAGTGGGTCACACACATAACCGCTCCAAAGACTATCATATGGGAAGGTATTCCAAACTTCTTAACAAAACAAACTTGCCGAGGTTCTGCCAGACCACAGCATTTTGTTACACGACAATGGGTTCACATCTGGTTCACGTCTCGTCTTCTAGAAGGACAAACTTTCCGACATCATCGTATTGTACATTTGTCACGAAAGCACATACATGAGAAATAGATTGAATTAGATAAGTTTCCCATCTCATAATTAAATCATTCTTATAGCCCTAAACGGATAGTTTTCAGAAAGTTTTTAAAACTTATTGAACAAATTAAAATATACTGGCTTATCTAAGAAAAGATAAAGCATCAGAGTAAGATGAAATAAAAAATAAACTTAACAAGGATTCGTACAACAACAAAATAAGAACTCCAGTGTTTATCTTATATTAAATTGTTTAAAAAACAAACACAAAAGATAAACAACAGCAGTCATATAATCCACAAGGTAAAACATTGACAAAATATTGGGACGTGTGTTTATCCATCATATAATATAAGCCATGTAAGTAACTTTAAAATGTAATTTATAACTAAATGAGTACTGTATGTATTTAAGTATTAAAAGTACACAACACATTTGTTTTCCCATGTATTTGTATGTGGTTTGCCTTAGCAAAATATAGCTTTGACGCTTTCTTAGCAAAAAAAGTTAAACATAGCTTTAATGACACTAATTAGTCGCTGCGATGTATTTGGAAAAAAGAAAATAGTACGCGGACATATTTATTAGAAAACTACTAATTGTGTAGCTTGTTAAATTGTCTGTAGACGTATCTTTCTCCAAGTAGGTAAAGTTTCTACCCAATAAGATCATATACAGTTATTGAGTTATTGTGAAATTATCACAACACCACAATAACTCAATTAACAATGCCTTTATCACAGCAGATGTTTCGTTCTGAATGTAAAAAAATGTAGATTTTATTAATAGAAACTTTCTTTTAAATGTTTGGTATTGACAATCCGTTTATCATATTTCCTTTCGATCTCTTAATAGCTCTTTGTAGAGCTCGAAGAGACTGTTTGTTGGCCATGCCTCCTTGATCTCTCAACCGATTGTTTTAATACTCGATGTCATTTAAGCTCCATCGGAATTACTTGTGCCTTTTTGTCACACAATATCATTTCTCGGATGAAGGCTATGAACCCATTTACAATTTTGTCTGTCTAATATAGATAACTAGATTAAACTAGACTGTTTACTTTTTCTACCAATATTTATTTTTGTAAAGGATTTGTTCCCGCGAGACACACTCAAAATATTCAGTAAACCCTTTTGCCATTTGGGTGAAAGTGAAAATGCTTTCTGATTCTTTATTTTTGTGTTTATTTGTTTTAATCGCCAAACCGTTTCTAGACATGTGAACTATTTTTGGGCACATTTATTACACCGCAAAGTTCGTATTTATTGTCCTGTTAAATGGCGATTTTACTATAAGCCTTTCTTTATTTCTTTATATCGAAGTCACTGATATCAAAATGATAATAGAAGCTTTTGAAATTGGTCGATCTCATTTCAGGGCTAATAATGTTAATTTCTTATTCTTGTCACAATAGTTCAATGGTTATTCGTCAATTATGTATGTGTGTTTCAGCTTACTGTATTTAAAGAGAAAGACAGAGGTTATAAAGTAAGTTTAAAGAAATGTTCAACCATTTATTACACTGCATATGTCTGGACCAAGTAATATTTTAACAAAACGTTTCTTCAAGTATTTTCCCAAGAAATTGGAAGTTTAAATATAGAAGTTGTAGCTTCTGAATTTCTATTTTTAAGTTGTTCAATCATATTGAGAGAAAATATGAACACATAATAAGAAATGTTCATATATCGTGAAGATTTCTATTTTGTCGTTTTTCTTGTCAAGACAAATCTTTAAATTCTCTATTTAATTCGGAGAATAACGTTAACCTTGTGTCTAGAATCATATACGAAATATAACCTTGGGAAGGTGAACCAGAAGCAATGCGATCGTGAAGTTGTATCGCAGTGACATTATTTTACAAACGGAAATTGAACCACACTATGGACCCTTCAGGACTTTGTTTGTTTATTGGGTTTATCGTCCCACCAACAGTATTTCAGTTATCTGGAGACGGTGTCCACTTGAAGCAGATATATTGCTGCCTTCACTGTGTATAGCATGCCGTGAACACCTGGCATGATACTACACCCAGTCACATTATCCTGATACCGGGCCAACCAGTCGTGGAACTACCCTTATATTTACTTGAGCGCTAGCAAGGGAGCTATACCACTACCATTTTTTACGACCGTTTAGGACTTGTTCATCAAAATATTGAAACGTATAGAATAACACTCTTACTGAATCTAGCAATATTGAAAAAAACAACAGATTACACATGTAATAATTATTCATATAATATTTGAATTTGTCTATAAGCAGCAGACTGCATAAATGGGTTTCTGGCTTAAAAAGTGTGTCTATCTCTGTCTATTGTTATATTATATTGTACCCTTTTAAATCACATAGTCACAATTTGGTCACTTCAAGCTTTCGGGGTAGAAGATACACAAATGAACACAAAGGTTCTAAATCCATAAACATAGTCTCAGCATGGTCAAACAGGTTTTGATTAATTTAATTTCGACAACCGCTTGCTATGTAATGCGCATCACATATAAACGAAACGGCAAATTATAAGTACTGTCCGTTATATTGCTTCGAATCACGAATCAGGCATTCACCGTTAGTCTATTATCTCTATTGTAAGGTTATTATTAGAAGACATAATGAAACGTGCTATTTGCTTTGTTCTCCACCATTCTACTTTAGTTATATAGTCATCCTTCAAAGAACATGATATTTTTCCGAGCAGTATTCTCTATTTTAGAACAATTCACAGCACACAGTAAAACAATAAGTAATAGTAAGGTCATATAACGGGTGCGTTTATAATTGTTGGTACATGTAATCTGTTTTCTTGGTCGGGGTGAAGTATACCACACAATGTTCCTCCATCCTAAACAATTATAAGATTATCTTTCTTACATGTATCAATAGCACACCGAAATAGCGCTGATAAAAGTATACTAAATATGAAACCATTATACGGGGCTCAATAGCTATAGTTATAAATCAAGCGGAAGGGAAACAACAAATAATGTGTACTGTTAAGATAAATGTGCGTTAATTTTCATAAGGTGCCTGTTAAATCTGGATATTATGAAATTGTTTTGTAATCATTTTATGAGAATGAAACTGTTTTCTTATCAATTTTGAGAATAATTAATTAGTGCATGATGTAGATCATCGTAAGCAATCAAGATTTGGTTGCATTTTTAAACAGAGTTTTTCTCGATTTCAAATATACAAAGAAACTACAGTGACACGTTCCATTTATTACCATTTTATTTTCAGCCAATACTATGCTAATTTATTCATATAATGTTTTATTTGTTTAGGTTTCATAGATACAATTACATTACAATTACAACTAAAGCACAACTAAATCATCGCATAATGTCTGCTGCAATCAACCTTTTTCTGGTCATTCCTGTGATTATTGCGTTTTATGTATTTGTCTCTTCTTAGGATAACTCCGTAAATGCCAGCCTGCAGAAGAACTAAATACCAGATATTCCACATTACTCCGATAATAAATGTACTGCTGCAAACAAGTTACAATAGTGCGAAACCCAACAGCATCGAGACAGATTTCTTCGCCGTTAAATTTGAAATAGATAAACAGTGATAAAAACATTGCCACGGCTATTTTCAAATACATTTGTTAGGAAAAGAGATAAAACAGTTTACTTTCAAATACTACGTGTAAGAACTTGGATAACTCTGCACTGTTACAACGTAAATGTGCATTGCAATTCTGACTGTAAAGCTTAGCTTAATGATCAAGACGTAAGAGTAATGCAACAACTTTTAGAGTTGTACCAAGGTTTCAGAATGATTAGTGTAGAAATGGACGTTTTTAAAGCTTTAGAAAGAAAAAAAAATCTGCTAATATGTTGCCATGATCATTAACATATGAAAACAACAGCAAAATGTTTAGATTCGTTAATGGTAAGTGATACACGAATTTGTATCAAACGGCAATATTTTTTTGCAATATTTTTTTTCTAATTAGAATCAACAATCAACGACCAGATCACTATTTCCCATTCCTCTGAAGCGGTATATAGGTCAAGTTTGGATGTCCTCAATATTCTTCGTCACGATCTAATGTACTTTCGTCTGATTATGCTAGTCTGTTTATTATTAATTAGCAGACATGCGCAACAGTGTTGAGAATATTTGGTTGAATCGTTGGTTTGTCATGGGACTTACTTTTGCTAAATTGCTATTTAGGATAAAATGAGAAAGACAATACTGTTAAATGTGATGGAACTTTAACACCTAATTCTGCACTAAAGAGTACACCCAATCTTTCACTCTGACTTTTGTGTTTAAGACAAATCGAAAGAGGTAGGATCATGTTTATAGAATTAAAGATAATTTAAAATCATCACTTTCAGGTTAACTAATGTTTCAATGAAAATGATTATCCTTGATATTTTGTCACTGTAAAAGGGTAACTATATGAAAAATTGACATAACTGACGTCAATAAAAAGCAACATTACAAAATCTGGTATCGGCAGTTACTTCAAGCAGTTATGAGAAAGCATCATCATGATATTTTCAGGAAAAAAAATATGTGTTCTATCTTCTAATATCTAATAACATTTTATTTACATATATTATTTGAAAAAAAAATGTTAAAATATATGTGGAGAATTGTGTTTTTGTTCTTAAAATTCTAAAAGATTATTTTTTAGGAAAATCTTCATTTTAAAGTCCTCTTTTCATGACCAGGCATAAATTCTTTAACCGTTATTTTAGAACGTGAGAAAGGCAATAATCTGATTTGTTGAAACATCTCTGTTCTTAGGCAGGTAATAAGAATGTTGCTGTTCTGGTCTGTAGTCTGATTTTGGTATAAGAATGACCTTCTTTAAGGATATTTTGAAAAACAAAGATTAATGAATTTACACAATTAGGCAATAAGTCACAGATTTTTCATAAATCGTCCATTGGGCCCGATCTTATAAATGAATTTTGTTGATAATTTATGTCCATTTGATGTAGTAAGTGTGTATCACAAAAAAATGCAATACATTTACTCTTCAAATTACCCGTTACAATATAATTTTCTGTAAAAAGTGATTTTCCAATAAATTGTTAGGCAGAAAAACTTACTTATTTAGGAAAAAGTATCAATATAAGATGAAGAACTGTGTATTCTGATCTTAAAATGCTAAACGATTATTCGTTAAGATAATCTTCATTTCAGAACCGGGCATGCACTCTTTAACCGTTATTTTAGAGCGTGGGAAAGCCATTAATCTGATTTGATTAAACATCTCTGTACTAAGGCAGATAATAAGAACGTTACTGTTTTATGTTCTAGTCTGAAATCAGATGTTGATATGGGAAAACCCTTCTTTTAGGATATGTTGAAAAAAAAATCATGAATGTACACAATTAGGTAATAACCACAGTTTTTTTTTTACAAAAGGTCCACAGGAATCAAGTTAATAAATGTTGTTGCTCAATTTATGTGCAGTTGATGCAATAAGTGTGTATCACAAAGAAACACAATACATTCACTCTTCAAATTACCTGTTACGATATAATTTCCTGTAAAAGTGATTTTCTAACAATGTGAAAGGCATTCATAGTAAATAAAAACCTGCATATTGTACTTTAGATTATTGTTCTGTTACATAAATTGTGTGCTCATTTAAATAATTAGGTGGAAAAGACATCCTGGCGATAAAAACGATAACATTTTAAGAAAAATCTAGAGGACGAAAGGAAGAAAAAGGCATGAAATTGGGAGAAACAAATAAAAAAAACACTTATGAAATTATGATACAAAGATAGAAAGAAAAGTGTGTATGGGAGAGAAAGAGAAGGAAAGAAAGAGAGGGGAGAGGGAGAGGAGGAGAAAGAGGGAAGGCTGTTAATGGGAAAACATGTTTACTGATAAATCATTTTAAAAGCGTGAATGTGTGACATGTGCATCTTCATATGTGCGGTGCGTCAGTGATTTATCTATCTTCCAATAATAAATTAAAGCTTGTTTGATATTAGCGTACTCCTCTTTTACCAAATCTAACTGAACCAGAATGTACAAATGTAAGACACATTTCAAGTTACATTAATATAATGAAAGAATGATCTTACCTTGTTCCATGACGACAGTCCCCTTCCGACCAACTGGTACTGACACTTTTCCTTATCATTGTACACACAAATTATGAGATCCTCACAAAACTACGATTTATTTAAGCACGTATATCCGTTATATCCTCATCATTACACCTAACACAACACATATTCTCCTGTCATAACCACACAATGCTATCTTTCCACACTACAGCACAACAACTAATGTAGTTAACAACACAATATTCAATCCACTGTGATAGTAACAAGGGGTTTTATGACTGTCTATAATGACTAATTAAGAATCTGTTGGAACAGTTTTGTTTTCGTAACCATTGGCTTCTTGGCTTTAACCACTTGAGTGGTTTAATCGACGAGAATGTGATTTGTCTATGAACACACTTGTCCTCTCACGACAGGTATGGGTAGAAGGGGTCAAAGTTTGAGATGGAAAGAATAACTTATTTCTTTGCATACCTTTGATTAAAGATATTCTTCTAATGTTCGGGATCGTATTTGGGTTGGTTTAAGAATGATATATGTAATATATGTAACTATATATGTGGCAACTTTGTATCTCCGGCTATGTAATATTTCTGTTTAGGTCTGTTTTTGCAAAACTTTGGCAACACATCTCTTTAGTTATTTTATTTCAATAATTGAATTTAGGTCTCACTATTTAAGACGATATGATACATGAAGCAAGTGTCTAAAAAAATAAAAATAAACTTATAAAGTAAGATGCCCACGTTATAACATGACGCTGTTGATTTTTCATTGATCTCACATAAATCTCAAAATGTGCCAATAATTAATACCTGTACCGGTCATTTATAATGAGATCACGTTAATACTTTATTGAAATAATATTTGGAGAACAACATAGCCGATTATCTCGATTCAACAACGAGGTCTTTACTCTCAACTTTTCGCTTTAATGCTACTGAAATTTAAGTCAGAACCAGAAGGGAACTGTCTTAATCAATTACAAAATTATTTTTGCTTCCATATTAACGAAACAGCTTCTTTTAAATCTTTACATCGAGAAAAGGTGTCAAATTAATTTTTGAATAGGTGCTCGTAGTGGTTAAATATGCATATTGTGAAACTTTGTCGACAAACATTTATAAAGTAATCATACTACACGAAAATGTCTTCTTAGATATCCTTTTAACACTTCAGTTGCCTTATTTTACCTATGGATTGCCACCTGTTGAAAAAAGGAACAAACATCTATCACTAGATATAAAACCGTGTTTTACTTAAATCATCCCTTTGCTTGTGGTAGTAGACATAATCCTACTCCATGTACCGTCTGTTGTCTCGTCTATTAGGCGAACATGTGATTTAGGAAAGATTAGAGAACGAGAAGGTTATTACAAGGCTCTTCATTGAGGAGTCTTAATTTTAGATTAGCGTACACAGACATTGTACGTTGTAATGGAGCTTCTTTCCTGCGTGTTCTTTCCATTTGTCTGTTAAGGCAATTTGAGAACACTGTTGCAGTACACTTTAACTACTACTACTACTGATAAAAGTAATAAAAAAACGAATAAGAATAAAATTAATAATCATCTTATAAGATGGAAATCTATGCCATTAACCTACCGACCATAGTTAGCAAACTTAATTTAGACCAAAGACAAACACACAGATTTCTTAAAAGTGCAAGATGTAATGCTGAAGAAAGAGTGCATGATTACAGTCACCTTAGACCAGAGCTTAGCAACAGTAATTCTATCGCACTCGGCAAAGATATCAAAGGCAGCAGAGACATGTGTAGGCAGAATATGGAATCAATATGAAGAAAACAATGACCACATGTTTTAGGGTGTCCTGTTTAAATTTAATCTGAATACACTGAAATGCAAGTGATAGAAGCACAATACATGATAGAAAGATTCCTGGACTTTATCATACCAACAGAAAAATGATAGAAAAACAACAACAATGTCACTATACTGTTTTACATAGACATGAAAAATTTAATAGGATATCGTCATTAGATGAACAAAAATCCTAAATGACAGTCCCACCTTAAAGGGATGCACCAATAAAGAGAGAGAGAGTAGGAAAAACGTCTCCCCAGAAATGAAAATTTAAAAAAAAGTTACAAACATGTAGGATACAAAACATCAATCGTACCAGTTTTTGCACTGAGGCTAATAAAGAAAAATATATATATAAAAGACTAGAAATCCCGGAAAAATATCAGCCGAAAAGCTTCAAAAAGGTTTGTCCCTTACGTCTGCACTCTTCATCCGCACAATCATAAAAATAAAACAAATTCTTTAAGGTCCTAGGACCAGGGTCTGGTCTAGGAAAAAGAGTCAAATCTAGAAAACTTGCTTAAAATAGTAAAACTAATAATGAAACGGTAAACACTATGATCTTGCCATTTGCCTCTTGAGTACCAGCAACCAGGGCCCTAAAATGATTACACGAACATTAACATATCTCAATATTGATGTATAATTGTTATTTAAGACAAATACCTGGTCTGCATGCTTACACCAGAAGCCTGCCATAGGAGAAAAAGTTTATTTGCGTCAGGAGGACAGTGCGTCCATTTTCTAATGTTGGATTATGTAACAATAATCAGTTTTATTTAGATATCCCAGACTCAATCAAACTACAACAAGGCAGAATAAACTAAATACTGAAATCTACATTGGACCTATTGCATTTAAGGTGGAATCCATAAATAATACTTGTTTACATTCCGAAGAAATAGCCAGACATAATCAATTTTTTTCAGTCACCATTTCCACATGTATCATGATATCGTTGAATGTCTCAATAATACATCTAAATGTTTATTTTCTGTGTTAATCTAATTTTGCTTAATAAATAAAGCAACAAGGTCATAATAAGCAATAATACAATTCAAAATTACTTATAAACGACAAACGATTTTCTGATCGTCTTACTCTTTGTTACTTTCTATATCAAAACTATACGTCAAGTTTTGCGAATTTCATGCGTTGCCTACCTGCCTTTATTGTTGTTTTACTGCCATTGTCTGTAATAGGTCGAACGAGAATCTATCATAATCTGTTTAACCTTCAAGCGTGATATTTTGTTGCTTTTCGACATTCACGTGCATATTTGCACATTGCAAAAAATACGACAATACTCAATGCTTATTGGTGGAGATTGGAGACAACGCACGGTGTTGATATTGGATAGATAAAAAAGAAAAAGTCTACAAGTGAGTTGAAACAGAATAATAAAACAATAATATAAAAAGGAAAAGGGGTCATCAATTTGACAGGAAAAATAATACTGAGCGAGATTGAGCGATTTTCGAGAATTGACACCATACTTCCTTTAAATATTGATATTTATTTTGCGAAAATTGCGATTATTATACCACATTCCTTTTCTGTTAAAAGTAAAACTCTTTTGACATTCAAAACATGTCATAAACAATAAATCATCAAAAATATTTTTATAAAATATTTTATTTCCCGAAATGAAAAAAAAACGAAGAAGACGCATGTAAATAATTTTCCGTTTCCTTGTCTACAAGAAGGAAAATTGTACATTAACACGATAGAGCTTCTTTACGCAAAGTTAGTAAGCACTGTATATAAAATCTTCTTGATAAAGAGGATGAAAAACAACAAAGAGACATGCATTTTCCTGCCGTCTCTGAATAACAAAAGTATGACAAATGTTAAAATGGCATGAATCCAAAACACACGTAATCTCTTTCAATAATTTATATATTCAATAGAAAGGATTCGAATCCCATTTGAATAAAATGTTGTTGTTCTTCTTTGGTAGCAATACTTTTTAGATTTGATTAGACTATATTTTAGAATAACAACATTAACGTGCATTTATAAATAACATGCTTCGTTAATGTTGAATTGATTTCGCTCTGTATGATGTTTCGATGCCTATTCTAAATAGTTAAAAATTGGCACAAGAATAGCAAAGGGCGCGACCTAACAATATTTACTACACAGCAAACGTCTCGCATCTAAGTACTCAACCAGAAACTTTAAGTTTAAAGAGAACTTTTGTGATTTGTATGTGTATTAAAGAAATGCATTTGAAGTGCTCGATTTTCTGTCAAAGATTTCGTAGTATAAGATTGTGACCTTCTACAGTCTGGCAAAACATAAAAAATAACCGGTGTCTATTTCATAAAAGAAACTCAACAAACAATAACATTCTGTGATATGTTGGACGAAAAATGCAGGTGTTTAAACTATTTTTCTATGCTTGACGCAATGTGAATACAATGATTGTTTTTTCGTAGGGACCTATATTCCTTAGCACATAGTTACGAACGTATCTTTTTCCGACACATACGCGGGTATCCGATAAACAGAACTTAAGCAACGTATTTAGAGTAAAACAAATATTACTGGAGTATGTGTTAATTAAAAAAACTAAAAAAAATATTGTGAAGATACTACAACCGCCATCATTAGGGCTGGAAAATATATTTAACACGTGACTGATTGTTTCTCTGTACCCTTTCCACAATAAGTATGTATTGACGCCTTATTAGATTGTCTGATGATATTGTAAATAGATTGGCTGATGATATTGTAAATGAGGACTAATAGAACCATCTTATAAAAGATGCATTACACTTATCAGAGACACGGCCTAAATGCATATATAAAATATGCATGACCCAATGTCACCAATTAGTCCTTCGTGTATCATGTTGTATGTGTACCTTATTAATGTCTGAGCATATCTGTATCTTGTGTGCATAAAACTTACTAATACCTTTGTGGTGCAACAGCAATGATCTAACAAGTTTCTTGCAGTATTATCTTACCCAAAACAGACACTACATAATACGGTATAAAGAACGATTATAAATGAAGTTGGGTATTTCCTATCATGACGCAACTAAACCTGATATGACACACGCACGCTCACGCACACACACATACACACTCACACACACATGCACAAGCACGCACACACGCACACACACACACACACGCACACACACATACACACAATCAAATTAATGGGTTTTTTAAGCCCGATATGCGATATGTATACTTTTATGATTATTAATATTTTTTTAATAATATCTCCTTTCTGCTAGCGAAAACACTTCCATCATCTTGCTGTTGGCTCTGTAAACCGCGCTTGCTAAGTGACATCATTCCCGTAATTAAATCAAACGGTCGTTAAATATCAGATGTTTTAATTGAGTGCCGAGTCATGTTTTAGAAATTTGAAGGTTTCAACAAAAGAAAGCAGCTACTGAAACATTGATCTTATCTATTAATCAAGAAAACAAACATGAGTTTATATTTATTAAGAAAGAGACAGAGAGAAATAGAGTGATGGAAGCATGTTTTCTGGACAGAAATGTAACCCAGAAGAAAATCAATAAGCTGACTGAAAATCCAGAACGAGCGTGTGTTCTCTTTGATATCTTTATAAAGTAAAGCGCCGGTCTAACTTGAATATAAGTGTCGTCTTTATAATGACACAGCCTTGGTAACGAAAGGGGTTTAATTCAACATGCTGAAGTATAAAATGAATAAAACAACGCAACAAGCTAATCAACAAAGATTATTTTTAAAATCATTATTAGAATAGTGACGGCGTAGTCATAGTGTTGTTTTGTCAGTTTAGGTGATCTTGTGGTCTAAATATTGTAAATCATATAAAGGATTTAGTGCTCTTATATGATTTAGCACTCAAATAAGGTAAAAGTCTAGATACCAGGATGTATCTAACTGTTTATTTTCTATGCATATACGAAAGAAGACTATTCATTAAGCAACTTTTCCTTCACCGTATTAAATGTTTTGTTTTCTTATTTCAATTGCTATTCGTCTACAAAAGCAACTGCAAATACTTAGAAACGCATTTGTATTATTTGTAACGTATGTATTCTTTTTATTTCTTATAGTAGCCTGGCAATTAAAGTAAGTAGATCTATATGCAATCCAAAGTAATTTATCTTGTAGAACATAGAAGCTTTAGTTCTTGTCGTTTAGTTGTCTGTAAATGTTGTTGATATAATTCAAAATCAACACTAATTACGCAAAAACAAATTGACATTGTTTCTGACATGTGCTTTTAAAAAGACAACTATTAACAAAGCAAATGCTTGAAGAAGAAACCAAAACACGAAGATTTATGTGTGTGCATGTCTTGAGCTTTTTTGTATTCATTGGGTTACATTCATCCAAAGGCGTATTACTATTATGAATGTACGTTTTAAAATATTGATATTAAAGAAATAAAATATAACAAGATCGAAAGGGTGTATAAATTGTTTATAAAATAAAAAGCAATACAACTGAAATTCTAATGTCTGTGTTTTTGTTTTATATGTCTTTATTGTATATCTACAGAAACAGACCTCTGCGTAAACAACTTACTCTGACAAAAAAGACATTTTTACTTTTCACTATCGAGTGAATTAATTATACTGGTTATGCCCCCACATGACGTTTATTTACATACGTGTAGTTGGAGCTTAACTTTGTTACTTAGCTTTAAATTACTCAAACGGTACGACGCGCCGTGGCGATTTTTAATTGTCCCATCAGTGATCATTTTCTAATCTTGTAATGTTTCAGTCCATTTTTCAGTTTGACCTTAATTTGAGATCTGTTTTCAGAAAAAAAAATATACAACAACAAAACTTAGACTGCTGTGACCAAATCGCTTTGTTATTAACTCAGTTGTCCGCAGTTCACTTTTACAACAACATATTTATCAATTAATTGAAAAAAAAAATACAATTCAGGTGGTGTATATGAAGTGATATGCACTCGAAAATCAATATAGACCGATGCATAGCATAAATTATGTACATGCACAATCTAAATTTTCTCTTGTTTAACGTAACACGATTGTAATAATAGCAATGACGTAGTTTTTATGTTTCCGAACAAGTGGTTATGGGCATATATATTTTCGACAACATAGTGTGGTAGTAGGAGACATCAAATTTCAGTAATGAATTCAGTGTAGAACAATAAAACCGTCAGGGAGAGAAAAATCATGGTGCTAAAATAAAAATAAAATAAAATGAAAAAAAACACTTCAAAGACTGATTATAAGAATAAGAAACAATTTGATGTTTGTTTGTTAACGTTACAGTAATTTGTAACTAACTACCCTAGGAAGAATCTCGTATGTTTAGATTAACCAACTTCAGCATGAAGTGGAGCGATATCCTTTTACACTGTCAACGCAAAGGACCAGA
>CM017563.1:14830662-14848162 GCA_007844125.1 Sinonovacula constricta
CATCAGGCAAATATTATTTAAAAACCAGGAATTAACTCATTCCAGTAGTTGAACCATAAGATATTGCGTGTCGACTCTGGTGATGGTGTTTACAAATAATTCTTTTAATACAGCCCGACCGCAAAATCAGTTTCATTTCTGTACTGTGGACTACGGGACTTTATTATACTATTAGATAACCAGATAATGGGATCTATTGACATTAGATTTTATTATGTTAGCCCAAGGCATGTTATCGATATTCGTAGACTTATATCTTGAAGCAAATCCTCAGACTTTGTACTTTTTATGGATCCATCCATTTGTCGAACAGTGAAAAAATCATCTGAGTTAAGATGTAAAGCATGTTGGATAATATTTAATTCTGAAAAAACAATGCAACAAGCATTAAATCAACGTTTACCGCCGATAAATTATTTTTAAGTTGTGGCATACGACCTACTGATATTCAGAGTCGCATACTTACCGGAAGCATATTCTAAGACGTTGAAATCTTTCATAGATTCGGGAGAGAAAACTGATCTTGGACATAATAATGAGAAATAAATTGATGTGGTTTTGTTTGGAACAAAAATTTTAATTTTGCATAATTAACCAACTCTGTCAAGGCCAATTTAATCGCCATGGGCATATTCACATATGGTTTTATTGTTTTTCATTTATTAACTTGCTTAATATGTTAGTAGTGGAGGATGTTTCTCATCCACTGTCACTGCAAAACACCAGACAATATGAAATATTTTGTCTATTAAGATTTTCACACAAGTTTTTTGTGTATTTCGGGAAAATACTTTCAGTTTTTGATGATAGAAAGGCATTAAAACAAGGTGTTTCAAAGGTGGAATATGACGAAAACCAATATTTATAATTACAACTTGCATTTTCTGTAACAGTTATATTAAGAAACATATAAGTATCTGAATAATGTGTCTGGATAGATGTTGTAATGCCATATGTCTGTGTCCTACTTATGCTATTCTCGATTTATTGGCTTTTTAAGGGAACAAACAAGTACTTTATATACTCATATCTACAATTGTACTTTGATACTAGTGTTTACTTCGTGCTGTAATTAAACAGGAACATGCACATGCATATTCGATTTTAAAGATGTTTGTTATAAATCGTTCTGTGATTTTCTTTAACATCACAAAAATCTTATGAATTTACTTGATAATCATTTATAAAGTTTTAGGAATCTCGTCGTCATAGAGTTTCACAAGAAACGAGATTAAAATTCTTGGCTTGTAGTTAGAATTGCCATGAACCTTTTTGAATTAATTATTGATTATTTATCAAGACTTCCGTTCTAAGTAATAAGTAGGGTCATTGATAAGTCGTGGGAAGTAACTATATAAACAACAGTACAATGATAACTATTTTCTAACCAATATTTCATAATAAAGTTTCTAGCAATACGTTATATGAAAATGATATAATTTAATTAGTTCATGGAATGTCATTACATGTTAATGGAGTCCCATCTGAAACTTTATGTTATATATTCACAGATTAGTAGTGTATATTTGTTTGTCCGCCTTGTTCATATCGAACTACAATTTACGATTTTAATATTTTAATAAAAATCGTATAAATACTTTCAAATTCATGTTAAAAAAGGAAAACACCTTTAACACAATTATTGTATGTTGCTTATATTCTATATATTATCATAATGATATTGATCCATCGCATATTTAGTTCAAGAAAGCAAATTAGAATGGAACAGACTTTATTCGATTTCGCTAAAATACTAGAGTAAGAGGCAAAACCAAGCCAATGATTTTTATTCAAGTGAACAGAGACAATCTCTTTTATACACGGAACTCTAGTTCAGAAATAAGTGACCGTTCTTTGCATAATGCATGACTAAAGTGTTATTCTGCACCTTACCCGTCTTCATATTATTGTTTTAGTTTTCAAAAAGATTTGGAACGTTTTTGTTATTCTTTTTGACAAAACGTTCAACATATGTTAATGCTTTAATAAATAATTGAAATGCTTAGGCTTTAATTTGTGTGATGTGAAATGTCTAACCAACAGGAAGGTGGTCTCGGTGAGACATAAAAGTTACATGGCCTGTAGCTATGGCATATGGCTTCATAAAAGCCCTATAACTTGCAAAACCCAGACTAGTTCGTTCTCAAGAGATAAGCAGTGACGGTCTGTGTATGAACCTATACGTCAAAGCTACAGAGTCATTTATTATATATTTGAAAAGCTCAAGTAATTTTTCAGACAAGAAATTTATTTGGAAATAACTATATATCTATATTATGTCGAAACATTGAATTCAAACATCTTTAAAAATGTTAAATATCGTTATGTGAATCAAATTAAGCAACACGGTATTAAGTATATTTATTTGTATTATTTATTAATAGGTAAATAAGAAAAAGGTCATATCAAAATTTTCACAGATATTTAAATTTTATCTACCTGCAGACCAAGGCAGACAAGGTAAATGTAAATGTGACAAAAAACACAGAGACGAGACATAACACACAAAAAGAAAAACCATCAGTTACCGCCTTGGAACTCACCTATAACATACAGTGACAACCTACAAACTGACTGTTATCAACTTTAAGATTAATTGAGAACTTCGACATCATGATCAAACCAAAAATGATCACAGATTTCTTAAGTCTCAAGAGAAGTCTGTGAATTGTAATTACTTACAACGGTCAAGTACCTAACGGTACAGTGATATAACGAGTGATAGCCTCGTTCCTTTCCTAGTGTTGTCTCATTTTATTGTCTCTTACAGATCTCAAAGAATTACGTGCATAGTTTATAGAGCTATAAACATTAATTTAATATTAAAACAGAAATTGTTCAGAAAAGTTTAAGCTGTATTCTTTCCTTCGCAAATTTATACGTTGGGACAGCATCATACATAATGCACCTGAGTTTTCTTTTACACCGTGAGTCATAACATATATACGTTTTGATTGCCAAATGCATTAAATTGTGATCTGTCAAATGTTGACGTGGGTTTAATCAGTCAAAGAAATACAACTTTTAATGTTCCCAAGAATATCCATTGTACGAAAATTGTCAACTATCAAATATTATTTATTAATGATTGAACATTTTTATAATTTCGCCAAGTCTATAATATTGTCTTGTTGCTCAACCCTTATTAAGCATTTTCCTTTCATAATAAAACATACATCAGTGCACAAGGATTCTACACTTGAACAACAAAACAGTTACAATGATGTACTAAATGCCTCTAAATATTGAATATAAAAACGTGTTTGCTGTTGCAATTGGTTGCTAAAACGCTTTTACAAAGTCGGCAAATTATTTATGAACATTTATTTGTTTATTTTTCATTATGTCGGTATACCACGATAGTGGTCCGGTCGGATCACCGCTTCTTGACTTAAACAAGGATTTAACACCGAATTGTTCAGTTCCACCTTGGTGTTTAAATGTGTTTACCTGTGAGGGTAGTTCGGGTCATGTAAATAACTGACTAGCGCTATATGTCTCGGCTTCTTATACGGAATTGATTAACGAATATACCCAATTACCAATTGGTTAAATTGTAAAGTCGGCTGAACATGCATTTACATAGAAAACGTCTATGGTCTAGACTTTTATCCTTTACCTAGTCTTTTGATGCTAGTTGAGTGTATGTTTATTTTCTTTTAAATCAGGTTCGTTGAGTAATTCCTTAATTTTAATGGGTGCTTGATAAAAGGCACTTGCTCTGCTGGGTTGACAGAAAACCTATTTGTTTTAATAAGAAAAAGAAACTTTTTTAAACGTTGTCTTAAGTCAATATATTATGGTATTAAATTTTTATAATTAATATAATATTATTAATATACATTTTGTAATACTGTCATAAATCAATATAATAATAATTAAAATAATATTATTAATATACATATTATAATACTGCCATAAATCAAATTTATTGAAAATAATGATATCGTATTGACAAAAAGTATGATGTTTCTTGTTGTGAAAAAAAACCCTGATTATATTAATTTCTGAATCAGCGATGTATCAGGCCTTGATTCCATTTGTTACGATCCTAATTTCGGAAACATGACTGAGCACGTGTTGCTTGTCACATATCAAACCACAAAATCTAGAAATTAGCAGAGAATGATCACGAAAATCTGTCCCGACATAATGTGTCGTTTAGCAGAAATATGGACTGGTTTTGTTCATTTGGTGGATAAGTCTGTACAAGCGAAGTCCCAGTTAGGCAATTACGTTTTGGAAGCTTTCAGAAAAGATACAAAGAGGATATCTTCTTGTTGTCCCAGTTAGGCACGGGGTTTGGAGGTTTTCAGAAAAGTCGTCGCTAAGTGATTATAGTACCTAATACTTTTTACTGTTGAGACCATAACTTTTCATTACTTCAGTATTCATTTTACCTGGTAAAAACACCTTCGTTATTTAGACAGGTCTGCTAAATACAACAATCCTATATTTACACTATTTAGCTAAAAAATACACTTATTTTAATACCACTAGATTTAAAAACAACAACACACAATTGCTTTATAAGGTCCAATAAGCTATCTGATGTTATGTCAACTTTAATTACACAAATTATAAAACTGCTTTTTATGAGACAACAATATAACTTCAAATTCTCTGATAAATATTGTAAAGTCAGGAGTTGCCTCACACTTCTCTGTGTTTGATCTTTTTCCAGGAAATCAAAAATATTTGTTCATTTCTCTTTTTTCTATATAATAGCCCATGTTGCCTTTCTATATTTCTAGAAGCGACCAATTTCAGTATTTGCTTCCATTTGTTGGCAACCTTCAAATATCGATAACACGACTAGGCACTTCCAGAAATCATCAAATGTCAAGGGAGATATTGATTCTTCTAAAGTATTAATGTCTCTTTCCATATCGCTTTTTGCGTATCATGTCACGAAAGTGTTAAACTGATCTCGCCGGAAAATGAAAAGCTGTAAACTGTGCGAAGTTTATTTCGACACAAAACGTAAAAATGAGTTTTCTTTCTAAACGATTGTTCCTGTTTTGGTGGATACGACTGTTTAAAAAGGCCATACATAACAGGTTTACATTTTATAGTAATATAATAATAGTCAAATATAATGTTTTTTAAAATATTCCATATTAATTTTATCTAGAATATCACCAGCTTTCATTTTAATGGTTTTCATTGACCTTTAAACGAAGTCCATTTGAGGTCATGCTTTCGGGTGAATTCTTTCAACATGAGCTTAAATTAACCTTATGTGTTTTTGTACTTTAAGTGTCAAGGTCGTATTTCACTAAAACTTTAAAATGAACATTTAAATTATAAACAATTGAATTTAACATTTAAATGGATTTAAATTCCATGGTAATACGTAACTTCATATGCTGTAAAGTTAATAAATATTAGCATTTTTACTCTTTTCTCACGTTAAAACTTCGACCAAGCGGCATTCGCGATTTCAAGGCATGGACCTGGGGTCGTGGGACATTTTCGGGCAATGTCGACAATACTCTTTCAGGCATATTAAGGGGTAACAATAACTGAAACGGGTAGCTTATTGTTTGATTCTCAATTAAGTGCGTAAATAAGCTATATGCATATAAATTATATGACATGTTTAATCATATTAAAATTACTGTAAAATTACTGTTATTAAGCAAATATCAGAAACGAACCGTGCATATTGTAATTACAAGGTTTGTGATGTGCTTCATTTATAGTAATAGAATGTAAATATTCACGAATTGTGTATTTTCAGTCTTAATATATATTGGATCATGCCCAAAACGTTCATCAGTATATGCCAAATGATTAGTTATTCAGTTAACATAACAACTTCAATATTTTTCTTTCTGGTAGATTTTTGAAAATTTCCTTTTTCTATCAATAAAGTTTGGATGCACCTGTTCGCAGAAAACATAACGTATTTTTTAATAAGCGACACAGGCCATTTAGAAACATGTTAATATTCGAATAAGCAGTCACCCATCTTATTTCAGCTTCACCTAGTTGGTTGCACTTTTTAGTGAGATCGTTCAAATAAGGTAGGTTTTCCATACTTTTTTCAAAAAAAAAAGACTACCGGGTTGAATATTGAATCACAGACAAATAATCAGGAATATTTGTCTCATTTCTTGCCAGTAAAAAAGCATGTTCCAATTCTTCCAATAATGGATGACACATGTAAATCTTTATTACAAGTTGAGTTGTCTCACGGGATGATAGGCACTGAATTTACCGGTGGACTTGACCTAAGTAATTTTTGAATTCAGTATAGACTGTTGCAATTTAATTAGGTACACCACACTGGAAGAAAGACAATTTTATAAAGAAAATATTTGTTTATCTAAAAGTATCGTTTGATGTCAAAAGAAATTTATAAACATGGCTCATTTTTTCTTTTAATTGCCTGTTTTTTTTTTTGTTTGTTGATGTTGTTGTTGTTGTTGCATTTGAATAGTGAATTTAAGTACTTTTCCCATTTTACATTGCGTTAAGATCTGAACTAGGCGGAAATTTAGTGTCATACTGCGAATAAATCACCTACAATTGCGATGGAAGTTGCAAGGCCATTAAAATATAATCATAAAGACATTTCATGCACTAACTCAATTATCTTATTTTCCTTTTTACAATTTCCAAGGGATAATGTAGTCTGGATAAAAAGATGTTAGAAAATGATATGATGATGTTTTTATTGTTTATTTCCAAGACTTACTGCACATACCACTATTTGCCTACAACGAAAGCCATCTGACAAAACAAACCGCCGACTAAGAATGTTCTCCCACTGTTTTGTTAATTTTGACATGAAACGTAATCGTTTATGACGGTGAAATTCTTAAACTTTATCAATGATTAAATCCCTATCTTTTTGTTGTTGTTTTCTGGCGCAAAGTAAATATAACGTTTGTTATATTTTTTGGTATCATACTTAGTACAAATGCAATCGTGGGGCGCATGTGTCGTAGTAGTGAAGTATTTAATTTGTTTCTCCTCTGACTACTTAGCCTCTCACCGTGTGGGTTTGAGTCCTGTTCGGGAGAGAGGACTTAAAGTGAGAAGGTCTTCCAGCTGACTTGCTGTGTGCCGGTGGTACTACCCAGTCATGTATCTGGGGTCTTATGCCACAAAAAGCTGGACGTTGCTATAATGATCATAAATGGTCGCTGCAATGTACTTCAAAAACAAAACAAACTCATGCAATTATTATGTAAATATGGCTGATTCTTGATGAACTTTAATCACATTAAATTCTTTCGCTTCGGCCGCGACTCGAACCACAGACCGCATGTCACAGCTATGGTTTATTAGATGGCTTAGTATATACATATATATATAATACACACACACACACACACACACACACACACACACAAACCACACACACACACACACACACACACACACCCACGCACACACACACACATACACACAACACGCACACACCACGACATACACACACACATACACACACACACACACACACACACACGCCACAACACACACATACACACACACTCACACACCACACCCACACACACACCACACACACACCCATCACCACACCACTCAACACTCACACACACACACACCACACACACACACACACACACACACTCACACACACCACACACACACCAACATACACGCACACTCACACAAACAACACATACACACACTCACACACACACACACACACACACATACACACACACACACACATCACCCCACTCACCACACACCACACACACACACAACACCAACACACACACACACACACACACCCCACTCACACACACCACACACACACACACCACACTCACACACACGCACACACACACACACACACACACACACACACACACACATATATATATATATATATATCAGTTCTAGAAAACGACGTCCTGGGCAAGTCAAAATGCAGTTTCTGGCTAATGGACATTGATCATTTAATTAGTCCCGGACAAGTCATAAATCGGCAGTCAGACAAGTAACAAATAAACAGCGGTTTCTAATTAGCGATGAAAACAATAAAATTTACGCCAGGAGCATAAATTTATCAACATCAACGTAAAGCCGGTACATGTACTACGCACGCAATTACATAAATGCTTCTAGACAAAATAAAGACAACTTGTAGTTATACATTGTTTCTTAGTTGCAGTTATGATAAAAATATGTTGTTGAGGTCGTTCATGTTTTTGAAAACAACGCAAATATTCAAACAAGTCATTTTATTTTATATATAATTCATTAACAAAGATGTAATAACACAATAACACACACAATCAACAAGGGAAGTAATCGTAGAAAGGATTAAAGAGAGGTGACACCCGAAACCAAACGGCAAAGGGAAATAGGCCTGTTGATGCGATACGTACGCAAGAACAAAGGAGATAAACAATATTTAAACAAGGAGGATTAGCGGTATTGAACAGGGTGAACAGAACGAGCAATAAATTGAATTAAAATCAATTAAAATTTTGCAACCAAAGTTGTTAATAAAATACACAGTTGACAAATACTGTGTTTTGAGAATAATAGGTAAATATATTTCAGCAAGTGATTTAAAAACTCTGATAAAGAGAAGGAAAATGGACAAAGCAGGAAATGAAAAGTAAATAACAAGGGAGACAAGAAGTAAAGCAAAAATAACGAACTCATCATCGGTGGAAGAGGATTAAGTTGTAAAAGAAAGGAAAGTAAGACTGTTAAAAAAGTAAAGATGTAACTTGCCCCTTTTCGGATGAAGAGGAAAATGATGTTGTAAAAGAGACAAGAGAAAGTCGTAGAAAATGTTAAAGAGAAACTTACCCATCTGCAAATTCGATGAAGACACTGTAGTTGATCGTAGTAAGAAAAATGATGGTATTATAGAAAGGGTAAAAGTGGAGAAATACAAAGAAAAAGAGAGTGGATATTAAAAGCAAGACGAAAAAAGAAAAAGGGAAAAGAAGATAGAAAAATATAGAATAAAATAGTTGAAAAAACAAAAGAGGGAATAAGAAAAAAGTATATGAATGCTGAAGGAATCAAATATATATATGAAAAAGAAGCTGAGTCAGGAATATCGGGAGAGAAACATCGACGAATCTGGGGGTGGAGAAATGAAAGTCCCAGAGAAGAATCAGAAGATAGTCATCGGGTGGAGACAGACAGTGAAGTTGGCATAAAGATGGTTAGAGACGAACGTTGAAGAACTGGGAATAGGACACGAACTTAAGGGAAAATCTGTAAAGCAACATAAGTTCAGCAAGAGGTAAAAAGTAGCGGTTCAGAAGATGAAGAAGAGAGATCGATACAGAGAGGGGTAAACTTGTTAGAAGAAAAATATAAAGTAGCAGAAGAACTGAAATGCAAGAGTTGTTAAAACCATCCAAACAGAGACAGTTTGTATGAAAAAAAAACTACAAGTAAAAGAAGAAAAACGAAGACGAAGACGAAGGAAAAGAGGAATTGAAGGACTACTAGAGAAAGAATCAACGCTGCAAGACAATTTATCAGAAATGACAGACATGCTATCAAACCTAGAATTCAATATAGAAGCGGACTACACGAAAGTTAAAGAACACAAACATCAAGATATTATCTACAAAACTGAATGTTCCAAAATTAATTAAAAATCATTCAAGGAATGGATAATGGAAATTAAAGTGATGCTAGAATTCGGACTATACAACAAAACATTTTGGAATTGTCCGTTAACAACTCAATAACTTGCAATATGAGAAGGATTATGGTGACAATGAAGAAAGATGAATCATTTCAAGAAATAATCTTCAAACAAGAAAATATTTATGGTAACGTAAGATCTGGAGAAATTGAACTAGAAGAGTTCTACAACATAAATAAGCGAAGAGACAATAAAAGCTTAAATTCTAGAAAAAATTAATACAAAGAGCGATAGAAAAGAACAGATACAAGAAAGCCTGGAGGAAGAATTACTCCAATCAATATTCTGGAGAAACCTCAATAAAGGAAACTTTAGAAACGCAAAATGACAGTGTTTCAAGACGAGTTCAAGTTTTGAAGAGCTATGCTTAAAAGAAAGACAGGAATAGGTAGGAATAAAGAAAACGGAGAACAATGAAAAATTGAAGACAGGACAACAGACGAACACGATACATAGTAATGACGAGCTGTTGAAAGAACTGAAAAAGAAAAAGGACAGACTGGCAAAAACATTAAGATCATAGGAAAGGTAACTAGAATAATAGACAGCCAGAATTTTATCATAGAGGAAGACACCAGGTGTCGTTGTTACAGAGGAGGCAGATGCAACTATGGTTCATTTAATGGAAGAGGTTACTTTAAGCGAAGAATGCAGAACAAAGATAACTGTAACAGTGACATTACAAACCAGCAATTTTAAAAAATACTACGAACACGCCTTTAAACTAGAAAGTAATAGACGGTGAAACAGAACAAAAAAAGAAAGACATACGAGAAAGAACAATAAGAGAGCAGAGTTTGACAACCATTGACATAAATGGAACGATAGCAACAGCACTAACTGATATCGATTCAGTTGTAAGCACCATATCTGAGAATTTCTACAAAAGCTGACAGGATAGACCAGTCTTACAAAACATAAATGGCTTCGGCATAAAAATCGGAAAAACAAATGGCATAGCTTTACACAGAAGAATGGCAAACTGCTTTGCTGATCATTTCTAGTTCTTTGGGCACAGTTGTTTCAAACAAGAATACAGACCTTAAACCAATGAAAACAAGAACAGTAACAGACATTACTAGAAAAAAGGCCAATTACAAAACATTTATTACTGAAGCAGTAGACAATCATAGTCACAACGCAAAAGTATGCCCTCGTGTTGTTTTACTGAATTTTACTGGAAAAGATAGCACTTATACCAGTTCGAATATGTAATATGTCAGCAAAACCAATAAAGACAACATCAGCAACAAGCAAAGCGTAACCTCCAAGAAGTTAGAATAGCAGACAGAGAAGTAGACATAGTTGTTTAAAAGTGCAAATTCTTTAAGAAAAGCGTTACTTACTTTCGACATGTCGTTTCATCAAACGGAATCTACACAGACTGGCAATAAATCATAGCTATGAAATCATGATCCAAAATTAAAAGAAGACAAATCTTAGGATTCGCTGGGTAATATCGTAGATTTATTAAAGAGTTTCATTAATTGCAAGACCATTTAACAATCATTTAATAGATAGTTCCCACATTAATGAAGATCCCTTATATTGGCAGCCATCTTGGATGGTAACTTCAAATGATTTTCGGATGAAATAGATGTATATAAGCGTAAATTTCTTGAAATTTCTTCATTTGTTGTCCAAAAATTAAAAGTAATACCATTGGAAAGCTATAGAAATTCATATTATTAGAATACAATATTTATAAAATTGATAAATGCACAACGAATTAAAACACATAAATAAATAAAATCATTGACTCACCCTTAAACAAAATGAACAGTGTATCTTTTTTTAGTTGTATCTTTTACCTTTTAAACTATCAAAATATAGTTTTGATATTTAAAATACTTCATAAAAGCTGTTTATTTTGATATAAAATCAGTAATATAGACTGAAAAATAAAAACGCAGTGGTGAGTTTAATACAGCACATATTTCCAGATTTCGGCCTGCATTAGCTTCTGCCTTCCAAGATGGCTGCCTTAATCTGTCTTATCAGTGCCTATAACATCATCAAGTGGGAACTATCTATAGGACACCCTACCAATGAAGAAATATCAAAGAAAAAGAATAGCAAAATCTTGAACAGAACAACACCAGTCGTCTAGAATCAAGAACAAAAAGACGCCTTTCAAAAAATATAAAAACGTGATAAGCAACGCACCCGCTTGCAGATTACAGCAGACAATTCATTGCTATAACATTAGGCGCTGTTTTGTATCAATAACATGGGGGAAACGAGATATTAGTGGCATATGCAACCAAATCATTAAATTCAGCTGAAAGACATTATCCAGCAAATAAACATGAACTGTGGGCGTTGAAATGAGGAGTTTCGGAAAAGATCCACAACTACCTTTATGGCGGTGAATTTACAGTGGTCACCGATAATAAGCCATTTATATATGTTACAACATTAACAAAACTAGATGCAACAAATCACAGATGGCTCGCATCTCTAGCAAACTTAAACTTTCAAATAAACTATAGAAAGATAAAACGCCGATGGACTTTATAAACTTTCTAATTTTTTTTCGTAAAAAATTTCCCCGTGCATGTAATCTATGTTGTCATTTAATTCATCCTATAAGGATTGTTACGTGTATTTCCTTTGATGGACGTTGAACTTTGGTTCTTCAATTCCATCTTCACATGAACAGGATGCTACAACCATTTATTCGTCTCTGGTCATGTTTGTTCATGATTCAGAAAGTTAGTTTTATTTGTGGTCAACCATTTTTGTGTTGTTTTTCAAATCGAAATACTACCATATTCCTTTTCTGAACACTATGTGAACATTATTTTTCGATGACGTCACTACTTTCGTCATAACGTATAGAAAATATCAGCGCATGGACATTTTGTTTTCAAATAGATCGTTTTTCTTTTCGTTGCTTGCATTTGAGAAACTCGTCAGGAAGTGCGAGGTTAGAGCTCAGTAAAACCGGTTTAAGCACCCCAGTCGGTCCATATTGCCGACTGACCGTTCCAAGGCGGTAACTGTCGGGTTTGCTCTTTTCCTTAAATGACTCAGCACTCGGACTCGGAGTTTGGTATATGTTGCAATACTTTGTCATATATTCTTTTTTTCTAAGAAAACATTCCAACCTAATTCGATACAATTATATTAGCAAAGATGTCACACGAAACCCTCCATTGCATGAATATCATCGAAACGGAAATAGAAAAGAAAGAAGTCAGAATGAGTCAGTACCAGAAGTCCTGCCAACATCACTTTGTTCCAAAGATTGGCGGAAAGCTCAGTCGTATGATAAAGAATTATTTGAAATACATCAGCATATGAAGCATGTACAAAGTCATCCTTACAAGAGCTAGACCAATATAAACGTGAATGGAACCAACAAGAACTAAGAGATGGTGTTTCGTTTCGGCGTGGCACATTTAACGGTCAAACTTATCAATAGTTTCTTCCTCTAGAAAAAATAAGAAATTATATATTCAGTGCACTCCACCACTCCACAATGATCTGGGTCATCAGGGTAGAGACCGAACAACTTCAATAGTTAACCAAAGATTTATTGGAGAGGCATGGATACCTTTATCAGATCAAAAGTAGCGAACTTTGACAGATGTTTCAGAAAAAAATCTCCTACTAAGACAGCACCCTTGGTATCAATATATTCATCAGCCCCAATGGAATTGGTTTGCATTGACTTGCCTTGAGAAATCGTTGGGAGGACACGAAATTAAATATTCTGGTTGTCACAGATCATCTCACTGGCATTGTAGAGGCTTTTTCAACAACATCTCAAACTGCAAAAACAACAGCCAATATTTTATGTTTGTACTGTTTTTTCCGGAAAAACTTACACAGTGACCAGTAGCAACATTTACATCTAATCTAATAGTGAACCTCTGCAAATTAACTGGAATTGGAAAATCGAGAACGACACCATACAATTCAATGGGTAATGGAATTATAGAACGATTTAGTGAGACTTTATTAAAATACTTTGGGATTGTCGGGGCGACATTTTTGACCATAGGACTAAGGTATGGCAACATCGTAAAAAATGTACTTTGTGAAAAATGTATTAGCATAAAGTTATTGTATAGATAATTAGGTAACTAAGAAAGATAACTCAGTTTAGACTAATTTATTTATATACCTATTACTTCCTTTGAGGTCTTGATCTCTTACTTGACTGGAGTGACATGTCAATAACTAATCAATAATCTATAAGATCAGTTTGATTGTTTACCGATTGTGGTCAGTTATGGAGTAGCCAAAGAATCTGCATTCAAATTTATTAAAACTGATTGCACATGTGAATCATTGAACCACCAAAGATGACAAAAGAAGAAATCAGTTCTTATAAACTTTCTCCCCAAATCAACGCTGGTCCGGTAACACATTGATTTCAAAAGTTAGTTTGATTCAACTATTTACTGTGCTTGTTGCAAAGCAAACCACGCCTCTTAAAAAGAATCGATAATACTTTATAAACATCGGCATTTAAGAAGACACAAAAAGGGATTTGCCACAATTTTCAAAATCAAGATATTCTAGTGTTAAATGTTTGATGAGTAAAATGATTTTATGCTTTTTGGTTTAGCATCTATAGATCCATAAAATATTTGCTTCAAGTCTCCAAATATCGATACCAAGCTTCGGAGATAATATCTAATGTCAATAGATTATATTAGTAGAATTTGCAAGCGCTTTGATTATACTAAATCAATGATGTTGATTTTGCGATCAGAATATATTAAAGAATGATTTGTAATCTCTAAATATCATTTCGACACATGATATCTTAAGTATCAACTACTGAAATAAGATGATTCCTGTAGCAGATAAGGTTTACAAAATGATATGCTGCTTCTTGCCCAAGTAGTATATGATCCATGGTGCTTCCGAGTCACGTGTAGACTGTTTTATAATATTAACACGGAATAAATTTATTGTCAATACATTCTAATTAATAATTTCTCAATTCGCTGCTTTCATAGTCAGCCATCAAAAGCTATTTACTTTTTTTCGACTTTTTATTTTAAAACACAAGCCAAAATTGGAACTTTTAATAAACATTTTTTTTTCATTTGTAAAGGCATTTAATCTTACAATTAAATAAATGTCGAAAATGTGTGAGGTGAGTCTGCTAAATTGCAGTAGGTAGTTTTTTTGTGTCTTCAATCGCGCTTGTCATACTTTATTTACATCCCATAAAACTGTCCAATTAGAAACTCATGACAGACTGTTGAATATCATTGCTGAACTATTCTAGGAGGAAATAATGTCACTATCGGCCGAATCTATCTTATATCCATTACTAATTTTTAATTACAACAACTTGACACTAATCAAACACTGTGGTCTTTAATAATTATTTATTTTTTTATTTTATAGACTCCAAATATTGACGAAATGGGAAAGATTGATCGATCACATTTACTGTGTAATACTGTGTAAACAAATAATAACAAATAGGTCATAACAAGTAAACCCCATGACTACAGACAGGATGGCTCAAAACGAGAGGGTAAAGGAGATATTTCATTGTACTGGTTAATATATACTCATGAAAAGTTATCACTAACCCCAATATCATCATCAATTGTAACACCGTGTGTTATCAATAGACTATCGATAACAAATAGTAATAACAAATAAATAAGAACAACTAACAAAAATTTCCCGAATAAACAATTTTCATATTGTCTTCACAAATTTATGCTGATACTTACAGCTACCTTTGCACAAATCATGATACCAGACTACCCAATGATAAATGAATGATAAACGTATTTTTGACAATTGGAATCATCTCATGGGACTTGAGATGGCGGTATATTAGTAAGACGAAGATTCATTGTGAAAAAACAACATGGTACTAGTGAAAAAAAAAGCAACAACAACACAAATCTTTGCCTCTTAAACATATTAGTAATTAGGCATTTTAAGAGTTATTTATAAAACCTAAAGCTAGATTAAAAGACAAAACAACTGTACAGAAACTGTTTTAGATGACTCTTGAATTATTTATATTGCTCAAGAACAACATTACTTTTTACATTTTTTAAAGTGAGGCGACTATTCAAATAACAACGTAAGATCTCCATTGAGGATGGGTATAGTTAATGTGTAGGTTTTATAAAAGTATCATTTTTAAACTTTTTGAAAACGCAACTGCCTGCATTATCAACATGCAACAATTTCTTTCGATAATGATTATAAATTAAAGCATAGTGTTGAGCGTATAAGCATAGTAATAAAACATCATAAATAAAACCCAGATTGAATATAAAGCATACCCAGGTCAATTTTCTTCTTAATGATGAAGTTATCTATTCTAAAAGGTCGCAAGACAAATTGACTAAGCAAATATTTTATTTAAATGCTACATATGACAATCCACGTTAATTGCAAGATAATTGCACGATAATTGCCCGTATAAAGGAAGACACGTTTATTTTCCTTTGCCATTTTATCGTCCTGTTTAGAATTGGTTGATGTTTGGAGAATTAAAGGGTTTAAACAGAAGTTACACAAGTCACACAATCATTTGATCTTAATTTGCACCGATGCAGCATATTAACTTGTAAGCTAACATGACATAAAATCAATATCATTTTACTTTTATAAACAAAAGTATTGTTTTAATTTAGAGTTAAACTGATACATTTAACCTTACTAATAGTGTAATGAATATGCAATTTTTCCCAAGGGACACCAGTTTAAAGTTTTAATGTCGCTTATGCAAAAACAAAACCCTTTCAGGAGCTATACTTGTGTAGCACGTCTTGGATTGATCAGATACTTTTTATTTCATATTTTTGTTATCATTGACTTTCTGTTGCCTTTTTATCCATTTAATTTACTATTGATAATGCAACAAGAAAGTATTTTATTGGGAAATATGATAAGAATCATAAGCAGTTCTTGGATATTACGATGAAAATAAGTAAATCAATTAAAATGAGTCAGTGTTATATATAACACAACCCTCAAGGGATATAACTAATTCATTCATCAATGAGGAAATTAAGGATCTTTTATTGGATCTTGCGACGAGGAAACATAATTTGAAAATAAGACTTTTGGGAAACTTTGTATGATGACAGTATTGCATGCTTCTGACATCTTGGATTATCTTGCTATTGTTCCTTTCCATGTTTCCATGTTGTTAAATGACGGATAGGAAGTTTCTTTTGTTAAACTTACATAAAAGGAATAGTTTGCAGTCACAAAAGTCATATCAGTAAAGGAAAACAGGATAAGTATTTTAGTTAGACGTTTCAACATTCAACGTTTAACGTTCAATATTCTTGGTTACCAGAAGTGCAGAAATATCTGTTCTAAATGTATAAGAATTGCGAACTTTAACATTCAAATCAATCAATAAGAATTCAGTTACACAATGCAAGTATTTTCACACAGTGATTTATTAAGATAATTATCAAAAAGCCGCATTGTTAAAAAAAAGTGTTCGTACAGCATTGTCTTATGTTTTTATTCATATATATATATATATATATATATATATATATATATATATATATATATATATATATATATATATATATATATATATATATATATATATATATATATATATATAATACACATTTGGATTGCAGTCGAATTTATCTTTTGTGTAAATGTTATATTCTGATAAAGTGATAACGTATATATACAATGTACAACACTTATGAAAAACCTATTAAGTCACGTTTTCATGTAGTGTTTGAGTGAATTGGCTGTTAAAATAGAATAATGCATCATATAAGATATGTTTTTTTAAATATTGAGCTAGCCTTAAGTTCTCAAAAGAGTCAAACAGCTCATTGAATTGCCAAATAAAAAATCAAA
>CM017563.1:14853162-14920662 GCA_007844125.1 Sinonovacula constricta
ATATATATATATATATATATATATATATATATATATATATATATATATAGATATAGATATATATATATATATATATATATATATATATATTTAGTTTTACTTTAAGGTAACACTTAAACAAACAAGAACAACCGCAACTTTGATACAAAATCTATATAATGATAATTCCGATATTAAGCCTCTTTAGCTAATAAGACAACATTATTATCAAAGCGACTCTTATAAAAGATATCAAATTGAAAATAGTTACGTACGTTCTGAATATTTTGTTCATTTTCTTTAATTGATTTTTTACTGTGTTACAATTCTTCCCAGAAAAAAATAATGTTCCGCTCTTTTGTTTACAGATAGTAAATCATGTTTCTGGATCGATGAGAGAGACCAATTATTTAGTATCTGCTTTCATTTGCTTGGAACCTCAACATATCAGAACATGACTCGACACTCAATTATAGCATCTAATATTAAACGAGGGTTTGATTCAATATTCGAAACGAGATCATTGCTTGAAGAAAGTTGATTTTGTCGATAATGTTAATTCTTGATTACTATCCTGGTGAGCTTCAAAAGGGTCGTTTATAACGAAGACACTACCTCTCTCACATTCTCTCTTTTTTACTTTTATGGAATTAAACATTAAACCGATTGCCTTTAATAATAACCCTTGATTTCATCTTTAAACACCAACAAATTAATGTATTCTCCACGCCCAGGTCTCATGTTGATGGAGACAGAAAAGTTACAAATATTCCGGCTTACGCTCTTAACAGTTACATTGCTCATTCCTGTCCGCCGATAATAGAAGATTGCAATATATCATGGCTTACGCACAAAGGTCTCTCGACATTAAAAGATTAGAAGACAACCTTCTTCATATATTTCACACTTTCAGAGCAAAAATAAAAAAAAAAAAAAACGGTAGGCTTGCAGAAAAGAGTTGCCCTTCATTGATAGATTCACAAACACAATCAACACCCCAAAAGTAAGACATTAATGTACCCACGGCTACCATTCCCTATAAGGTCATGAGATGTTTAAAAGAGATGTTTAAAATCATTTAGAAAATATAAGTTCCAATGATAACGTACCGCTCATCTGAAAGGATGCAAATTGGAATATATTCTACGGTATGTGTTTTGTTTGCTTGTTTTTGTGGATTCAGTTTGTTTGTTGTTTTTGTTTTGTGTGTGTGTTGGTGTGTGTGTGTGCAAGCAGTTTCAAATGGTCTGTAGCTTAAAATAAATTGTTCAACCTAAATCGTCAAGAACAGTGAGCTAGTAAACATTTAAAAAGAAGAAAAAAAAGACAAAAAGTAAAACAGCAAAAATGGCTTGGAGATTGTACGATTCGAACCCGGGAGATCATGGTTGGCAGCCCAGGGCTCTACTGCCTGTGCTACTGAGTCTTGGTGAAGCTTTTTTAATATAATTTTAGCTTACATTACAACCGGAAGAATGCTTACATTCGAATGTGAACATTACTTATGTTATGACTTTAGAGTGCCTAAACATGCGCTTCTCAGTTCGTTTGTGTTACAATCGGGCCTATTTAGTGCTAATGCTTTAGTTTTGACCAGTCTTCTTTGCCATATACTTTTTGTTGTTTATTTCATTGTGTCTTTCTAGTATGCAGCTATTTTACATTGCTTTTCATGTTCGGTTATCTGTTATTTGGTCTACTTAGTACATTATTATGCGTAAAACAGGTCGATAAAGGAGTTAAATTGGAGCTCTAATTGATGCTAAAAAGTGGCAAGTGTTTACAACAGTAAACTTTTCCCTGGAACACAAATGTTTCCAGGTTTTTATTCCGTGTTACAAAAGGACCAGAACGATGTGATTGTTCACAGGCTAATAAATGGGTTAGGTACACACAGAGACGATCTAACGAACACATAAATGTGTAGCAACATTTTTATTTGAAGGAAAGGTTAACTTAATTCTGTATGTTGGATAAAGAACAACACAAGTGAAGCTGCATAAAAACCTGCAATCTTACATATACTGACCATTGGTAAGTTAGTTAAGCCACTACGCCAACGTAAACATAAGCAGGTGTTTTCAAAGCATATTTCTTAAATAATGTTTACGGATTTAAAATATTTTTACCACGCAAAAGACGTATGTTACTCGTCCGGCACTGACGAAATAGCTTTACAAAGAAATGTAAATGTATTTTCTTTTTCATGTTCTCTCCAGCAGGTGGTTTTTATGCCAAAAATTAAATTTGAAAAAAACAAACACTGTACCATGTTCAAATACTTGTTTTGACTGCAATGAAATATTTAAGTAAGTTTACATTGAGGATGTTTTAATTAAATAACAAACATTTTATAATTAATTTCAATCTTAAATAAATAAAATGTACGGGTATTTTTTATGTTAAAATAAACATTGAGACGATGCATCTTTTCACAATGATTTCATTCATAATTGGGGGAATCTGAGCATGATTTTCCATCGAAAGTGTTGCAGTGTATTCCTATAAGTAAAGTCTATGATAAAAAGTATTTAAAATATTCCTGAGCAGGAATTCGTGATTTGAAAGGAAAGTTGTTGGCCTTAGTTGAGTGAGTAGTCGTTTATTAGAAAACTTACATGTTTCAAAATGGTATATGTCTCTAAGACACATCAATGCATCACATTTTTTGATTAAATTAACGTTTTTGCGAACTATGCATAAGTTGAAAACAAAGAAAACATTAAATAATTTGCCAGAATAAGATTATTTCAAAAACTGCCAGAAGAACAATGTTGTAATTGGCCTTATACATGTTAGTAAGTGTGGAGATAAATTTGAAAATCCTTAAATATTGCCATCTTAAGAAAAGTTCAGGCACTAAAGCGCCTAAAACAAGTAAAGCTTAATCGCAATTTGACATGCGAATAATATTTGGAAAGAAAATTAAAGATATCACAAACCTCCGTTATTGCAATTAGCCAGAGATGTTTCTCATATTAACCTAATTAATGTGTTTCTGCAATGGGTTTCTATTTGTAATTAAACAATACATATACATGTATTACGAAAACGAACTTAGGCAGTGTTTTGGTTAGGTCCTAATATGGTTATACAGTTTGTATTATTTATACATGTATCCTTTAAATATACTTAATTAAAGGTCAAACGCAAAGATGGATGTTCCGTTCTCTGCGACATCATAAACTCGACATAGTGTTTTAAACTTTTCATTTCGAGGTGAGATCAGTTTAACCATAGCGTGGCATGATACACAAAAAGCTCTGGAAAGGGAAAGTAATCTCTTAAAAGAATCAATATCTCCCTTGACATTTGATGCTTTCATGAAGTGCCTAGTCGTGTTATCAATACTTGAAGGTTTTTAAACAAATGGAACCAAATATCGAAACATTGGTCTCTATCATAAATCCATCGTAAACAGGATCTATGATTTAGCAAAATAGAAATTGTCAAATTGTTTTGTTGTCATAGAAAGAAATCGAACACAGAGAAGTGTAAGGCAATTACTGCTTTGACATATTATTTATCAGAGAAATAAATACACGGATTTAAAATATTTAAATTGAAATTTAATTAATAGTTTATGATCATAAAGGTCTGTTATAAGTTAATGAGTAAATAAAGTTTGAACTCTCATGAGTAGAGTGAACATAACACTAGCTAGCGCAGTGGGCCCCATAATGATTTGACAAAAGTAGTGCTGCTTTTTATAACTCAGTGGTCTTAAAAATTAGGATATATAATATAGCTATAATGTCCATATAGGAGTGTTACCGGCGGTGTACCGGGTAGATGCGAATATTAAAATAAGGCAGACATTAACGAAAAATGTCTAAACAATAAAGAAGTCTTAGTCAAAAGTATTTTAACATATCTATTTTTATTATTTATGTGTTTGTTGTTTTTTCTTCTAAAAACCTCCAAAACCTAAGTGACTAACATGGGAAAACAAAGAACACATCTGATTAATAAACAAATCCGAAACGTACTTGGGACAACAAATTAGATATCCCCTTATACAGGCATATCCTTCACATGAACAGAAGTAGGCCAGGTTTCTGTTATACGATACTTGATGTCGGAACAAGCTTCCATGATTATAAATCATTCTCTTGGTAAGATCAGAGGCAAGTAACATGTGCTTAGTCATGACCTCGATTTTAAGACCGTAACAACAGGAAACAAGTCCTGAAACCCTCTACTCCAACAAGGATACAGAAAGAAATATGATCAGTAATTTGTGGAAGAAAGAAAACAACAATGAATATCATGCTTTATTTAGCACATACTTATTCAATATATTTTACTCATAACACTCTTACAATGTGTATACTCTGATCAATTATATTGCAATAACAACAAAATGCTATTATAATGTTATAATATTGAATAAAGACATACAATTAACAAGATCAGTTGTCTTGTTTAAACTTATGGGACTTCTTATGTTCCTATTAATATAAAACACTTCATTAAAGTAAAATATGATAATGTCGATTTCCAGCAGTTTGGTATTAACACAGAACAACAGGTGTGTTTATTAAACACTTAAGGAAATTAATAATGAAAGTTATCATTTATCAAACACAAAATGAAGTCCAATGAAACCCAGACTAAGTCAACTATAAATACATAATGTTGAAATTTGAATGTAAGCTTCTCCCGGTCATAAGTCTGGTGAAGAAAAAATATCGTTACACAGTCAAAGTAAAGGATAACGCTCTACTTCATAGTCTTTTTGTATACAAACGTATATTCGGGCGACTTCACAGTTTTAACTGAATCTTAAAGAAGCATTTTCATCATTGTGTAAAACTATATCTAGTGCATTTTGAAGGTGAACAATCGTATTCGCGGAAATGAGAATAAGGTTTTCATTATTCTGTAATTGCTCTGTTCTAATCTCTATTGCAATTCGTCGTGGGTTCCAGTTGTATTTACAAGAAACAGCACGTATGTGAGACAATCACTGTGATCAAAACTTGTTAACATTTTATTTATAATACCATGTAGAATGTGTGCAAATATGAATAAAAACTCTCAGCTACATATCAACTGTAAAATATATTTTCAAATTTGGTGTGAATAATCCAGGGTATAATATATTTACTTTTAACAAACCTAACAAAACAGTTAAAAAAATGGGAACCCAAGCGCTGATTCGTAAATGAAAATAGCATCATTAGTTAAAATCAAATTTTAGTTATATGTACAGATGTGTTTTGGGAGTTTATTGTTATTGTAAGTTTTTCATATTTCTTTCTTTGTATCTTAGTGTTAAATCATTGAGAGAAAAGAAACAGTGAACAAAAAAATCTCGTTTTAACTGCAAATGGAGTTAAGACAAATTAGCATTGGAAGCCAAACAAAAAACAAAAATCATGGCTTATCTAGGCCTTTACACGTATCTGTTAAAGTTGTTTCGATATCGGAGTAGACAGCTGAAGTTTTCTTTCTATCGTATCTTGTAGGTTATCTTGTTAAATTACAACCATTGTCTAATGCATCACCATCTTACTTAAGTTCATTGTTCCACCATTTTAAATGCTAAGCGTCCCTTGTGACGATTCAACTTGTCAGAAAGAATTGTGAATGCCATTTATCATGTTTATCTGATTTGTTAGAAAACGCCATGAAAAAGATGCAATCTTATATCTTTTAATGAGCGGATCTTTTCTTGTTAGAAAATACAAAAAGTGAAAATGTTATTTGTAGCTTCCTTCGTCACTGGCTGTACTGATGTTTGAATTTTGTCTTCGTTTTTTGGTATCGTGTCCAAAGACCTGTCATGATAAAAATTCTTTAGTTTAATAGCACCAGTCTACAAATTCTTTTACTAGTTTCAGGAGAGCGTAACATTAGTCAGGGAAATATCAATTTCTAAAACTTCAGATGTTGTATGTCAAAAATACTATGTGGATAAAAAGCTAAAATACATAGCAAAGTTGTTTTGTTTTGTTGTTTTCTTGGTTTGTTTGTTGTTGTTTTTTTAAACATATCGAAGCCACCAAAAGTTTAATTTTTCAATGTAACGACGTCCCGCTGTTATGGTGAAGGAAGATCCCAAACAAATCTCTAAGTAGAACCACCGGCGCACTGAAGGTCAGTTGGAAGACCTTTCCACATTTATTCATTCGCCCCGAACGGGACTCGAACCCACGGGAGGCAAAGCGGTCAGAGGAGTTACAAGTCATATTGCACAAGAATAACGTTTTGAAGTAAAGTGATGAGTGTTTTTTGGAAAGAGCTTAATAGCAATCGTTATGTGAAATATAAAAAGAATGTTACAATACTATTTTCCACTACAATTTTGTATTTATTAACATTTATTAGTCTTTTTAAGGTAAAGGGATATCAACCAAAAGAAAACATCCTTGCTTGTGCCTAACTTTTCCAAATTGAAGATGGAATCCTTAAACCTTGTTATATGTAATAATGGTATTGGTCCCAACCAATTATAGTGGTGGGATTTGATCGATCTGTAAACTATTCCCTCATAGGATTGTACAGCCATGATACCAAACATCCTGTCCTGAATATTTCCCTTCGGACAGTTTTATGATATATTGGCATGCGAATAAAGAATGACAAACGTGATTGAAGACACTGCAATTCTCCGTTATTGCAATAAACCAGGCTATCCAATATTTGTTCAGTTACTCTGTTTTTGTTGAGGGTTCCATTTTGGAGAATAGCTTGATAGATATCGTTGTTTGAACATGAAGGGACGAATTAGATGAAAATTGCTTTCCCTTGTTATGGTAAGTCCGATAGGTGACGTATGTATATGCACGTGGGTTTCGTGCGGGGATAGTTAGTTCATTAAACCTTGGGACCGGCTAGCGAGCAGACGTGTTATTTTGATGGGTTTTTTTTTACTTTAAGACATCCTTTGCAGATAATGAGATATTGTTTTGACCGCAAAGGTTTAGTATATTATCTGATAAGATTTATATCCTATTTAAGTTTGATTTGTTTAGTTATAAAAAAATAATAAGCGGTCGATTGTTTCCCAACGGCTTATACTAATAATATCTTTGTTGTTCTATTTTATCATGATAATTTATGTAGCTATCGGGGAGAGTCGAAAGGGAACAAATCATCTTCCAGAGCAATTATGTTAGTACCAGTTTGTCAAGGTCTTCTGAAGGCTTAAGACACAGACACGTAGAGTAGATGTTCACGGTTTTATTGATCAAATTTGAAAAGGTTGTATGATTGAAAATATCAATTAAATACTAGTTTGATGAAATGGCTCTATTTTTACGTTAATTTAAAGTATAACTTTTCTTACTTTTAAAAATTTTGTTTTACAAATAAAATGACAAGAAATGTAAGATGAACATAATCTTCAAAACATTTTGCTCCTGTCCCAAGTCTTTAAAGTAAGGCAATGGCATTGTATTATGAAAATTGGGAAAAAAACATCCTATAAGAATTACCACAGATAATTAAATCTGAACTACCTCTAGACAAAAGCAAACAAGGTAAATGTAAAAGTAGGAAAAAAAAGACGAGACTTAACACACAAAAAGAAAAACCAGCAGCTACCGCCTTGGACCTGTCAGTCGGCAAAAGAACCGACTGTGCTGCTTATAACCGTTTTTTATTATTTACTTAGACAAACCTTCTTTTAACCTGGTTTATGATTTCAATATACATAGTCTGTGTAACATAAGTGCCTGCAAGATATTGTTAGAAAAAAATGGCATTTCTCGAAGAGCGGTCACAAGTGAAGAAGAAAAGTTATTCATGACAGAGTTGTCTCCCATATTGACTAAAGGCATCTACTCGTTTGTTTTCCATTTACTTAATAAACTGTGCATTTTCATATTGATAATTTTACACAACAGTATTTCAACACAAAGTGTATATTAAAATTATTTAATGTCTGAAATACCTCTTTATTTTCAAAAGAGTATGCACTTAGAATGGTTATTGTTAGTTGTAAAGATTGGTGAGAGGGATGGGATTAGCCGGCATTTTTGCCGATACTGCGCAACGACATTTCTATCATTATAGCACAGGGGCACTTATAAGGTGCCCAGGGACTGAACCCGGCCGGTAAATTATACTGACACCGACGAGTCAGGCGTAATGCTGTCCCCTTAGCCCCGAGCGTTAGGAGGGAAGCCACTACTACCAACTTTAAAGTCTTTGGTTTGACCCGGCCGGGGTTCGAACCCACGACCTCCCGATCCGTAAGCCGACGCTCTACCACCTGTGGTACTGCGGCCGGTTAAAGATTGGTTTTGCAGAATTTTTCATAAAATTGAAAAATTCAAATCAACAAAATTTGTATGCTGCAGGTATTATAAACGAGATAATTCTATTTTTGTAATAATTACAAGTATTTTTTTACAATATGCATGTACATGTTTGCCTTATGCACAAACTGTGTATAGTCTACGTTATGTAAAAAAAATGTATTTTACTTTACATTGTCGATTTTAATATTAGTATGACTTTCACTTAGTGTCCGTTATAGCCTTTAACAATTTTAATGTATCTCCAAAAGCCGAAATCGAGAGAGCGTGTTTCACTTATGTGTTTGAGTTTTGTCATATTTTCTGTTGGATTTTTCTTCTTTTAACTAACTGGTAACTTATAGTACATGGTGATTATAGCCAATTGCATCAAACGTATTTAGCCGTTTAAGAAGCAAAACCTTTTTAACATAACTTTCCTCAATATTCCGCTAACATATATATGTTTGTAATGTTTAATAGACATTTTAATTAATATTTTAGCTTAATAAGAAAAGGTCCTATAAGAATTGCTACAGATATTTTAATCTGAAATACCACTGGACAACGAAAAACAGGGTAAATCTTAAAGTGACAAAAACACAGAGACGAGATGTAACACACAGAAAGAAAGAAAAACAACAGTAGTTACCGTCTTGGAACAGTAAGTCGGTAAAAAGATAGACATGGGGGCTTAAACCTTGTTTGCGGAGCGCTCCAACCTCGCACTTCCTAAAGGTTTTTCTGTCAAACAAACAGTGTAAATAAAATAAAAATATCCCATCAAAGTGAGACACCTAGAAGTAAGCACCTACATCAGGAGTTAAAACTGATAAAAGGAACTTATATACAGACAAAATAAACTGTTAACACAGCTTTCTATAGGTGGAATACGCATCTACGTAAACTTTGTCTCCAAAGAAAGAAAACGAATCTACAATAAAAGCCTTACGCTATAAGCGGGGTGTTCATGTTTATTGCAATCAACTATAGTGCCGCTATTTTAGAGGTTATTTATTGTAATCAACTATAATGCCGCTATTTTAGAGGTCATGTATTGCAATCAACTATAGTGCCGCTATTTTAGAGGTCATTTATTGCAATAAACTATAGTGCCGCTATTTTAGAGGTTATTTATTGCAATCAACTATAGTGCCACTATTTTAGAGGTCATTTATTGCAATCGACTATAGTGCCGCTATTTTAGAGGTCATTTATTGCAATAAACTATAGTGCCGCTATTTTAGAGGTCATTTATTGCAATCAACTATAGTGCCGCTATTTGCACCGTGAAATGTTATATTGCTAAATCGATTTAGTAACTTTTCTTTAGCTTCTGGTATGGGACAACTTTGGTACTGTTATATTTCAAATCAAATCTTCTCAGATAATTCCGTCTTCAAGACGAGCACACATTATATTTTACTTTGTTATGTACAGTCAGGTTAAGGGGTTGTTTATCGTTGTAGTATTAATGACGTATTTCGGATGACGTAGCATCGCGTAACAGCTAGAATGAAAAGGATCATGCTAGAAAATTCATTTGTTTTAACTGGATTTTTTGTGAATGTTGTGGAGACTTCTGCGTTCTAGAAATTCTTTGTGTTTATATAAGGGCTTGTTAGCCGATTTAAGTTTAAGTTTGGACATATAGTTTGAACATTAACGAAATAAATCGCACAAACACGAATAATAATGTTATATTTATTCCGACGTTTCGGTCATTGAAACCCTCATCAGGGAAATAATAACATAATGACGGAAATCAATATATAGTTTGGAAATACTTGCAGCTTCTATTTTAAACCTTTCTGTGTTGGACCTTACGTGGACTTATTATATTCTACAGTGATATAAATATTAAAGTGTTGGATTTGGAATTATATTAATAACATTCGTGTATTGTTTTATCTTTGGATTATTTCAACTGTGTGTATCTACGAGAACATTCTACCGAAAACTCTTCAGGATTATTCGACGCTGGATTATTAATTGGACTATTAAAGGGGACACCTCCTAATGGTACAAACTGTAAGCTAACATTTATTTTGCATCCTTAAATTTTGTCTGATATATTTGTTATTATTTTGTTACGCCATAGATTTAACTGTTTATTAAAATAAAACATTACTGTACTTATTTGATGCTGGCTTGTTCTTTCTGTTAAACCATTTCGTCGTTTAGTAAACGTGCCATTTTATAAATAAATTACAAATAAGCGACACCGGTCGTAACAACTTAAACCCTTTTACCTTGATACCGACACCTCCCAAGAAGACACCACGCACGATCTAAACAAAACATAGTTTTCTTGGGGCAGCATGGCTCCGGACCCAAACTCCCCGCAGTGATTACTTCCCTTGACAGTACACTATATCACTGCCACCAGCAAGTATTTCGCCCAAATACAGGCGGATAGTGTTGTTGTTTTTTTTATTAGTTTTTTTTTCTGGACTTATCTCCTCAAAATATAGTTTATTCCTTTAAAAATATTAATTTATCATATTAAAAATAAAAAGTAACTTAAAATATGAAAAAATATGAAATTATGAAAGTCAAATTTCACCGTACTGTACAGAATACAACGTACTATACATACAGAAAACTAAACATGGATGATCACCTCCTCGCTGATTGTGCAAGCGAATTTCAGTCGACATTGCAACTTAAAGACAAACAAATTGAATGTTTAAACTATGTTCTTAGTGGTAGAGATGTAATCGCCAATCTCTCGGTCGGGTACGGAAATATTGACTCAATTTCTTTCGTGGCGTGTTTATGGAAGCCGCCATGTTTACTTCACGTGATACCCTATCGTCACGTGATCCTTGCTGGGGGCAGAGATTTAAGTAGCAACGCGTGACGTAATCGCTGTGAGGAGATTGCTCCGGACCATCTAGTGCCGATGCGTACACATCATATCATGCCTAGCTACGCCCCTGATATGTGCATTATGTATAGCACAAAAATAACTTAAAACACGTTCATCTTAATAATAAACTTCAAAACAAAACCGATTTCCACTTGTAACCTTGTCGTAGTGGTTCCATAAACAATATTCTGACTGCTGAAAACTTTTCAACTTGCAAACTTGCAAGTAGTACATCCATTACCAATGTGAACTAAAATTATGTTGTTTGTTTGTTGTTGTTCGTTTGTTGTTGTTCGTTTGTTGTTGTCGTTGTTGTTGTTTGTGTTTTGTTGTGTTGTTGTTGTTGTGTTTCTTTTGTTGTTGTTGTTTGGTTTTGTTTTGTTTTTGTTTTGTGTTGTTGTTTGTTTGTTGTTGTTGTTTTGGGGTTGTTGTTGTTTTTAGGGGGGGGGGGCTGTTGCTGTTTTTTTGTTGTTGTTGTTGTTGTTTTGGGTTGCTTTACCTTGTCTATGATACTTTTAAATAGTCTGTGGTTTAACTATGATACTAAAAACTAATTCGTTCCAAGAATTCAATTACTGTTAGTATTGAAAGCGAGGTAAAAAATTGTAACCAAACAAATTCTAAAAAAGTTGTTCTGTTGTTTGTGTTTTTCGACCTCGGGAGAATCTTTGATGGTAATCCAGTACTGACTGCCCTACTGAGTCTTGGTAGCTGCTTAATATAACTTGCAACAAATTTCGACCGTCACAATGATTTTTTTAAATTTTAACTTTTTCTAATCTATGGTATGATATTGATGGGTTTCAACTTCGCTTATGAGCTCATTTAGTTCAAAGTCTGACAAAAATAAGATATAAATCAATACTGTTTTGATTAGTTTTTCATGTCCTGTTCTTCTCGATTACCTACTGTATACGAGATACATTGTTTTTCCTGGATTAGTAACGCGTTAATAAAACAGCCGGTTTACTTTGAGGCAATGAAGACATTTCTCATCACAAAAACACATGTCATCAGTAAAGAGAGAGTGTATTAAATACATATGGGATTAGATGATACTGTAGATAATAATGTCTGTAGATTAACATGTATGTACCATATCACATTCGTAATTATAGCGTTCACGAGCCATTAGATATTTAGTTAATACCTCTTGATCCGTGAAAATGGTTCTAAACAGGACATGTTTGGTTGTTTTGATACCCATAACAAACCATAACATCATCTGGCGCAACAAAAAAAATGCAAGAAACAAGATTTATGCACAAGATATATTTAAATTTCACAAACACGTTCTAAGTTTCAAATATGTATATATTTAATTAACATTAAGATATATTTCTTTTCTATTTTAAATAAAAATAAAATAAAAATAAGTTAATAAAGCGGACACAAGTCTTGTCGAAGTTTCGGTTATTTGATCGAAGTTACAAATCTACTTTGATATGTCAGAAGATATCAAAGTAACACAATATCAGAAGATATCAATGTAACACAATATCAGAAGATATCAATGTAACACAATGAAGAAGATATCAATGTAACTCAATATCAGAAGATATCAATGTAACAGAATGAAGAAGATATCAATTAAACACAATGAAGAAGATGTCAATGTAACACAATATCAGAAGATATCAGTGTAACTCAATATAAGAAGATATCAATGTAACATAATGAAGAAGATATCAATGTAACACAATGAAGAAGATATCAATGTAACACAATGAAGAAGATATCAATGTAACTCAATGAATAAGATATCAATTTAACTCAATATCAGAAGATATCAATGTAACTCAATATCAGAAGATATCAATGTAACTCAATATCAGAAGATATCAATGTAACTCAATATCAGAAGATATCAATGTAATTCAATAAAGAAGATATCAATATAACACAATGTAAGAAGATATCAATGTAACTCAATGAAGAAGATATCAATTTAACACAATATTAGAAGATATCAATTTAACTCAATATCAGAAGATATCAATGTAACTCAATGAAGAAGATATCAATGTAACTCAATGAAGAAGATATCAATGTAACTCAATATAAACAGATATCAATTTAACTCAATATCAGAAAATATCAATGTAACACAATGAAGAAGATATCAGTGTAACTCAATGAAGAAGATATCAATGTAACACAATGAAGAAGATATCAGTGTAACACAATGAAGAAGATATCAATGTAACTCAATATAAAAAGATATCAATTTAACTCAATATCAGAAAATATTATTGTAACTCAATGTCAGAAGATATCAATTTAACACAATGAAGAAGATATCAATGTAACACAATGAAGAAGATATCAATGTAACACAATGAAGAAGATATCAATGTAACTCAATATCAGAAGATATCAATGTAACTCAATGAAGAAGATATCAATGTAACTTAATATCAGAAGATATCAATGTAACACAATGAAGAAGATATCAATGTAACACAATGAAGAAGATATCAATGTAGCACAATATCAGAAGAAATCAATTTAACACACTGAAGAAGATAATATAATATACTACGAAAACAATACAGCACAACATTAGACGATATCAATTCACCACACTATTAAAATATATCAATTTAACACAGATCAAAAGATATTAATTCAACACAATATCACGATACACTAACACAACACAATATCAGAAGATAACAATTCGACACAATTGCCGAAAGTATCAATTCGACACAATATCATTTTATATCAATGGATGATATCAGAAGATATCAATTCGACACAGCATCAGAAGATACCAAATTCGATAGAGTATCAAACCTATCAATTCAATACAATATCATATTATATAAACTTGTCACAATATCAGAAGACATCATTTAAGTATAACATAAGCAGATATCTATTTAATATAATATCAGAAGACATCATTAAATATAACATAAGCAGATATCTATTTAATATAATATCAGAAGACATCATTTAAGTATAACAAAAGCAGATATCTATTTAATGTAATATCAGAAGACATCATTTAAGTATAACAAAAGCATATATCTATTTAATGTAATATCAGAAGACATCATTTAAGTATAACATAAGCAGATATCTATTAAATATGATATCAGAAGACATCATTTAAGTATAACAAAAGCATATATCTATTTAATATAATATCAGGAGACATCATTTAAGTATAACATAAGCAGATATCTATTTAATATAATATCAGAAGACATCATTTAAGTATAACATAAGCAGATATCTATTTAATATAATATCAGAAGACATCATTTAAGTATAACACAAGCAGATATCTATTAAATATGATATCAGAAGACATCATTTAAGTATAGCATAAGCAGATATCTATGTAATATGATATCAGAAGACATCTATGCAACAATACCATATCAGAAGATGTCGACTCAACACAATACCCGAAGATATCAGTTTGGCGCAATATCAGAAAATATCAATACAACACAATATCAGCAGATCTTAATTCAGCACAATATCATAGGATATCAATTCGACACAAGATATCATTTAAACACAATATCAGAAGATATTACCGAGCACAAAGACATAGAGAGACAACACATCAGTTGCCACATTGTAGTGGTCACAATCATGTTTAGAATTCTTTATCCCAATCAACATTTACTGAACCAAGCAAGGGAGATTACAATTTTAAGCACTTATGTCTTCATTTTTACAATTATGAAATATATTTATTCATTTCAGCTGTTTAAGTAGAAACATCTCGTTCTGCTAGTGTTTTGTTATAAGCCACTTCATGTAAGTGACTGTAAAATTGAAAGGATAATAGCCAAGTTCTTTAGTTTATTATAAATGAACCTATATAGAAACAGACAATTTGCTTCAAAATGTCAAACGACCGATTACGTAAATCACATGGTTCACCAAATTTAGACAATAGAATTCGTCTCATGAAAGCATGGATAAATGCACAATGTTTACTACAGAAACAGTATAAAAATCATCGCTAGGGAAATACAGAAATTAAAACAAAGCTACTGTTTCAGGACATCAGAAGGAATAACACTAATTGGAAATTAACGTTCTGTGAAGTCTAGTCGGTATAAAAGGGAGCATAAGATTGATGACGTGTTTATATGGTATACAGGTAAGATGGCTCCAGTTTTGAGTAAGGTTTGGAGGCTTTTGCTACTGTTTATGTTTTTCGTGGAAGCACAATGTCGGGACGAAGATTCATCACTTACTCTTGGCAAGTTAAATCTTTGTTGTTTAACAATTGTTAATATCTATATTATTATCTAAATATATACATGTTGTAAAGATGATGTACAATATTATATGTACAAATCTGAAATAAAATTTCTGTTCTGTTCTGTTCTGTTAATAAATTTGTTATGTTTCTTTTGTGTTAGAGAAAATGAACAATTTACCAGATCAAATACTTTGATATTGAAATTTGTATTTGCTTTTGAAAAAACATATGTAAAAGTTTTAAAATCAGAATAAAGCAGGCACCTGAACGGTGCAGATTGTAAGTAGCATTCATTCAAGCGCTGTGTAACGAGTTACAACTTAATGACTTGCACAAATAAAAATAACTCATTTACAGGTAAATATAACAAACATATGAGTGACATAACTTTAAAATCATCGATGAAAAAAAGGGCTTTCATTTTAAATCGAAGGCAACGTGAAACAACAAACATGTACATATATTGTATTCGTTTTCTTAGTGTCTTTGTTTTTCAATCTGAAAGAAAACTATAGTAAGGTAAAAAATTCTAATATCTAGGAGAAAAATATTAAACGGATATGACAAGGCAACATTTATCATTTATTGCACTGTTTCCATTTGTCTGTTCGACCTAGGTCAAAAGGAAATATGCCATGCACTTGATGTTCATATGGTTTTGTTCTAAATTCGAAGTTCTAGCAGGTTTATTTTAATTTCCCAGGTCAATTCTAATTGATATTAAAATAAATTAGCATTTTAGCAAGTAAGCAACTTTGAATACTCGGCATATGGATATTTTTGTTTTCGTAAGATACTAACGTCCAATTAGGTCCATTTTTACATTTAACACGATTTCGCACAGGTGACAGTGTATCTGTTTTTAAAATAAAAATTCTTCCGACAAACATTTGGAATAAAAAGGGTAAAATGTGAGGGTGGCGTGTTTGAAAATTGTACACGAAAAAAGTGAAAATATTTATTAAAATATTAATCAATAATAATTGTTTAATATCAATATTATTTGTATGTTCAATTATTTTGTCGTTAGTTAGATAAGTAGAGGTGTATTTGTTAAAGGATATATTCTTGAAAAATATGGTGTAAAAAGTAATGATTCTTTAAAAATGTTTATTGGGTTTATCCTCCCATCATCAGTATTTCGGTGATCTGGAGACGGTGTCCACTTGAAGCAGATATAGTGCTGCCTTCACTGTGTATAGCATGCCGTGAACACCTGGCATGACAACGAATCCAGTCACATTATCCTGACACCGGGCCAACCAGTCGTAAAACTATCCTTACGTTTGCTCGACCGTTAGCGAGGGAGCTTTACCACTACCATGTGTATCGACTTTGATATGTCGGTCCGGTATCGAATTCGAGACCTCCCGTACCTAGAGCCGATGCTCTTCGATTGCGCTACCAGGTCCAGTAAAAGTGTTTATAAAATACATTTATGTATGTTATGAGGAGAACTTACTTATTATACTTACCTTTCTTTATGGCAACACTCCACACGCCATAAACAAAAACTAACACAGCGAGAATATATTTCTCGTACGACGCTATTCAACATTTTGGATTCTCTGTAAAAGAATACCAAAAAATAGCCTTTTACTTATACGTTCTTTGTCTGAATAGGGATCATCACGAGCGGAAATGGCGTCAGCTCCGTTACTGTCGTGGAATACTTTGACCTGAACGTCACGTTATGTTGGGAGTACGTCGATGGACATGAGCTGTTTCAGATATACACGTCACGTAAGAGCGTCCCTGTTTTGATTAAGACATTTTCTACATCCTCCGCTTTAACAACATTTGTTTGTCATGCGGCAAAAGTAACCTCATCCGGCGTTTATATACCGTAAGTTAATAATGCCACTAAAGGGAATAGAAGCCTTTCAAATTCACATCTTTTCTTCCTTCAAACATTACCTATTGTATAAAAGTGCTTTTCTGTTTAGAGATATGGGTCAGGTTATTGTTGGTGCATATTGCTGACAATACAAGTAACTTAAAAAAAATATAGCACAATTATTGCAACAAAATTTAATATTTCAATAAATTAATGTTCTCTTTAGAAGCATGAGTCAAAATATTTTTTTCAACCTGTTTAATTGTTTTTATCTGCCAATGCAGTAAATATGTATTTGTATTTTTGGGGTCTTACGGCACGCCGACAATTAACACTTCATACGGCGCCGAATACGACGAAGTTTAACGTAAATAGGGTATAATCTGATTAAAATTCAAATAGGTGAGTAGAAATATAAAAATCTATCAGGTTAAATATAAATATGTAATAAAGTACCTGGAGAAAAAAAACTATTAAAGTATATTTTTATATTAATTATTACCTTTTCTGGTTATGTTTTAAAATATGGCAAAAAGAGTGAATAACCAGAGGGTTCATTATTTGTGTTATAGTGTCGAACCTTGACCACGACGCTTCGTTGGACGCCATCATGCTGTTTGGATACGACGCAGGTATCGTGTCGGCAATTAATCTTATGACTACAAATAAGACTCTGGTAAAATGGGGAGAACATCGAAACATAGCTGAGGTAAGAGGCAATATTCACGTAGAACGGAACCTGATTGTTTTTTGTTGTCTTTTATTTTAAAACTATTTATTCAAGTGTGAATGTCAGTGTGCGAGCACCCCTGGCCCCTTTAGCAAGGCACTGCCAAGCGTTAGTGTTAGAATGGAATACTTGCAAAAACAGTTTTGTCACATACATGTATAATTTTGTCACAAAAATATACATGTATGCACTCTTACAAATTCTTGCCACAAAAGGAATCCTTATGACAACGTGTATGATCATTATGACATTATGACATTATGACACTAAGTCACTCCATAAAGTTCTATGAAACTGTTTTTTTCCCACTAAAATGTTACAAAATCGCCTTTTGTGCATGTTTAAGTACGAAAATTTGACGGGAAATGGTTAACCATACAATTAGAAGGTCGTTGGCGTGTGTGTTACTTTTAAAATAAACACTGCATGGAGTATTACAGCAAAGCATGTAAGACCAGATTGTTAAGTCACCTGTCTTTATGATAGATGTTCGTCATCTGTTAGACGTTATCATTTGTATGTTTGGTAAATGTCTCATGTTATTGTACTTTTTCTGGTTCACTGTCTCCAGCATCACCACAATCTCAATGACAAGCGACATCGGATAGCGATTTCTTTAGACTTCGACTCTTCTCTTTTATTTCTTTTACAAAGTGCTGCCATATGTCTTATGTAGTTCTATCTGCCCATTCACTTCTCCTGTGTCGCTCCAATAAGGAGTATCGTTAGATAAAGCTGGTTTACTTTTCAAGACCGCATGAGCAATATAGTGAAATCGACATCTTGACTTTGGTATGTGTATGGGCTTAGAGCCTTTGGTACATGTACCTTTTGTTTTTCTTGATTCATACTTCCCTGAATATATGCACATTTTACAGCCAAGTATACCGGATGTTCTACAACAACTCAACATCACTGACCAGTCAACTCTTCAATCGTTGAAAACAGTCACGACCGGAAACAGCCATTGCGTCCAGATGTTTCCGGTACCTAAAAAGTATGTAAAGCTTAAAAGACCACTTATTGTTGTACGGTGTCCCTTCAATGTCAAATAACTGATTAAATAAACTTGTCGAAGGTATTTTCATAGCCGTCCACATGATTTCGTCTTGGAACTCTGGAAAAAAACTTATTTTACAGGTACATCATCTGTTTTGCCGTACATATTCGGTGCGTTAATGCACTGTGCGCATCCATGATTTGGTGGTGTTGTTTATTTCTTTGTTTATTTGTTTGATTGATTGGTTACTTATTAAGTTTATCGTACAAATAACGACCTTTGACGATGTCCACTTAAAGCAGATATACTGCTGCCGTCAGTGTAAATAGCATGCAGTGAAGACTTGGCATGCTACCACACACAGACACATTATACTGCACTAATTCCGCCAGTCACTACTGAAATGAGAATTGGGTCGTGTTCTTTGCAATGTGTGTAATAACCCAACCGTAAGTTTACATAATTTTGATTATTTCTGTTTCCTTCCTTACTGCAGTTTAGAGAATGGTGAATATGAACTCGGTGACGCCATACTTGAATCCATTCCGTCGTACAGCGAGACGATGGAATACGTCATGGTTAAAGGAATTACAAACATTGCAAAACACGTAAAATGGAAGCATGTGATTTTATTTCACGAATTTTCAACAGGTAGGGAAATATTATTGCATATAACAGAATTAATAGTTTTACATTGAACAAAAAGTATGAACTATTAAACAATTGATTGAAGACAATACGTACAATAGTCACTTTATATGAAATTAGGCTTTTGGCCTTTGTAGTCATGTTCAGCAAATACGTATTACTGCGTCATATCTTGTGAGAATACACGATTGGGACTTCATAAATGGTGTCCTTAAAGTTTATGTTTATTAGATGACACGGTTTATGGAAACGGGATAAGAAAGAACAACCAACATAAACATACCCATCTTCAGTTCATTAGTATTAGCTACATGCTTCTATGCCTATATAAAATTCTATACTTTCCCCATTTTTCCGTTCATATTTTCAACTTCTTAACAGAGCAGACTGCCTCCAAACTGATAGACCAGCTCTCCGAAGCGTTCGTTCTCATGATTGTGTACAACGTCGACGAAGTCAATGTCTATGACGTCATAAAGTCGATATACTATCGTGACGTAACAGACGGCTCAAAACGAAATTTCATTATCCTTTGCGATACTCACTGGACACTGAATATACTGTATGTAGTAAGTTGGTCATTTTACTTTGTCTTGTAATAGATTAAAATTGCCTTCCTGATATTTAAAGAATCAAGTTCAAAGGCTTAAGACAACAGACGAATAAGATAATCGGCCGCTCAAATGAAACGAATCAAACGACAGGGAAGTAGAATCAGGTGACGTTGGCAAGTTAAGCGAATAGTTGTTCCCAAGAGTAAAAATACTTTGAAAATGGAAGGTGGGAAATCAAATTAACGTCGTAGAGAGGTCTTCGTCTTAGAGAGGTGACTTTTGGAGCGGGAGCGCTGAAAATATAAATACTTTATAGCTACTGTTACAAAGTAATTGCCGTCATAGTGATATTTATGCAGAAATACATAGTTCGTGCTGTATATTGATTTAGAAATATGTTGTTTTCACTTTTTATAAGATCTTTCATCTTAGACAATTTTGAATTAGATTTGATTTATATTTATTACACTATTGACTAATCTTAGGTTTAAATGTCACGGTATGGCTAGTAATAATGCATATTATAAATAATAAACAAGAATAATAAACAGTACACTTAATTAGCCCAAAGCGCACAAGTCATTACGCCCTATGGACTGTTTTAACTTAAAGCGGGTTCTGCGGAGTAAATTATATAGTTATGATGAAATAAATCATAACGCAAGTTTATGGTAAAACCTTATATGCCGATCGTATTTAACTTTCCATACAGACTATAAATCAATTCAAATTAGCTTAGTTTCGCGGATTGTACGAGGTCTGGGTTGTATTAATTATGACAATGTGACTTCTAAAGCTTCTTTGAATTCAAACTAATTTCAAAAATGGAAAAGCAGACACCACACTCAATCAAATTACATAAACGGTTAAATTCGTTCAGATACAAAGCCCGCAACTGAAGAAGAATAGAGTAATAAAGGACACATCTTGGCGATATGCCAATATTAGTGGCATAGACAAATTATTTCATATTTCATAGCATATTTTGCATAATCGAAATCGTCGAACTTCAGCAAACTTTCTTTAATATTTAATTAAAAGGAAATGACATTTTAAAACTTTAATTATACATTTTACCGTGCATTTCATTTTCCTTACGGTATATAATGATTTATTTCAGGCTAATACTTTTGATGGTTCGAACACCGTTGGAACGAAAACAACTCTGTCCATGTTTTCTCGTTGGCTGGTTACCGGTTCGGACTATGACGGAGAACTATCGCGGACTGTTATCCGGCTTGCAGCGACGCTTGATAATGTTGCTCTGTTTATAGCGCCACGCCTTATACCGTCTAATGGAGAGGTAGGTGTATTAAAAAGACTAGACTTTTTAAGTTACGTTAATGTTCGTGGAACTACCCTTATATTTGATTGAGCGCAAGCTATTACATTACCATTTTAATGACTTTGATATGTCAGGGCCCGAAATCGAACCAGGGTCCTCCTGTGCCTGGAGCCGACGCCCTACCAGGTCTAGTACTCAATTTTAATGGAAACACTCCTGCACAAAGAAATGTTAATAATAAGTAATTCACCAGTTATTAACATCAAGTCGTCATGAATCTGCAGGACAGCCATGAATTATTATTAACAATCATCACGTGACTTTCCCAATACGCTTTGCAAAAACCGCGCGGAATCTAAAAAAAGTATTAAAAGGCTACGTAGTTTAAAAATGACAACATCCCGTGTACAGTCATTCATTATTTTAATAAAATACATTTTTTACTGTTGCCACGTGGTAACATTTAATAAGTTAAATAATCGTAATATATAATTATTTATATATGATGAACATCTGGTTTAGGCCTATAATGCTCTGTGTGACGTTTAAGGAGCTGCCGGATATCATACGAACAGTTCTACGGGAAATTCGCACCAGGATTTTGATGCAGGAAGATGTTGGAGACATCAAATCGGCAATTTTAGGAAAGCTTATGACGGTTCGTGAAAAAAAACGTATTTATATAATATACTTTTCGTTCTGTAATTAATTACATAAATATTGGTTATGTCTTCTGCCTATTTATATGTCATGTGGCTAGAAAACTAAAAAAAGCTTATATGCAGATAGTTTTAACATATCAAGAATATAACGGCATAAGGTGTCATTGTGTCATAAAGATATATCTTTAAGACGAATTGTACATGCATCCTTTTTATCATAATACTAAATGTATTTTTAGTTTTGTTTTATTTTAGTTAAGTAAAGTAAAGTATGGCTTCACACGTTTTATATATATATTCGTAGATCAGTTGGTTATAGTGTTGATAAATTATGAAGCCATTTTCTGTATTATCAAGAGTCGACATATTTGGCAAGGATTTTAATTATAAAGGCACTTCACCTGTCTTTGCAAAAGTTGAATTTTTTACCTTGCCTGTTATGGTAAATTAAGGAAATTGGCGAGCAGCAGGTATTTCCTTTTGCTTCACAGATCGCAATGTCAATGAATCCTTTGTATGACTGTTACGGACTGATCCTACGAACGTTGATGTGGACAGGACCCAAGTCCCGCGGTCTAAACACAGTTGGCCATCTTGATTTGGCGGGAAAGCTCCACGCAACCAGTGATGTGTTTCCTAACACAAAACATGGCTACAACAAAAGATTCTTCTCTGTGTCGACAATGATTGTATGTTGAGCTCTTTATTGTTTCATAAAGTTGTGGAATACATAAATGCTTTGTAAACAATAACGCTGTTTAAACAATAATAGAATACTTACTTAGTCATTCGAGGTCGGAATTCAGAAGCATTCATTAAGTCAATTAAACCATGTAAAGATGTAAGCCCTGTTGTAACGTTTGACACTATATATAAAGTAGTAGTAGTAGTAGTAGTAGTAGTAGTAGTAGTAGTAATAATAGTAGTAGTAGTAGTAGTAGTAGTAGAAGTAGTAGTAGCAGTAGTAGTAGTAGTAGAAGTAGTAGTAGTAGTAGTAGTAGTAATAGTAAGAGTAGTAGAAGTAGTAGTAGTAGTAGTAGTAGTAGTAGTAGTAGTAGTAGTAGTAGTAGTAGTAGTAGTAGTAGAAGTAGTAGTAGTAGTAGTAGTAGCAGCAGCAGTAGAAGTAGTAGCAGCAGTAGTAGTAGTAGTAGTAGTAGTAGTAGTAGTAGCAGCAGCAGTAGAAGTAGTAGCAGCAGTAGTAGTAGTAGTAGTAGTAGTAGTAGTAGTAGTAGTAGTGGTAGTAGTTGTAATAGTAGTAGTAGTAGTAGTAGTAGTAGTAGTAGTAGTAGTAGTAGTAGTAGTAGTAGTAGTAGTAGTAGTAGTAAAATAGCAGTCCGAATCGTGGAAAACGATGCTAACGCTTTATCTTTTGCAAAAGTTTGGACTTCATTTGCGCAGGACTTTAACGCACGCCGCCTGGTACTTACTGTAGTAGCCAGTCCTCGACTCAGTCACCGGCACTCATTGGCTATGTTTAGATATTATACAAAAAAAGTCAGCATAAAGAAAGTAAGGCAATGTAATTATGTTTTTTGCAAACAGCGGAGAGTTCGAAGGATTGCAAAGCAAGATATAAGGGGCAATATTAAAGGCTAAAATAGTTAACATTGGTCTTTGTCTAGTCATATATGTTATCTGTCAGTTATTGTATATTCTAGTAAGATACAGAAGAACATAGATTTTACGCTTTTTTGAAGTACAGAAGCTTTCGGCCAAATTCGATAGAGGCGATTTAAAGTCAAAGACACAATTTGTATTTATTGTCCAAATGTTGTTTGTGCAACTTATTCAGATTTGTTGTTTGTTTTTGTCTGCTGTGTTGCGTGTGTTTTTCATGAAAGCAAACAGTATTAAATCACATTGAACAGTGTAAAAGAGTATTAGTTTTTATAATGGGTTATGTGTGTATATGTTATCCTTCAAAAAGATTGTGCTGTACTCGGGTTATAAGAATCAATATCGCCGTGACGCATTTTCATTATTTTAGCCGTTTGAGCTCAACAGCCAATGGTATCTCTAAAGTGTACATGAGGTAAGATACGATATGTGTATACGCCAGTCGTAATTAATATGCTGATTGGCTCGACAGAGACGCATTAATTCAAAAACAGGAAGTGCGGGTCGTGCTGTTGTATGGAGCATGTACAGACACAAAACTGTTACCAAACCAATGTGTTTAAGTCTATTTTTCACTTAATTATACAAATTCAATATTTTCTGTAAAATAAAGGATGATGGTGTTCAGTGTAAATGTATTTTATTGCTGGCTTCAAAGGTAACAGTCAAAAGGATTAGTTACATGTAATTAGTAGACAAAAGGGCCGCATGTTCCAAAACATTTTTTCTGCTTTAACATCAATGTAATTTGTTTCATTCAGATTATGCCCACTAAAATAAAATATAAATAAGGCATTGAATCCATTTTCTGTATACAAGTACCCCACACTCTCGATGAAAGTTCAAGACATAAACGGCACCACCTACTTTGAAGGGTTGTGCCTTGAACTGTTAGAGGAATTGTCAAAGTCTCTTAACTTTACGTAAGTAGATTTTTATTATATTGTCTAATTGTTTTCCGCTTATTATTATTATTATTATTATTATTATTATTATTATTATTATTATTATTATTATTATTACTGTATTATATTATTATCATCATCATTATCATCCTTATAATTATCTTCTTTTAATTTATATTTTGATTTTAATTTTAATTATGATTATAAAATAATCAACACAGTCAATCTAATTTTTAAAATAGTTTGTGATTAACGTACTCATCTACGTGCTAATCAATTTACCAATTTACCTGTATTTCGGAAGCATTTGAAGTTTTTATGGAAATAAACATATATAGAAAGTAATCATAATTATTCGTTTTAATTTTTACAAATTAATTAAACGTCGAAACTATATCACATATACTTGTGTACAATTTTGTCTGACCATTAGATACAATGTAAGCGAACCGGAAGACTTACGATGGGGGAGCATGATTGACACGGAGAAAGAGACGTTCAACGGCCTTATTGGACAACTACAGAGAAAGGTCGGTAGGACAAAAAAAGATATGTATTTTTCTGCGTTTGATTGAAATGAATAAGCAGATAAATAATTTCCCTTGTCGTGAGATATATACGGTAGGTGTCGCTGTAACGCACGTGCTCTTCGTGCGGTTTTTCTAGTAGATAAGTCACTCAGCTTTGGGCAGCCGACAGTGATATACGGTTAACTTTTAGTTTGAGTTTTATTGATGTTAAGGGTATATTTTAAACGAGAGTTTATTTAATATTATATATAAAAATTGCAGGTTTCTTGTTTTATGCATAATGCGTACCATGTTTCATACAAATTGCATTGTAGGTTTAGAATGTGGTTTGTAAGATGGATTGTTTAAATATGTTGTTCTAACATATACTTCAGTTGGTTGCCCAAGTGCTACTACAATTACAAATAGTAATTATATTATGTGTTTGTTTTCTTTGATTCAAGTATATATTGAATGATGAAGGGAAAGGTCATTGTTAACTAACACTTTGATTTATATTAATGTACATTCACTCGTTTAATATACAAATAAGACCCGTACAGTACAATAATTAGCTAAGAAGTGAAGCAAAAAATTTAATTGCAATATAAAGTATGGGTTATTTTTTTTTTAATTTTATTTATTAATTTATTTATCTTTATTTTATGTTTATTTTACATGTAACATACGCTTAACTGTGGGCATAATATCTGTAACAGAATACACTATGATTGACCTTTTAACTAACGGCTAATCGTGCATTTGAAGATAATACTACAGTAGGCTGGAGCAGTTTCTTAAGGCTGTAGTAGCGTGAGAAAAGTAACAATCTTTTGATTCTTCTCATTTTAAGATACGTACATTGTTAAGGGAACAAGATCCAGAAATAAAGGTTTTATTATGGTATTTTTAATTATGCCTGTGTAAGGTTTAGAAATTCAGTTTTGCAACAATAAAAATATAAATGCAAATAGACCAACAGTTTAAGTATATCTGTTTTAAGGAAGTTGACATCGTGGCAGCACCATTGACCGTGGACGCTCGGCGCATGCGTCACATTGACTTCACTTCCCCTTTCAAGTATGAATTCGCCACCGTTCTGTTCAAGAAGCCCGACCCGAAGCTGAGAAAATGGAGGACGCTTCTAAACCCCTTTAAATGGGAGGTTTTAGTAACGATAGGTAAGATTGGTAGCGAAAATGTGACTTGCTCTGTTTTTGTTTAAAATAATACAGAAATATTGTGATTTTTTTCACTTTGTGGAAATCGGTTTTAAAAGTGGGGTTTTGAACAGCTTGAACCAATCAATGTTATTCCAAAAGCAAAAGTGTTGATGAGCTTATTTTCGTTTGCAAAATAATGTTAATTTAAAAAGAACGTTTAAGTCCCATGATGAACAGGTCAACATGATCTTACACTCAAACTTCTGGAGCAATTTGCTGTGCAGCTTGATTATCGATCGAAGCAAGTAGACGGCAATGGTGCTTTCCGACCCCAATCCCCTTGAAAAATGTTACGCCCCCGAACCTGTTTATTACGCATACTACGGTAGATGTATATGGTGTTATTTGGAATTTCTACGACTGAGATTCGCTCTGATATTTATCGGCCTTGCCTAGCGTCAGTGTCAGCATTTGAAATAATGTCTGAAGTGTGGTGAGACAGATACATCGAGAAATCTTATTTTAGCGTTCTTCGCATTTGTCGGAAAACACCCTAAATCTTTAACTTGCGTTTCATAATGAATTGTTTACTTCCTTTAGGTTGCCTGACAGTGGCCGTGGCCTTTATTTGCTATCTGCTCGAATGTTACAATCCATACTACAATGTGAAGCGACAGACAGAAGAAAGCACGGACCCCGGCCGTCTGCACGTCTGGCTCACCGCCTTCTGGTGTATGTACGCAGTGCTATTCAATCAAGGTAAGGGAATGTTTAAACCTAACAAGTGAGTACATGTCCTTTCATGTCCTTCCGTTGTTGATTAAGTTGTTTTAGTTTAGTGGTGAATTTGTTCTTGCTGCTGTTGTTTTCGGAGGTGAGTGGTGGTAGTACTCTTGATGGTGGTCAGGTGGTAGGGGTGTGGTTGTGTTGGGTTGGTGGTGTTGGTGTTGGTGGAATTAGTGGAAGTGGTGAGGAATATTGATGTTGATGTCGATGGTCGTGTTCTTGTTTATGTTTGTGGTGATCGTGGTGGTGGTGGTGGTGGTGGTAATGGTGGTGGGAGTAATGGTACATGTACTGGGGTTGGACGTATTGGTGATCGGTGTACAGGCGCTGATGGTGGTTGTGTTGACGATAGATGTAGTGGTAACAGTGGTTATGATGGTAGTGAGGGTCGTGGTGATGGCGGTAGGAGTGATTGTGATGCTGTGGTCATGGTGGTTAAAGTGGTGGTAGTCGAATTGAAAATGGTGGTGGTTGTGAAGGTGTTGGTAGTGATGATGGTATAGATTGTGGCAGTAATAATAGCAGTATGGTAGTAGTGGGGATTGTGGAGGCGTGAGATGATGGTAGTGATTGGGATGATGGTGCAGGTGGCGGTTCTTGTAATTGTAGCAGAATTGCTGGAGGTGGAGGAAAAATTGTGTGATGATGATTCTGGTTGTTGTTGTAGTCGTAGATGTTGTTGGTGGTTATTGCTGCAGCTGATCGTGTTGGCTAAATAAATATGTTGTTGGTTTGCATTTTAGCTACACGATGTATTTTCAGGAATGGAATTTATTGAATTTTCAATTTCAATTGCACATAGTTGCACATATTCACATAGTGAATTCTGAAAAAAGAAACAAAGACACACTGTTACTCTAGTACATAAATAAAGTCTAACCTAGAAAAATAGAAAATCAAACTCAATATGTTTAAAGAATTTAAAAATGCAGAATACGTACTATACTCAGATATATATGCGTCATACCCTTTTTCTTAAACAGCAATGATGACAACACTTACTAACAAACGTTTCAGAACAGTTAGCTTTAAATATAACTCGTGTGTACGTGCACCTTTAAATCAATCCAAAAACAGAGCAAACAAGATATTCACTAGTTAACAAATTATTGTGACAATAAAAAGAAGAAAACATGATAAAGCATTGTTGTTAAACACTGATAGGTAAAAACAGAATAATTTAACTAGAAATAACCCCTATAAACCCAAACTCCCCGCAGTGATTACTTCCCTTGACAGTACATTATATCACTGCCACCAGCAAGTTTTTCGCCCAAATACAGGCGGATATTTTTTTTCTGGACTTATCTTCTCAAAATATAGTGTCTTTCCTTTAAAAATATTAATTTATCATATTAAAAATAAAAAGTAACTTAAAATATGAAAAAAATATGAAATTATGAAAGTCAAATTTTATAGTTTATGGAGGCCGCCATGTTTACTTCACGTGATACCCTATCGTAACGTGATCCTTGCTGGGGGCAGAGATTTAAATAGCAACGCGTGACGTAATCGCTGTGAGGAGATTTCTACAAACCAAGAAATGAAAGGATTCATTTTAGTCACCTGATATAGCTGATCTCAAAATACATCACTCTTAAGCAGAAAAAAAAACCCAGATGTCAATCTTGATAAAATAATAATAATACTCATTTATACTATGATAACATTATTACAATAAGAACTTACATCAAGTGGGGGTTAAAAGCTGCCAAAAGTGTCAAAGCTTCTTAGAAAAAGAAGAAAAACGCGCCACGCATGGAAGAATCAGGGGAGCTAACTCAAAAGAAAAAAATGGTACATATATATTCTGCGGCACATTAAAATACAAGATTTCGGAAAACAGCTGGCAGTACAATGTATGTTTTACAGTGTAATTAAGATGTCACACTCTAATTTGTTAAATTTGCATTCCATATCAACCACCTAAGGTAGTACAGCAAGTCCGCGGTCGTGTACGGGGCGCATTTTGGTATGTTGCTGGGCTCTTGCCTCAGTTGTGATCGGCGCTACCTACTGCGGAAATTTGATTGCCTTTCTGACCGTCAACAAATCTAATCCACCCTTCAACAGCATTCAGGAGATGCTGGAGATGAAAGGGACATTCACATGGGGATATCTGCCTGGGACGTTCTATGAGACTGCGTTCAAGGTACCTTAATCGCTTTGATATTTTGAGCAGAACAAAACTGTGTATACTTTATTAGATATAAAAATAACATGAAATTTTCAAGTGACCTTGGCGCAATCAAAACTTTTAAGTCTGTTAATTAAAGGCCACTGAACATAAACAGTTCCTCACCGCCTGGGTTCTAGACCAGGTCTGGGCAAGAACTTTCATGTGGGGATTTTTTCAGCTAGCCTGCGGTGCACTAGTGGTTCTGTCCAGACAAAAGTCCGGGGTATTGCTCCACCAATTTTACTCGACCTCGCCAATATAACTATAATTGTGTCAGTGCGTAATAAATCACAAACAACAGACGTTACTAAAGCCGGCATTCGGGTCATTTGCTGCTTCAGCTATATACTGAAAAGCCATCTATTTCTTTCATACACTAATTAATTTTAGCAAAACTTTTAATAATTTGCCATTTATATAAAACTGCTATAATGATTTCATTATTCACCCCAGACCTCGAGTAATAAGCTATTTCGGTCGGTTGCTGCGGCCGTGACAGAGTTCAACAAGACGGACCCGTCGGTTAACGCCAAATTTGCCATCGATCATCTGAACAAGGTCAAGGGCGGCGGATACGCCTACATATGTATGTACTATAGTTGTTTCTGTTACAATAACTGTTAAGGATGTACTTAAGGTCAAAGGCCAATCTAAATATACTACTCTGATAGTAAGAAATTATATAATGGATTAAAAAAGTTGATGCTTGACGTGTTTAACTTGTAGGCTATGTGATTAATTATATACATAACTCTACGTTGTGAGATCACAGCTGAAAGGGTCGTTAACCACTTAATGTGTGTACTATACACAGAGTACTTTAAAGAAAATCAATTTACAATATCTTTATATTGCTGTTATCTTACAGGCGATAAGTCCCGGACGGAGATCGAACGAGCATATGATTGTGATCTGATGACAATCAAAGAGACGTTTCTTCCTCAAGAGATAGCCTTCGGTCTTCAGAAAAACTCACCTCACACACGGATTTTCTCAAATCAGTATGTATGACGAAGAAAATAATTGTTTATGGCTCGACACATTAAGTGGTGTACATTGTCTGAATGATTTGGTTTTTATCTTACTTTAAAGGAAAATAAGATAGATGTAAGTTTGCCGGCTGTCTATTTTCTAAAGAATATAGAACTTCAGTGGGCTCTCCAAACAAAACTAAAAATTGGCGAACGACTAAACGAAAAAGTGGGAAAAAACACTAAAACAGCTGAGGTGATCTCCCTTGCATTACAAATGCCAACAGAAACCAGAAAATAGTAACTATTATGCAGCAGAGACAACAGAGTCGCATCGCATATATTTCCACTATTTAGTTTTACAACTTGCAACTCTCGCTTCAACGCCTTCTGAAGGCTCAAGGCATTTAAGATATCCTTAAGAAACTTAAGGTACCGTCGGTCAGTCACGATAAATTTGTGAGTCTAAACCAGTCTTTTTTCTCTTATTTTTTCTCTGGTGATAATGATGTTGATTCTCTTTATGAGTATCGGAATATGAATGATTTTTAAATCTCATTTTTGTCATGGTCTTAATATTCCTACGATTTTAAATATGGTAATGATAAATAAAATGATGATGACGACGACAAGGAGGAGGAGGAGGATTATAATTATGCTGCTGCTGTTGATGATAATAATAATAATAATAATAATAATGATTATGATGATGATGATGATGATGATGATGATGATGATGATGATGACAACGACGACGACGGCGATGATGATGATGATGATGATGATGCTAATGATAATTTTCTAATTGTGTAAATGTTCATAACACTCTCTTCCATGTACTTTCGTGTGCTAAAATTTAACGTATTGTCTGTCTGTATGTCTGTCTGTCCGATAGGATTATGAAGATTCACGAGTCGGGTCTACTGCAGCTGTGGAAGCGGAAGTGGTGGCCTAAGGCCCAGTTTTGTGAGGCCGAGAAATTGGTCACTGACACCACTCCTGTAACGTTGCTAGACGTCCAAAGCGCCTTCTACGTCTGCGCCATGGGCGTTGTTGTCAGCTGTGTTACATTCGTGGTCGAGCTAGTTATTTACCGCCGAAAGAAGGGGAAAACTTCTGTGACCGGAACTGACTGTCAAACCGGAAGTGACATAAACAGAGCTTCCAGTTCAATATCCGCAATATCCGGTCGATTAAAGACACAGACTTCGACAAGTACTTTGATTTCAAGAATGAATTGATTATTAATAATGAAAGGTAGAGTTGAGATATAGGTAGTTGTGAGCTACTGACACTTTTTGTCAGTAATGCTGTATTTCTGAACATAAACACAACTTTTACATACGGTCTTATGGAAACCTTTATTAAGTACAATATCCGAACTTGCAAGAGGAATAAAAAAAATATTTTAAACTCATGCGCAGTGAATCGCTGCGCATCAATTACTGCCGTGGTGAGTGATCACGTGACCACAGTGCTTATATACCACGTGACTCGCTTGACCATAGAGCTTTGATTGTTTACATTCTATCTACATGCCATTTGACCAACGATAACCTGTATGCAGTGTGTGTGGACACAAATGACATTTTAGCATAAGATGGGGTGGGGGCGGGGGTTGAAATGGTAGTGAAAGTAGGATATTTAACGAATGCATTTACAAGAGAATTGTGGTGCAGACGAAAGCTGACAAAATCATGTATTAATTAGTTTCTTATTAGCAGAAACTGAATAAATTATTATAGAAAATATATGTTTAAAGTCATTTAAAGTATTATAATTCTCTAAATTAATTATTATTGTTGAACAACTGTTGAATCTTTAAAAATAGTTTCAATAATGTGGTAACGTTAGCAGAGAGCTCTACCGACAACACACCGTATCAGAGAGCTCTACCGACAACACACCGTATCAGAGAGCTCTACCGACAACACACCGTATCAGAGAGCTCTACCGACAACACGCCGTATCAGAGAGCTCTACCGACAACACACCGTATCAGAGAGCTCTACCGACAACACACCGTATCACAGAGCTCTACCGACAACACACCGTATCACAGAGCTCTACCGACAACACACCGTATCAGAGAGCTCTACCGACAACACACCGTATCAGAGAGCTCTACCGACAACACACCGTATCAGAGAGCTCTACCGACAACACACCATATCATTACTCCTAAAGATCCGAATTCTAGAAAGGGAGATTACTGCGAAGATTGCAATTGTTTTTGTTAATGTTGTTTCCCTTAATTTTGAATAAAGCGAGAATTATTTTGTGAGATATTAGTGTTATGTCCTGACACAATTAAGTTTATTATTCTCAGTTTTGACACACTGTTTATATTTTTTTTAACCCCAACCCTACAATATTGCCGATAGACCATGATATGTCGTCTGTTTGCTTTAAATAAGAATATAAGCACAACGCTCTTTAGTTACAAAATATGCAAAACATCAGCGGCTGGATAAGTTATTTTCCTCATAATTATTTCTTTAAAGATGGGTCAACATGTATAAAGGACTTGCTGAATGTAGGAATTCTGCTATTCTACCAACATTTGTCCATAAAGGTCTGAACTAACCGTAAACGAAAGTCCATTTCTATAGAATACACCGCGAATCAGAAAAAGAATAAACTTAAAAGTGGACCACCGCTACCTGTTGGGATTCCTCGGATAGTTTCGGCTATAAAACGATCAGATGTAACTGTTTGAAGGATGAGTACGCAATAACTACATTTTTACGCAATAACTTGACTACACTTTAAAGGTGGTATCCGACAGTTTGGACCATTATTTTCCTCTCAAGTGATCAAATAAATAAATTATTGTTACCTGAAAAGATCCTGTCATATGTTCTTTACTAATGTCCTTTATTTATTTTTCTTTTGTAAAAAATGTAGCATAACACCCCATCCGCCAAAACAAACAAGTATTTCCTATCTATGCCACGCTGCACAGTTAGCTATTTTTAAACTAGTAAAACAGCGTGAACGCTTATCTTTCAAATTACGTTACATGATCATAATCAGCTCTGTCGTTAACAACTATTTTAGCTAAAAAAATTGTCTTGCTTATTTATAGATTTGGAAAGAATTGACATTTAAAGCGTATTATTTCACGACGTGTACTGTCAAACAATTCAGGCAATGTTCACAAAATCGACCTTTTTTAAACTAAAGTATGAGTTTATTCAGATGTTAGGCCTAAATTCCCCGAAACGGGGGTAATATAATGTTACACGAGTTTAAACAGTTTCTCTAACAGTAATAAGTGTATGGTTACAACCTTAGCATTGTTTTGCACTTTCATAACCCACCTTTCATCTCATATAATGTTAAGTACAAAACTTCTTCTGCGGCTTAGATTGATGAGGGTTTGAACTTTTGTTGAAATGGAGTATTTGCTACGTCACAGTCGCCGAGATATGCCACTCATTGCTAGGTGCCTTCATTCTTCCAAGAATGGTGACGCATGTCCACTTGCACCGCTATATGTAGTGTTTGTCATGGTAATAATGTATTTATAAAACCACTGGGACACAGATGGTATGGACTAAATATAGGTCACAAGCTGTTGCTAATATATATCAAATTTCTACCGATACTAAGCTAAACAGAAATCATTAAATATGTCTATTCATAACTCCTAAACCATATATACGGGTACTTTTAAGTACTTAAAGGTGTATCCTATAGCTTGCCTATATTAAATACGCGTACCAATATCTAACCTCCGCTTTGGGGAATTTGGTTATACTTTGTGCATAAACCCATACTTTAGTCGCTATAAAGACGATTTGAACACGAACTTTATTGTTAGATTGTACTAATAGTGAAAAAAATATTGTAAATGTTCACTCTTTCCAACTCTATAAAAAGCGCGATAGTGGTCTCTGCTGAAAATAGATATCGACCTCAGAGCGGATTATCTGGATGACTTTATAAAAGTAAGTGGTCACGTGGCTTCCTTGGTTTAAAAATAGCAATCTCTGCATAGTGGCTCGGATAGTAAACACATGTTTGCAGTCGGGATTAATTATTGACTGTTCACACAAATCTTTGGCATTAATCAATAGCATTTTGCAAGACCTTGTACCAATGACTTATTCTGTTTTTTGAGAAAAAATGTTTTAGGGCCAAAGTGTCGAATACCACCTTTTAAAGTTATATATGGGTTGGATTTTCATCATTAAATATGGTGCACGCACGCACACACACGCACGCAGGCACACACACCCACACACACACACACACACACACACATTGACACTCAGGGCTATCGTTGCCAAATCCAACATAAATTGTAAGCAACAATATGAATTTTATAGTGTTTATTCACGAATATCTAAGTTTATACGGGTTAATGGCTACGGTCAAAGAATGAACAACGTTAGAGATAAATATCCCCAACCAATGCCAGGGAGAGTTAATATATCTGACTGTTTGCAATATTGATAAGGTGTTTGGAAACAACTAGAGCCTGTCATTAATGACAAGAATTAAAAAAAAAGAACAACGGTAGCGAAAGTTATCGGATAAAATTCTAGAAAGTATAACATTTAAAAACAAATGGATGGACGGGAGTTCTTACAAGATTGGCTCGTATGGTCGAGCAGATGAGCAGAAGTGCATAGAGAATATTTGGCTAGCGAAGATTAAAGAAATAGAGGCTTTTTGTGGATTTGGATGTATGCTCGTACTTTATTTCACGAGTGGTCGCAGAAAAAAAAAACGACGCAGCCACGAGTGACTTTTTTCTGTGACCAAAAGTGAAAAAAATACGACCTTACACTGAAAGCGACATTTTTATTTAATGTTTATTTCGTCTTTTAAAATTAATCAGCTGTTTAGCCATGCCAACAGAAATTACTAATTGCTTCCATCGGGCTCCTGAGTGGAAATGATAACCCTATGACAAGGTTTTCTTTCAATTGTATTTCTCACTTTTTCACCCAAAGTCACTACATTAAATGATATCTCACAAGGCTGCGGCAACTCTAATATCGCGAGGTTTGCCGAGAGATTTACATGTTCGTGCCTTGTGTGGTAACATTTTCTTTTTTCAACACAATGACCTGTTTGTATTATTATTTATACAAGAACATTGTTTAAATAGTAAGAGCTAATTGTGGTCTGTATTCTGGACGTGGAATTCGTGTTTTAGAGGGTTTTGTAATATTTTTATGCGCGTCTGACAAAGGAAATCCAAATTGTACACTTTCATGTTGCCTTTTGCATTAAAAAAATATGTTGCAAATTAGACGAATTTAACAGTCAAAATATAAAATTGCTCAATAAAAAAAGGCGACCCAGTTCTTTCAATTTACTGTAAAAACTTTATGAATGCACTTCGATAGCTTTTTATATGCCCTTTAGAGTACTTCTGATGTATAAGTTTTATCATTAATGGCCATTTTATTGTCCGTGGAATGAACTAATGACTATTTTTCCTGGTGAGTATTTCATTCCGTGTCATCTGGCTATCGCTCACATATGAAATTAATGTTAGAATTGTACATCAACAGCATGCGTGTGAAACATATTGAATTAAGCCGTTATCAGTGTTCCATTATTTCTGTTATCCATATGTTTAAAGGTTCAGTAATAAACCATGTCGTTAGAGGAAATGTGACTTTGTATCTGGTATAGTCTAGTCATGTTGGCGGCACCAGATATCAACAGCTGTGATGGCCGAGTGGTTAAGGCGTTTGACTCGAAATCAAATGGGTTATACCCGCGCAGGTTCGAATCCTGCTCGCAGCGCGAAACTTTTTTTATTGTTAAAAAAGTCACTCACAATATGTCAGCTTTCTCACTTTTTAAAATTTATATTGACGGGAACAGCTGAATAGTTTCATTAGGACTGTTCTGTAGTTTTCAGCAAATCTAGTTTTTGACAGATATTGGAGGCCTAGTTGAATTTCATATTAATAGTATGAGGACAATGAACATAGATAATAAAAGGCTTTTATTCCGTCATTTGTTTCATGATTAATATAATGCTATATTGCTCATTTAGCACCAGACCATTATAACATTACAATAAAATAGCATGCGATTGGCTACAATTTACTTCGTACATAAATTTGAGCGATACTACATTCGAAAATAAACTGACAAGAACTTTACACAAAACTTAAATATAAAAACCAATCAACTTGTTATAATAATACTAACATGACTGGGTTACAATTGGTCAATTAATATAGACTAAGCTTTAGTAATTTGCACAGAACAGTAGACTATAATATAACCTCTGTTCATTTAATTATACATTAACACAAGTTTCTTAAAATGTGTTGTCGTCAAGTTGGGATGATTGCTTTACTAATCGTTTTGAACTTAACTTTTTGGTATATCCCCGAACTGCGTATGCGCATGCCCATGCGCATGCTCATGGTATGATATTTGTTACGTGTACATGCCATCCTGAAAATGCGATGACTGGCTCAATGTATCTTGTACCTGTGCAAAACTGTGGCAGAGCCATTTTAAGAAAGGACTTTTGAATGGTAGCACAGACAAGTGTTGAGGGTGGTATCCAACAGTTTGTCCACATCGAATGTATGTAACAATATTGTCACACTGTCTTAGCGAATTTGGGCATAATTTCGGCATAAATTCATACTTAAGTCAAAGTAAAAACGATTTTGAACACTAATTATGTTGTATGACAGTACAAATTGTAAAAAAAAAATATCATTTTAAATGTTCATTATTTCCAAATCTATAAATAAACACGATAGTGATCTCCGCAAAAAAAAATATTACGTGATCTCAAAAGTAAGTTGTCACGCGTTTTCTTAAAAAAATTCGTTAAAAATAGCTATCTTTGCAGGGTTAGTCAGATAGGAAATTATGATTCATTGTTCACCCAAATCTACAGCATAAATGAATGGCACTTTGCAGGACCTTTGCGGGTAATAATGTCTTTTTTGAATTTTTCGATAAAACAATCTTTGGTCAAACTGTCGAATATTACCTTTATTAAATCAACTTCATGTTCGATTATTTGAGTCTTTAATTATATTCTAACTACCTGGGTAGAACCAAACAATCGAATGAGTTGCAATAGACTGAAAGCGCAGAGAGGTTGTGTTATAAATATTTGATTCGATATTTCATACGCCATGTCCGTCAAATTATTAATTCGTAAACCTATAGTTACCACTGTCTCATATAATATGCACTACAATAGCTAGGCTTAATTTGACAAATACAATTGTTTCTATTATTGGATGTTGCAAAGAATTACAAGAAACGATTAGCTAATGAGTACACTCACTGAACTGAAAAAATAAGCATGGAAATTAATTTGGTCGCTAAACTATAGTATATTTACCCAGAATTCTTTTTGTTTTATTTCATGTTGAATAACAATGCATCCTACGAAGCAATCGACAATCGCAGTTACAATATCGCGGAGTTGGAGGTTGCCTTGTCATTTTGGTCGATAAATGGATGGCTTAACAAGACATGTAGAAGCCTTTGTTGAGTTTGGGCAAAAAATAAAACTATTAAGGTAGCTACAAAATCAGTCAGCAGTAAGGACGATGAATGCAGGACGGGTTTTTCTGTCGAGTGTTTTGTTGTTTGCCGTCTTAGCCTACTATGGACAATGCGTGGAAATGACGTACGTAACAATTGGTAAGTGGCTGTCTTTTTAGTTTGTTTTAAACCTTCTTTTTCCAACTGTTTTACAGTAAAATACATTCGAAAATATTTCAACTGGAATATGACTGAAACGAAAGCTTAAAGACCGAATTCAGATGTGTATCCTATTAAAAACGGCTGTTGCGATTAAACTTATTGAATGTTAATATGTGTCAACAGTAAATAATCTGTTTTATTAAGATTACTATTTTACACAGGATGTTTTCATTTTAAAGGTGGTAACCGACTGTTAGTCTATCTCAAATTCATGTAACTATACCTTACCACTGCTTTGGGGAATTAGATCATAATTTCTGCATAAACTCACACTTAAGTATAAGTAAAGTCGGTTTTAAACACTGCCTAAATGGTTATACAGTACAAATCGCGGTAAAAACTCTCTAAAAATTCAACCATTCCAAATCTATAAATAAGCACGATAGTGATCTCTGCTAAAAATAGATACCGACGTCAGAGCAGATTACCTGGATGACGCTATTACGTAATCTCAAAAGTGAGTAATCACGTGGTTTCCATATTTAAAAATAGCTATCTCTGCAGCGTGGCTCAGATAGGAAGTACCCCTTTGTAATGTCGATTGGCGATTTATCATGGACTGTTCACACAGATCTTTGTTATCATTGAAAAGCTTTTTGCAAGACCTTTTCAGGCACTAATGACTTATTTGGTTATTTGAAAAAAAAATGTTTGGACCAAACTGTCGGATACCACCTTTTAGGCTACGTAGCCTTTTAATACTATGATTAGGATCCTCGGCTTTTGCAAAGCGTATTGGCAACGTCGCGCAAACCGTTTCTTATGAAAAATGTAGAAACAGTCAGTAAAAACCTTACTCGAACTGACACTAGTATAAGCCATTTTGTTAATTATCTGTAGAGTGAAAGTCACGTGACATTTTGACGCGACATTGAGCCGTGGTGAAAATAGCCACTGTGATTCCCTTGTGTATTTTGTAAACATTAAAAAACAACACGGTTTTAACCTTTTAACCATGCGCTCACTTTAAATTCAACTAAGTTGAAATGTAATACCACTTGCATTTGGTGTTATATTAAAAATAATAAAAAAGTAACAAATGTATAACATATGTTCGAGTTATTGAAAGAAAAGAAAATCCTATAAAGAACAATGGTGTATTGTTTGTGCATACCAACGTGCTGTCTTGTCATTGGTTACATTGTAAGGCGATTAAATTCACTTTTTGGACGACAAGATACTCTTAACCATGAAATTTTCGATTTAAATTTTAATATAATTATATAATAACTAAATTTAATATATTCCTTATCTGTATTACAGGTGGTTCTGATATCATTTGAAACTGTTAAATATGACGAAAAAGTCGGCCCTTTTAGTCATGATTTTTTTCTGATGTATAATTAATTTATCAACAATATTTTTTTTTAACATAACCTAAAATATTATTTTATCCTTGCATGTCTGTAAACCTAGAAATGTTCGATTCGTATACCACCTTGTACAATCTTTTTTACGCCCTGTGAGGATTTCCACTTATCTAAAGCAGTATTTGAAGTTTTCTATCATTTCTTTTTAATCACCCATTTTTTCGATATATTTTACTGTGTCACGATAAAATCCGGATGAATTAGTTTTCCCCTAAATACGTAAATACTTAAATAAATTGGTTAAAAGTAATTTCGTTCTATTGTCTTTCTTCCGTCTTTATATTTTTCATCTGTCTCTTTCTCTCTTTCTCTCTCTCTCTCTCTCTCTCTCTCTCTCTCTCTCTCTCTCTTTCTCTCTCTTTGCTCTTTTACATTAGGTTCGCCTGCGTGACTTCTGCGTGTCTTCCTGTCTCTCTTTTTACCTTTCTCTCTCTTTTCCCTATCAGTATGCTTGTCTACCAGCCTGGATTTTGCGTACCTACCGCCCCTCTCTCCTCTCCTCTCTCTCTCTCTCTCTCTCTCTCTCTCTCTCTCTCTCTCTCTCTCTACCTCTCTCTCTCTCTCTGTCTCTCTCTATTTGTCTCTCTCTCTCTTTCGTTCTGTGTCACTCTCTCACTCTCACTCTCTCTTTCTCTCTCTCTCTCTTTCTTTCTCTCTCTCTCTCTCTCTCTCTCTCTCTCTCTCTCTCTCTCTCTCTCTCTCTCTCTCTCTCTCTATCTCTCACTGTTTCTCCCTGTAATCGTTTCTCACTCCATTCCTCTCTTGAGATTTGCTTTCAAATGAAATGTACAAAGCCATGGCGAGGGGCAATATCCTTTCTCATTGGAGATCACAGACAATCATAATCGCCTTCTGTTACCGTAACGAGTTTTCGTAGCAAGATATCAGGTTTATTTGCACTTAACTTAGATGAAAGGTTGGTTATTATCTTGTTTCTCATTTGATGATTAAATGGGAATCCAGCGATGTTATCGATTAGTTATGGTCAAGTTAGATTTGTTTTGTTTTTGCAACCTTGTTTTTTTTATAAGATATACATACTGAATGCAACAGTGACAGTGTTGCTAGAACAATTTAAGAGAACGAACATTAAATTTATATTAAAATTATCTAAATTAAAAGAGGGAATGTTGACATATGTAAGATATATAAAATAAAGCTTAAAGGAGCAAGGAAAGCCGGGGGTTCCATTCGAAACATTTTCATCCACTGATTTTAGCTGACCGTTGCCTAATTACCATAATTCTGTTTGTGCGGCGTCTTTAAACCAAACCTCCTTATACTCGTTTACATTTCCATAAAGTAATAGGATGCTTAAAGGTTTACACTACATTCAAAACCGGACCTGGTAGAGCAATCGGTAGAGCGTCGGCGTTTGTAATTTTATAAACGCATCAACTTCCTTCAAAAAATTTAACATATTTTATCTCTTGTACTTTCTCCAGTGTCTGTGTTAAAATCAGACATTTGTCCTCTGACTGTTTCGTCGCTTGTGTTTCCTCGCTCACATAATTACTACTGTTTGTATATTAATTATATACTCATATGTCACCTGTAGTGATTTGAATTATAAAAGAATAGTTGAGTTAAGTCTAAAATGAATCGATAAAATAGAAGTGTTACCAGCATAATTGCAATCTCTATCAATGGCTAGAACAATGAGATTGAGAAAGGTGTGAAATCGGTAAAACAATACGTTTTATGATAATAGATAATTACTGTTATTAATAAATAATAAGTTGCAGTGGGTAATTCAAAACGGAAATGAAGTGCGCGCTTCAGCTATTTCATAAAACAGTTTCAGATTATGTTCTAAATTAAAGAATGGTTATTATTTAGCGAAACATACCACGAAACTATTTTGGTATCACACAACAATTTATCATTTCCACTTTTAATAGATCTCATTTGAAGGAAAAGTATCGGTCCCTGTAGTTCTATGGCGTGTGGAACGTTGCAAAATTCGAAAGAAAATATTTGAGATAAATTGCATATTTATATTCTAAATTTTTTCATTTATCTTAGAAATAATAATATTTCTATGGTAAAATTTAGCATTTATATAGTAAAAACATATTTTTGTTCTATATTTATATTTATATGGTAAATTTTCATTATGTGTTATAAAACAAGCATACTTTTATATTTGATAAAGTGAACAAATATTTATGTTCAATCATTGCATCATGGGATACTTATAACATTTGTAACGAACGATTTCAATCGACCTCGATATTTGGCGGATTATTACAAACATGGCTGCCCCCACCAGGTATGTATCGGTACGGCTTTTCAATATAATTGATATTACTTTTAATCTTTACATCATACAGTAAGCAGTCTGTTTAAGATAATATTATTAACTGCTATTATTAACGAAGAGGCAATTTCCAAATCGAGGGTGGCAGCCATGTTCGGAATATTGTCCAATGAAATCGTTTGTTACAATCATTACCCATGATGCAATTATTGAACGCATTTTTTTCTTGCCTTTTTATAGAATATAAAAAAATTACCACATACATATTTTGTTTTTAATTAAATAAAAAATATTGAACATAAATATTCTTATGCAATACAAATGTGGAATTTTACCACATACATATAAAAATATACAATATAAATATGTATTTATAAGACATAAAAATATTTTTTGAATTATGCAACGTGTCACACGCCATATAGTTCGTTTGTATGTGCTTTATGTTGTCTCACTTTGATGGGGTATTTTTATTTACACTGTTTGTTTGTGAGAAAAAAAAATGAAAGTGTGAGGTTAGAGCTCTGTACAAAGGCGGCAACTGTTGTCTTTTTGTGTGTGTGTGCAATGTCTCGTCTCTGTGTTTTTGTCAGTTTAATTTACTTTATAAGCCTTTGTCTATAGACAGTACAAATTATAATACCTGTCGTAATTCTTATAGGATCTTTTCTCATTTTCCTATCTCAACGCACTTTCCTGTCAGTTTTGAAGCGGATCCCTATACAGTATGAGACCTGCCTCACTAGGTGGTGAGGCCCCATAGTGCGGGGCAGCCTAAGGACGTCCCCACTAAGCGCCGACACAGTTAATTGATATACATGAACATAAAACTACACAGTCTTTTCCTGTACTTGAATCAGCTCTCTATTGGGGCTTAATACACGTACATGCAAGTTAACATCTAGTTGTATCATTGTAAATGTTAGTTTATTGGGTTTATCATCCCACCACCAGTATTTAAGTTATCTGGAGACGGTTTCTTCTTGAAACAGATATGGTGCTGCCTTCACTTTATATAGCATGCCGTGGACACCTGGCATGATACCACACCCAGTCACATTATCCCGACATCGGGCAAACCAGTCGTGGAACTACCCTTATATTTGCTTGAGCGTTAGCAAGTGAGTTATAACACTAACATTTTTTACGACTTTGGTATGTCGCGGCCCGGGTTCGAACCCGGGGCCTCCTGTACATGGAGCCGACGCTCTCCCGATTTCGCTACAAGGCCGGTCAATGTAAGTGCTATTGCTGAGTGCATGTTTGAGTTACACAGTAGCAGGGTATAGAATTTGCATCGACATGAAGTTTACGTCCCATAAAAGTAAAGTCTATCATTTGAGGGGCTCTTATGCAATATGCCATTATTGTGTGTGTGTGGGGGGGGGGGGGTATTTTTAAGTTCAGAATTTTAATGCGTTCTGTTGCAGGCGTGGTAGCTGACTTCTCATCACTCGTTCCGGAAACGTTAAACGTGCTACTCCAAGGATACAACGTCACATACGTCTGGGCTAGTGTGGACACAAATGAGATTTTTCAGGTGTACAGCGCAGGTAAAGAATGTTTTAACATATTTATATATACTCGCTGAAAATCGCCAATGTTCATTTTCGTGGGATTTTCCAAACGCAGTCAGCGACATTGTGATTAACAGAGAATAATATATATATATATATAGTAAGTCATTTACACTCATAACATAAAAGTAAAAATGACGCAAAACATCATTCTGGTCGCCAATGACCACTCCCTCACAATGCTATTACATTTGCCTCTGTCACAGACTCAGACAGCTTAAGGCCATGTGACTCAATGACTCAACAAGATCACCAGGTGATACGTCTGCAAGAAATATGAAAATTCGACTGGGCGTTTAAGCTAATGAAATATAAAATGGATAACAGGTATTGGCGTCCGTGCTGAAGCGATTAAACAAATAACCAGTACAGTATACCAGTATTAACATTTGTACTGTAGCTTCGTCGAAAATAGAACATTATGTACTTTTATGAATAGTTGTGTATGTTTTTTGACAAAACGTTCGTTAGGGGAACATATTCTAATAACTGCTAACAAGCATTACACATTTCCGCAGGATTATGAAAAGAGGTGTGAATAATTAGGTTTTGCTATGTAGCAATAGGGATAGCTGACATGTCTAATAACGCATTGTCATTGTTTCATACGTAAATTGCTGATACTGTGTCATCTTTGTATAAGTAAGTGTCTATTAGGCGAGATTCTTCTTTATCTTCGCCTGACCTTAACGCATCCAATGAGAAAATTGAAGGCGGTGCTATTTCATCGTTAGATATGTTGGGCGGAGTCTGCAACACGTGACCTCAGATAACTGATTATTTACCTCCCTTTTTTTCCACGACATGAGGTTAAACCGGAACGTGAGTGTGCCAAAATAGCTAACCCTGTAAGCTTCTTTTTTTAATTCTTCCTCACTTCTCTTTATTCTTTTATTTTTTAATTGCTATTTACTCCACTTCCCTTCACCACTCCCCCCACCCCCCTTCAGTTTATTTTACAATGAGGTTCACTCTAAGCAAATTCGGGGAAAGCTTTTGAAATATGAATAGTATGGATTAATTTTCTTTTTTAATTTCTGCTGTTTGCCCCTTCTTGCTTTTGTCAAATTCCATCATTTATGTTTACGATTTTAAATTGCCTTCACTACAATTGAGTATCTGTATTTTAGCAGTCTCCATGCACCAAGTGACGTCACCATAGAACGACTAGCTTCACCGTATTTATCCTTTACATTGTTTGGCCGACCGAAAATAACGATTCAGATATTTTCTCAAATCGGAGACCCCCGATTGGTCGAAAGACTTGTGTCAAATCAGGTCAAACACTGAAGTATTCTATCAGTTTTGGCATATTCCCAAATTTGCTTGCAATACATTCAAATACATTGATCTAACACCACTTCTGTGATGCACGACATGGTGCAACCATTTTTTTGTGTGTGGAAGTTTTGGAATTATTCTACCACCGCGTTATATCAATTCTCGCGTTATGACAAAACACATTACAACGTGCTCGTGTTGTAGCTACACTATTGTCATGTACTTAAATATTTTATACGTCAATACTATCAGTTCTATTAACTTAGGCCATTCTGGAGTATTCTTTTAGCATAAAAGATGGTATCCGACAATTTGGACCGAAAACTCTTTCCTCAAATAACCAAATAAGCCATTATTATCTGAAAAGATATAGCAAAACGCTGCTCATTGGTGCCCTATATGTAGATTAGTGTAAACAGTGAAACATAAATCCAAATTTCTCATTTTAGACAGGTATTTCCTGTGTGAGCCACGCTGCAGAGATAGCTATTTATAATAAGGAAAACCACGTGACAAGTCAATTGCAAGAAGTTACGTTTTATCGTCACCCGGGTTATCAGCTCCGACGTCATTATCTATTTTTAGCAGAGATCACTCTCGTGCATATTTATAAATTTGGAATGATTGGATTTTTAGAGTGTTGTTATCGCGATTTGTACTGTCTTAACAACATAGACCGTGTTCAAACCCTTTGCTTATACTAAAGTATATATAAAGTATATATAAATTATGCAGAAATTATGCCCTAGTTCTCCTAAGCAGTAGTAAGGTTTTGTTACATGAATTTGAAATAGGCAATCTGCCGGATACCACCTTTAAGGGTAAACAGATTATGATTTTTCTGAATATTTTAAGATTAAATACATATCCAAATTTCCCAAGAAAAAAAAAGTTACGTTTGTTTTCAGTCGAGCTTTTTGACAACGATCCCACTATTGACATCATTATACATGCTGACGTCAGTGATGCGTCACAAAAGATGCCCCACGTTCTGCAGCCTAGGAACAAGAGACTAGTGTCATGGGGAGTCAAACAGACAGACAGGCATAAGGTAAACATATAACATACTGTAACAGATTCGAAGAATAAAAGAATAATGTAGAGGAGGGGACGGGAGATTGAGAAATATATAGATCCGGGAGGAAATATGACTACAAGTTACAACAGAGATGGATCCGGTGGGGGGGGGGGGGGGGGACTATAACAATGGTGGTTTGGTCAAACTTATAATTTATGTAATCAGTTTCTTACTGTGCTGGAAAATAGGTGATATCGGTGATAATAGAGATAGTGATTTTATATAGGGGTTAGTAATTTGGATTATTTTTAAATTATAAGGATCGATATCACGAAAGTCATTTATTGGTGATACAACAGTCAGACCACATAAACCAGGATAAAGTGAAAGAAAAACAAGTGGAAGTTATATTAAAGGCTTCTTGCGCCAATGTTTATGTAGGGTTTCCATTATTACAAATAAAATGCCACTTCTTAAAATCGTCTGCAGTACATTTTTAATATCAGTTTTTAATTTTCATTTTGATTATTTTCTTTTCTCCAGATTCCACCAGTGAACGTATGTTCTGGCTTATCCGTTTTGCCATCACCTGATCCACGAAAGATTCACTGTGCTGCGAGAAAAACGGATGACCTGGGAAGGTTATCTCCTTCTTTGTCATTTTCATCGGTTGTTAATGGTGCCATTACACTTACTACATGTACAAAGTATTAGTAAATCGATTTCAAGACCATTAGTATACTGATATAGATCATCATTAAAAATACATCTTGAACAGGTGGTGCGCAAGGTATATCGTTGGTTGACTTCTTAGTCCATATATGTATCCAGGGGATAGGGAGATAATGTGCAAGTGGTCTGGTTAGCTCGGTCAGTAGTGCATTCCCCCTTGTTGGGAAGGGTCCAGGATTCGAGTCCTGGACTGGCTGCACATTTTTCCATATGTTACAATGGCGCAAAACGTAAATGACCCGCGGTTGTTATGGTACAGGTGCTTAAGAAGTGCTTGTGAGTTGCTAGTAGAGTTAATATCTGTGGAAATTCGAGAACGAATTTCAAGTTGCCCTTGGTGTATGTAGCTTGGTGATATTGAGAGAATCTGTAAGCGGTCCGGTTAGATCCTTCAGTAGAGAACTCGCCCTATCAGCAAAGGGTCCCGGGTTCGAGGCGTCCCTGACTGGCTGCACATTTTTCTCCCTATGCTACATATACTGTTCAATGTCCTGAAAGCGATATGTCATAAGAATCCATTATTTACGTTTAGCTTGAAATTTAGACCAAAGACCAGTAGGCACGGATTTGGGATAAACTGGGTGTGGTATTACGTGCGTAGGACTTGTGTTAACAACTTGATGTCATCAGCTTCTGTATTTCACACGTCCACTCACACTTTATTCTTGGAACTTCGTTTTAGTTAAAATAAGTCAGATACACATGCAAATAATACTGTTGCATCTTTTGTGCATTTCCAGCTACACTACGGCCAACAATTCTATTGTAAACGTCATTCCTGGGTCTATTGCATCACTGCTAATTCGCTCCAAATGGCATCACGTGATCATACTCCATAACAACGACACAGGTACGTGACTATTTGACACATTTTTAAAAAGCGTGTCACCTTTTTAATAATGCAAAAAGTGACGCGACACTGTTGTTGTAGACTTCTTTTTTCAGCCTTTTTGCCTTGGGAGGACTGCAGTCTTTGTGGAAGCGCATTGATATATCACATGTTTTTTCGCATTTCAGAACACGACGTTTCCGCCATCATTGACAGCCTCTCCAAGAATGAAATCTTGATGATGGTTATTAACGTTGATAAGGTGGACAATCTACATAACATGATGTACAGATTGTATGAAAACGAGTCCAAACTGGCCGAAGCACTGCGATTCCTCGTTGTTTGCCGACATACATGCGTCCAGAATGTTCTTCATGCGGTATGATTCTAAAGAAAATCAATGTTTTAGTAATTGTCGGACTTATTTATCCAATCAGACGCTGGTTTTTAAACGGTTGTCTTTTGCAACGAAAAGGACCAGACGTTAATCTCGTCTTTGAGCAAACATTATATATATTGCATTGACATAGAAAATAGGGACAAACACTGCACATTTTGGCACTAAGACGCCACTTCTGTACAATCGGAACTCCTCGGGTAATTCCGTCCTCGGGACAATCATCCCTCGGATGTATCTGGTACAATGATACTTGCTCAAATCACGATCGTTTTGTTCGCCGGAAGTCGGAAGAAGATGCTTAAAATGTAGTTCGCACAAAGCATAAACAATGGGGTCGTTTGACAGCTGCGTCTTTGCTGCGCCGGGTAAATTAAACTTGGATGATTTAAATTTGAAGCAGCCACTAAGTGAATTTTTACGGGCATAGTACTATAGTGAGCTGTCATCCGAGCTGCCATCTTTGTTTTGTCGTCTTTCACAAAATAAGTCCCATTTAGGGCAATGGTCAAGATAATCCGACTACCTTTATACATCCGAGAGATGTTTTGTGCATTATCCGAGGTGTTCTGATTGACTTCTGTGATCAGATTCCCGTGATTTTGGCAGCATAATGCCGACAAGTACACAAACTATCCCATGATTAGTACATGTCCGTATGTTTTAGACACTCCAATCGACAAAAAGTGCATTCTTTTTTACGTTTCTTTTGTATTTATGTATTGCACCGACATATTTATGTTCAAATTCTCCCACTGTTTGCTGGTGGAGATAGACCATTGACAAATATCTAGGAAAATGCGACGCCGCGTTTGCTCGCTGAAAACGAAACCTTTCTGGATGGGACATAAGAACTGATCTAAAACTTCCCGACTTAAAACTTGGGACTTTGAAAGAAGATGTTAGTAATATGTTTTGTCTTGCTTTGTAGGCCAATACATTTGATGACGAGATGTCGACGAGAAAAATGAAAACTTTGTTGAAACAATTTTCATTGTGGCTTGTCGTTCTCTATGGTTACGAGATACCGATGTCACGCGAACTCCACGCATGTGCAAACGATCTTGATAATGTGGCGGTGGTTGGAGTTCCAGAGTGGAAAGGCTCACCTACACAGGTTTGATGACAAGATTACGCTTAGTTAATGTAATTTCGTCACACACACACACACACAAACACGCACGCACACACACTCACACTTACAAAAACACACCCGCCAACACACACACGCACACACACGCACACACACGCACACACAAATGCACACACGCACACGCACGCGTACACACTTGCACACACACGCACACACACATACGCACGCACACGCACACACACGCGCACACACACATGCACACACATACACACACATACGCACACACACACACACACACACACACACACACACACACATGCACACACATACACACACACATGCACACACATACACACACATACGCACACATACACACACACGCACACATACACACACGCACACGTATATACATGTGTTAAATCTCGCTTCCTTCTGTACTGACATTTTCAAAAACTATTGAAAGATATTTCCACGAATTAATAGTTCTTAGATGCACTAATGATATGAAAGAAGATTAACGTGTTGTACGGAACACCTATGTGCTGGACTCACCCACATAATGCCAAAGTGGAAATTACGTGTTTTAAATCATTTATTATGTAAACGTTTATCTGTCATAGCAATAGGGTTTATTTGTTATTTCATATATATTTACTGATTTGTATATATACCTGCATATTTGATTCTATTACTATCAGGCGATTTTTATGGCACAAAACCTCTATAATTTGAAGACTGTTATAACTGATACAATTATTTGCCCTTTGATAACGCACTACTTTGCTCTACTTTGCTGTATTTTCAAGTCAATGAAGAAAATTCAAATGTAGCAATACATTTAGGTGAAATACATTTTCAACAAGTTTTTTGATGCTTTATTTATTTATGAAAGTTGATCTGTGACACACATACAAATGATTCGCATCACATCACTTCGCTATTCATGGACCTTTATCACAGAAATATGATTTGAAATATTTACAGCGTTTTCATTGTTTACATTTAACGTTGATTGAGTTTTCCATTTCGCTTACTCCCTTTGAGGATTTGGTTTCAGATTTGTATCACACAATAAAATATTAATTTGTTCTCCTTGACATATGCAATGCGATTTTTAATTTTTGTTATCATTTTAGGAAAAATGGATTAATGGAGCATTACGGATGGAGGTGGGGATATTTGAAAATAAATTGCTTGTTCAGATTCTTTAAGTCCCAGACGACTTTGACAAAATAGCGAACGAGGTTGATATTTAACTTCCCCTTTTCTACCTTATTTGTAGACGATACAGAAAACGATAGAAAATATATTACGAGTTCTTGATATCGACGAGGACGATCACAATGCAAGTAGTGCAACAATAAACAGAAAGGACGCATTCATTCAGAATTTATTGACGGTAAGATGTTTAAACATTAGTAAAATGTCTTGCCATGCGTGTGTCAGCGTGCGTGCGTGTGTCTGCGTGTGTCTGCCTGTGTCTGCGTGTGTGTGTGTGTGAGTGTGTGTGTTTGTGTGTGTGTGCGTGCGGATGTGTGGGTGTTCAAGTTCGTGTGGATGTGTGTAGAGTGTGTGTTTGTCTTTGTGTGCTGGTGTGTAAGTTTAAAAGTTAGTAAATGAATAATCAAGGGGACGAGTAAATGAGTGGTTGGGTATGTAAATGCGTATGTAATGTGCATGTACGCGCATGTTCGTAACTGTATGTGATAAGGCACACGACTGTTCTTATTTGTTCATGCGTGTAAGTGTACTTTTAAAAGCATTAAAATCCCACTTTGCAAAAGGACTCTAACCCATACAATATTTTAATATATTAAGCTCTGTTAGTGCTTTGCTGGTAGAAAAATCTTTAAAATATTTAATTCCAGACGACATCCGCCCTCCATCCATCCGTCTACTGCCAGGGCTTCAACATTGACACACTGCTCTGGGCCGCTTCTTCAGGTCGCTCGTTTACCAATGTCGGCTACATTGATTTGTCCGGAGTTCTCCGGGTCACCTCAGAACTGTTTCCCAACACAAAATACGGCTACAACAAACGGACATTTCTCGTGTCTACGCTCGAGGTGGGTGATACCAGATACATAACTCTTCCTTAAACATTTGCTTAAAACCTTCTCTTCCTTAACATGTCCTTAAACGTGTTTTAAGTAGAAACGCCAAATCCTTTCTTAAACATGTGTTTAGTAGAAACCCGACACAATGTCTTCAGTAGAAACACCACTCTTCATTATATGTGTATTCAGTAGGAACCCTACTCTTCCTTAAACACGTGTCCAGTTGAAACTCAACTTTTCATTAAACATGTGTTCAGTTGAAACTCAACTTTTCATTAAACATGTGTTCAGTAGAAACTCTACCTATCCTTAAACATGTGTTCAGCAGAAACTCTACCCTTCCACAAATATGTGTTCAGTAGAAATCCAACTATTCCTTAAATATGTTTAGTAGAAACCGAACACTTGCCTTAAATATGTGCTTTGTAGAAGCTAAGCTCTTCCTTAAATAAATGTTCAGAAGAAACACGACGCTTCCTTACACATGCGTTCAGTATAAAATTATATATATTTATTCAGTCTTTTCTCAACAACTGACAACTCTGACAAGTCTTTGTTAATAGCATGCGTTTAAAATTATAATATAACTGATTTTTTTCCAGAAAACAACGCATTGTTAAAATATCATATCTTATTTTTATTATGGTTTCATTTATAGTAAATTTTAGGCTACAAAAATACAGAAAGAAACAACCATTATTAAATTCGAAGAGGCTTACTAAACAAGTCTACATTTTTCTTTATCTTATGCCTTCATTATTACATTACTTAGATGTTTGTATTTCAGTACAAGCCCTTTGTCATGTCTAACATCTCAGAGAACGGAACAAGGACATACTTTGGTTACTGCTTAGATCTCCTTGACGAACTGGCTGTTAGGCTTAATTTCACGTAAGTATTCAATCTTGTATTATCATTATGTAACCACTTGCAGAGTTTCCTACAACATTTACATTCGTATGTTCATATTTTGTTTCCTACAACTAAGCAAATAATAGCAAAAAGGCACCTAGAGAAAGTATATATTTATATTTTTTTCGCCCAGCTTTGGAGAGCGAAACCTCTTAAGGAATCTATTTTCTTAGACAATACTATAGCAGGAAATAACATGAAATCGCAGTTGTTCGGTGAAACCATTTTCAGAGAAAAGAACCGAGTATGCCGCGGTTAAAAGTGTAGACTGTAGTAATAAAAAGAATAGCCGGCTTTAATAGGAATTAGAAGATGTTTGACGGGGTCTTATAAAGATACTTATTTCATTAAAATGAGAATATAAAAAGGGAATAAAGGAAGATAACAAAAATCTTTTTGATCGAAAGTGTCATAAGGAATTAGCGATAGTTTATGAATATCATTATTTTTGTTCTTATCTACCAAATCCTTCCACTGCATATCTTTTAAGACCCCTTTCAGTACAAACTCTTCGTACTTCACATGTTTATTTACACAAGATTTTAGCTGCCTGTAACCTATTAGCAAATTAATTCCTCAAACAATCCCAGTTTTCACGACGAATATTTTAAAAAGTAATATCCCAGATTACGTAAGTCTGGTTCCAGGCCGTACTCTTAACGTGTGGTTAATCCAGGCGAACATTTCGTTCGTCTCGTCACCGACAATTCCGTAAAGTCCCGCCGTACATGTGACGTCATGCGCATTAATACCATACACACTGTTGTTCTGTTATAGGTACGTGTTAACAAGGCCAGAAGATGGCAAATGGGGCACATACATCGATCCGGAGAAAGAGCTATTCAATGGCCTTGTAGGTCAATTGCAGAGGAGGGTAAGTTATTATTATTATATTTACGTCATACTATTCTTTAAATGACGTCATGGCATATCTATGGGAGTATGTCATCGCTTGAAAAGTTTTGTTTCAGATAGGTCGGTTTTCTTTATATTGCTTGCATTTGAGAACCTCCTCAGAAACTGCGAGGTTAGAGCTCTGTAAACCAGTTTAAGCACCGCATTCTGTCTCTTCTGCCGACTGGCCGTTCCAAGGCGGTAACTGCTGGGTTTGCTATATTTGTATAATGGTTCGTCATAATATGTTGCAGGACTTTGTTATATAATTACAGAAAACGCCTCTTAGCTTACTATTGTCTCTAATACAGCGGTATTTCAATAGAGTAACACTAATCTTAATCATGGAGTGTAGTCGGTCACCTTGTAGTCCTATTTGTAACTCTGACGCCATGATGCATCATCACTTTCGTTCGGGTCAGGGTCGAGGTGAACATGCAATTATGTTATATGTATTCACTGGAGGGAATAATGAACAAATATAATAAAAACACACACAAACACACACACGCATACAAGTAATTGTTAGAATGTCGCGATATTTACTTTTATCAATGGAGTAAGCACCAGGATCGAGCGGTAAGAGTCACCGACTTGTAAATCCCTGGTCCCTCACAGCGAGGGTTCGTGGCCCATACGAAAACTTCATGTTGAGACGTCCTCCGGCTGACCTATTAAGGATGTTCTATCTATGCATTTTTCTTTGGTCTTCCTCTAATAAACATGGCTAGATATCGCCAGTATTCTCACAAATATGTCGGTGCAATGTTTAACAATAATACCTCAACACCAGGAAGTTGACATCACCGCCGCACCCTTGACTATACAAGCGGACAGAGAGAAACAGATGGATTTCGCCTATCCGATATACTACGAGGTGAGCACCGTGCTCATGAAGAGAGTAAACCCCATGAACCGGAAGTGGAGAACCCTTATTGATCCATTTCAGTGGGAGGTTCATGTTGCCATAGGTACGAATAGATTTACTTTTTTGGTATTTTTGAGCATTTATTATTAAGTTATTGATCCCAGATATATTTTGTAACACAGCGTTTGATATTTTAATCTGCACAAAATCTACTAGCATTAGTCTTGTTATACTCAGGCTATGTTCACCTTAAACATTGATAGCATGAAATGAAGACCACACATGATACCTTACTGATTTACATTAAATGACTAAAACGTTAAAAGTACTAGTAATGACAGCGTGCTTTCAATCTAGTCATTTGAGTGGACACTTATATTAGTGCTGCTATGTTGTTCGTAGTATGTTTCTGTCATTCCTGAATGAATCGACCGGTTTCTCAAACGTACATGTATGTATGGTAGTTGTTATTTTTTTCTTATTGTACAAACAACAACAACGAACATGAATTTAAGATAGTAACATATTGATTGTATTGGCGGTTTAAATAATTTCTTATTAATTTCGTAATTTTCGTAATTGTTGTTTTATATTATTGAAGAACTTCGTTTTTTATTATTTGTAGTTTAATGCTATTAATAACTTTGTTTACAGTTTTTGTTCCTATTATGGAAGAATTTTGTTGTAATTAAATGTTTGTTTCGATGTCTTAAAGAGTTTGAGGGTCATTAGCTGTTTTATACACTTTAGGAAAAAAAGTTTATGAAACCACAGATTTACAATTAATGCTCAAGAGTTCTAATTGAAATAGTTCTACGTATAAACACCTAATTCAGTCATTTCACTGTTGTGCGTCTAGAATCCAAACACACATACACATACGAGCTCGCGCACACGAACGCACGCTCACAAACAAACGCACACACACGCACGCACACACACGCGCGCGCACACACACATGTATCTTTATTTAATTACATATACACCTCAATTTTTAGCACTCGCCCTCACTGTAGTAACGATTCTTCTCTGGGTGATTGAGAAAATGAACCCGTTCTACACGGTAGAAAAACATGCCAATCTCCGAAAACAGAATGGAGGTCTTCATTACTGGCACAATTCCTTCTGGTACATGTATGGAGCTCTCCTATGCCAGGGTAAGACGAATCAGAAAGTAGAAATTATCTCTACAATCGTACAAGCCAGCCATTATCATTAATATTGAGGATGTATTTAGGTGGAAGTAGTTGTCATGCATTTTCGAGTTTTTATATTTTATATTCTATTTTACCGTTATTATTCAGTCTTTTTGCTTATAAAGGTAGGTTACTCTTTGTATCCAAATTGCATTGAGTTTCCACCCTTGTAGGAAAGCATGTTGGGTATATAGCTACTAAAGAAAATAACAGGGTTTCGTTAACGTTCGGAACGTTCAGACGACATCATGTGCATTGCATTTTGTTGAATTTAAGGCGTGTGTAAAATTGCTTAAGCAGTGTGATGATTTAGTAAAATAAAAATAACATTTCGAACATTTCGAACATTTCTTAAATAAAGTATATAAAATACTGATGCGTGCTCACAAGAGTTTTGACAAATACATGTTTTCTTTGCAAAAATGGCGAGTTTCCCTTAGAAGAAACCATAGCTTATAAATAGTAAGTACAGTTTAAAAAGCATTGACATTTTCCGCGTCTGGCATATAGTTGTTGAATGTTGCCTTTTGCTAATAAAAACAACAAATAAAGAAATAGCCATAGCATTAGTATTCCGGATATATCCGAACATTTCTGATCCCCAGCGAACTTTCACGAATGCTTCACTTCCAGGTGGAATTCACCTTCCCGAATCGGTGGCGGGGCGCACGTTTGTCAGCTGTTGGTGGTTGTTCTGTATCATCGTAGTGGGCACCTACTGTGGTAATCTGATCGCCTTCCTGACCGTCACAAAGGATAAACCTCCGCTGTCCAACCTGCAAGAGCTCGTCAACCTCAAGGGAAAGTATAAATGGGGGATTGTGGGAGGTTCCTCGTGGGAGAATGCATTTGTTCATGTGAGTGTTAAGGCTATGTCATGGTTGTCGTCATTGCACATTTGTTTCTCTTCAGTTTTGACGTCCAATGTTGTAACAAGTGGGGAAAGAATGGCTTGGTTAATCCAACAAATAAACTGGCTTTCTTTCTCATGCACTTACTGTACAGTGGTACAATTGCTAAAGGACACAGTTATAGATGACATGCTTTGCAAACCGTCAAAGTATGCTTCATTTTTACATTTGCAAAAAAAAGTGTAAATTTTGGTATTAGGATAATTGTATACCCGTCATCATGCACAATCGAAGTATTGCTTTTACTTTTATAGTAAACTTAAGAAGAGAGATAACCCTATACATCAGATGTGTGTAATAGCTCAGAAATACGGTTTTGGTATGAATTAAATTTAAAATATATTTCTATCAAACTTCTCCACCCCTTTTGCTAATCTATATTACTTTTTTTTTCTCACACACTAGTCTTCCCGGGTGCCCCTGTATCTCGATGTAGGGCGTGGTTTGGTGGAGTTCAACCGGACAGATCCAGATGTTCTGGCCTTTGACCCCGGGGATCATGTGAAGAAGGTTCTGCGTGGAGGATATGCTTGGATAGGTACATGCAGACAGCTTAAACCCTTCTACGCTTACACGTGTATTCTGTGTGCTTTTACCATCAAGACTGTTTAAAGCTACATTTGACGTCAACAGGAAAAATATTTTTAGCTTACGCCCATAGTTAAATACATTATCTTTTAGAGTTATTTTGAAACTTAAAAAAAGCACGCGACAAGTTACTTTTGAGGTCACGTGATACCCTTCTGAACAATTCGCTGTGACGTCAATATCTAATTTTAGCAGAAATCGCTAGCGTGCTTGTTTTTAATTTTGGAAAGAATGGACATTTAGAGGGATCTTTTCATGTTTTGTAATGTCTAACAATACAGTGAACGAATCTGGGCGGGTGTACTCGGTTCAGGTTGATTTTGGCAGTGCATGATTAAACGAGGCGATTGCGCCAAGACAGATCGGGACTATCAAGGTCCACGAAAGCCAAGTACAACCGTCTATGTTAGTTCGCGGTACTAATAACCCTTTCATTATATTTTTGTTAAAATATGTTTTTGATCATCAACAATCAATGGAAGAACAATAATTTAAAATGCATAATTAAACATATTTTATTCGAACATACGATAAAAATACTAATTTTGCGCGCGAAGATTTGTAAACAATCATACGAAAGAATATGAAATATATGTATCAAGTAAACTAGCTATAATCTATATGGCATTTAAAGGTCGAAAGCAATAAATATTTTACTTACATGATGATCACAAAATGCTGTTGCGTCGCAATTTGAGACATTTCTTCAATAGCTTATCCGTCAATAGATAGTTTCCATGTGATGTCATCGACACTAATAAGACAGTTTAAGGCAGCCATCTCTGTGGGCAGAAGCTAATGCAGGCCGAAATCAAGAAATATGTGCCGTATAAAACTCACCACTGTGTTTTTATTTTTCAGTCTATTTTACTGAATTTTATATCAAATTTAACAGCTTTTATAAAGTATTTTAAATATCAAAGCTATATTTTGATAGGTTAAAAGGTTAAAGAAATACACCCAAAAATGATACACTATTCATTTTGTTTTAGGTATGAGCCAATAGTTTATATTCATTTTGTTTTAAGTATGAGCCAATAGTTTAATTTATTTCTGTGTATTTATTCTGTGTGCATTTATCAATTGTAAAAATATTGTATTTTAAAAATATGAATTTTAAGAGCTTTCCAATGGTGTATAGCTTTTAATTTTCGGACCACAAATGAAGAAATTACAAGAAAAAGAAATTTCATATCTTTTAACAATTAATCCCACTGTACATGTTTTTTTGTAGAAAAAGTATCAAATGTTAGAATTGCCTAGTGTGACAATGTTGCTAAAAATAGAAAAGTAGTCCCATATTTCAAACAGGATGAAATACGCAACCCGAGAAACTACAGTATGGAATACAAACCTTTGTAATCATCAATGGTATATAATAAAACTCGATATAAGGAACTTGGTTATGTTATTAACAGTAAAATTCTAAAAATGTGTTCCATATCGCGCATTATTCTGCACGGAATATAATATAAGAACACCCCTTTCCTGAAGTAAAACTTAAATAAAACATTTGTAAAAATTCTAATAATACATATTTACTCCGGTGGCGCTTCAAAGTGTAGCTCAGTGTAACACCAATATCAGTATAATTTGAGGAATTTAACTTATAATGAAAGAGATATTAAGAGAATATTCCTGAATTTATCATTTTTAATAAACTTATATAAACGCTATCCTTACTGCAAAATTCATTAAAATAATACCTTTAAATATATATAAATGTTTTCCGTATTAGTCCTAGTTTTTGCTAAATTGTTTTTTTCTTTTGGATGCGAACATCTCAGGTGATAAAACGTCAATGGACTATTATATGTCGACGGAATGCGACCTTGCCACAACAACTGACGCATTTTTTCCTATGTCATACGGGTTTGGCTTTCAGAATAATTCACCACACTCCATCATCTTCGCTAATCAGTAAGTAATTGTAAAATACAAATAACCTTTATTTATTTTGAAATATACTTTCACCGATTTATGAATAAATATGCTTACTTACTTGTGCTTAGCTGTTGATGAGATAAATTGTTTGGCCACTTTCGATTTAAGGTTATACTGTTTGGGCAAGGGGCAGATCCAGAAAAAGTTGGTCGGGGTATGACTCAAGATCTTTATCGCTGTAAATACTGGATATACATGCACAGTAAGGGGCCTTAACTTCGACCTAAGCAGTCAACAGACAAAATTTACTTTAAAAACTTGTTTTTTTTTTCAGCTTACATGTATGTGTTTTCGCAACCCTACTCTTTAACCCGGTTGGTGGGAGGTGGGTGCACTCCAACCCCCCTCCCTGGATCCATCCCTGGTTCGAGCTTAAGGTCCCTCCGTGAATTTGTTTCAGATACAATGTAATAATACAACGCGATGTCTATATTAAAAGCATAAATTATTAAGCTATCGAATGCTCACTTTTTTCCATACCGGACCTGGTAGCGCAATCGGTAGAGCGTCGGCTCCAGGTACGGGAGGCCCCGGGTTCGATCCCGGGCCGCGACATACCAAAGTCGTTAAAAATGGTAGTGGTATAGCTCCCTTGCTAACGCTCAAGCAAATATAAGGGTAGTTCCACGACTGGTTGGCCCGGTGTCAGGATAATGTGACTTGGTGTGGTATCATGCCAGGTGTTCACGGCATGCTATACACAGTGAAGGCAGCACTATATCTGCTTCAAGTGGACACCGTCTCCAGATAACTGAAATACTGTTGGTGGGACGATAAACCCAATAAACAAACAAACTTTGTTTCCATTTACATTTGATTGACTTTCATGCACGCAAATATGTAATGCATATGCAATAAGAAAATCTTTTTTCAGAATGATCAAAATCCACGAGAGCGGCTTGCTGACATTCTGGAAAAGAAAATGGTGGCCGCGAAAGAGTTTCTGTAAACAGGACCGGATTGTTACGGACACCCAGCCAGTTACATTGTCTGATGTACAGAGCGCCTACTTCGTCTGTGTAATCGGAATCGGTTTGGGTCTACTGGTCTTTCTAGGAGAAGTGGCGGTGCATAAATATAAAATGTTTAAACAAGGAAGACAATCAGTTTTTAGAAACGTCGATACCTCGGAAAATGGAAACAATGCGAAAAATGGACATGTGAAATAACGATGTAATAATATAATGTTATTTTAATTTAAAAAATACCATTAATACCGATAATACTTATTTAACATTTTAAAATTGTAAAAGTCTGAAGTATATTCCTTGTTTGTACAGGGAACTTATAGTTATCTTAAATAACCTTTATCCTGGACACGTATAACACTAAATAGAAAAATGTATCTTTATGGCATTGGAAAATTTCATAAAGGTTAAAAATACTAATAATATTAATGACTGGGATGATGAACAGAAATTGGCTAAATAGAAAAAAGATCATCATACGCATTTCGCATTTACCTTTCAAATCTCAACCGATTCTCATATCATTTCTAGTTTTGCTTATGCGAAAAAGTTAAAACTTATATGAGGAATGGCAATGAGATTGGTTACCGAATATGACACCGATGAGAACGTCGTTTTTCCTAACCATAGTGTCTTTTTTACATGAACAAAGGTTGGTTGATTACAATTTGCAAAAAAAACAACACACACAACAAAACATGTTATATGAGAAATAAACCATTATTGAAAACAGCGAAAGCCTTATTTAGATAGAGTGAATATAATACATATAACAATATACATAGATATAAATAGTACTAAGTTTAGTAGTAATCTCATACGATTTTCCAAAATAAAAATAACATCGTTTAAACTTTTTTTGACAATTTTGACTCTTATGCTATGGCAGTTTAATTTTAATCAACAGAGGATAGCGAAAACTGTGCCTTACAAAGCTACCACTTTGTTTTTGGCTTTAACATCCGGTCCGTGTTGTCAGCGTGACGTAATTTCCGGAAGTTATAGAGCGGTCTCCGGCACAGAATGTCACGCTGAAAAGAGATAGCAAATTTAGTATCCTAAAGACGCTTCTTAATGCACTGGCCAGTTTAATCTTCGTATTAACATGTGTTCTACTATAATTATTGACATATTTAATAGACTGTATATAACAACCTCTTTTTTATGGGTACTTGGAAAATGTTTGTAACATTCTATTGAAAGATAAGACACACAAAACGTTCCGTTGACATTGAAAATACAGCAAATAAAAATATAGTGTGTGATTTATTAACTACGATTTGGATTTTCACCAACAGATTGCCGGCAGATCAACGTTTGTTCTATTATTCTAACAACATCAGTATATTGGAGGCTTTTTTATCCCCATAAAAGCGCCAAAAAGAGAAAGTGATTGGTTCAATAATGGTGTAGATAAATAAACGGATAAGGAAATTCTGCTATTACCTGCTACCAGATTCAACTGGTTGAACTCGAACGCTGTGAAGTGGCATGGACGAACTGCCTACAAACTTTATCTTCACCGACTGGAGAGTTCCAATGTTTACGTGGGTTGCTATCACGTGATTGTCATGTGTGCCGTGGTCAAATGTCTCGATGGTACTAAAACCAGATATCAATACTGATCGAAGTAAATAAACAACCTACCGAAAGTTGTCCAATTTTACAAATGCATATTACATAAGAATTTGCACGTTACCTGGTAAACTATTTAATTCGCCTCAGAATACACTGTGCAGTATGTGTAACTTCTTGAGTTGTGTCACCATTTCATCGTGATGGAAAACTGTTTTGATGAAAGAGCATTCGGGTTTTTTGTGTGTGTTTTTTTTTTCAATTTTCTCCTTGAGCAGTTAACATCTGCATTGTTCTAGACAATCATTGCGTTACTGCTCCACTGTGGCTGCTGACGCGTTTGTAAAATATCAACGGTTAAACGAGTTTAAATTTAGTCTATGATTAAACCCTAAGTGTGTATACTTTATTTTATTTTTTTTATTATTTTTTTACATTATATTTTTACATTAAATCTTAATGTTCTATTGTTTCTAATATGAGTCTTTTATCACATTTGGTTTCCCTTTTTCCGTCCGGTTTAGCCCATTTATTGTACGGATCCAACTCCAACAACCATGCACCATACCAGTTTTTTGTTGGATGACGTCACGTCGTATGAGTTGTCGGGGTGGAAAGTGCTAAGGAGTATTATAGCCGAGATTTCTGACATTAGGTCAGCCAGGTCACAGGTTTCGTTAAAGGTGGTATCAGACAGTTTGCAGCGATTTCTTTCTTCTCAAATAACTTAGTAAGTCATTTAAAATTGAATAGGTCCTGCAAACTATGTTTATTGATGCCCTAGTTATGTGTGCACAGAAAAGCATACATCCCCACTCGTCATTTCAAAACTGGTATTTACTATCTGAACCACGCTGCAGAGATAGCTATTTAAAAACTTTGGAAACCAAGTAACAACTAACTTTGATAATCACGTTATATCGTCATCCGGGTATTTCTCTCTGACGTCGAAATCTCGTTTTAGCTAAATAGTTTTGTGTGTTCTTATTATCAGATTTGGAAAGAATGATCCTTTCGGGATTTGTACTGCCTAACAATATATGTAGTATTTAAACCCGACTTTACTCAGACTAAAGTGTTAATTGATGCGAAAATAATGCCCAAAACCCAAAGCAGTGAAAAAATATTGTTACACCTATTTGATAGAGAATTTTCTAAAACCACCTTTAATTGCAATAGTCCATTCTACAAACTCAAGGTACGGACCACTGGTGCGGGCTGTGTAGTATTCTATTTAGGGCCTTAAATAGATCCATTAAGTAGTTGGGAGTTCTTTTATTTTATTGCGAGTTTATAATAATGTTTGAGTGTATCTTGTTTAAAGTATTTTAAAGGTGGTAACCGACTATTTGGCCGATTTTTTTTCTCAAACAACTTCATAAACTATTTTTGCCTGAAATGATCCCGCGAAATACAATTACTGGTAACATACATCATAAAAGTGGAGCATAACACACCACTCTTCATCACAAACATGTGTTTCCTATCTAAGCCACCCTATTCAGCTATTTTTTTTTTTACTAACAAACCACGTGACCACTTTCTTTTGAGATCATATTATAGCATCCGCGTAATGCGCTGTGAGGTCGGTATCTATTTTTAGCAGAAATCCCCATGGTGGTTATTTATAGATTAAAAAACAGCAACAACAAAACTTAACCTTTATCGAGATTTTTTAGATTTGCATCCTCTTACAATTAACGTAGTGTTAAAATCGAATTTATTTATAATAAAGCATGAGCTTATGGAGAAATTATGTCCCAATTACTCAAAACAGGGGTAAAGTTTTGTTTATAATGTTTAAAATTGGCAAACTTTCGGATAACACCTTCAAGTTCTCCAATAAGATAGACTTGACTAGCGTCTTTATAGCACTTTTAACCTACTGTTGTCAATCTAGTGTAATACCTAAGCTGTTGTTTTAACAAATTTGATAACTTAAAGGTGGTATTCAACAGTTTGGGCCAACCGTTTGTCTCAAATAACCAAATAAGTCATAGTTACATCAAAAGGTCCAGCAATATATTGTTCATTTACGCCCTAGATATTTGTGGACAGCGAAGCATAAATCCTCACTAGTCATGAGAAACAGGTATTTCCTATCTGAGCTACGCTATTTTTATACTAAGAAAGCTCCGTGACAATTCACTTTTTAGTATAATGCTATATCGTCATCCGGGTAATTCGCTCTGACGTCGATATCTATTTTAAGCCGAGATCACCATTGTACTTATTTATAGATTTCGAAAGAATAAATGTTTACGTTTTTGTTCGCAACTTGTACTGTCTTACAAAATAGGCTGTGTTAAAACTGTCTTTACTTAGGCTGAAGATTGAGCAGGCAGAATTAATGCCCGAATTCTCAATGCGGTGATGAAATGTCGCAATCTCATTAAAATCACATCCTAACTTTCGCTTCATTACTTTCCGCTGGTTAGGATCTGATAACATCCCGATAAAGGTCGCCTCGAAGTGACCTTTACGGTATAAATATTAATGAGCCGATGACGTCAAACTTGACCAATCAGAAACCTCGTTACACCGCGGTATCGTTGTCAGACAGCGACAAACACTTCACTACCTTTTTCATATTCTGAAGGCGTTCTTCATTGATTCTAATTTTTTGTTTGAACTGTTTTTGAGTGGGTTTGCTCCCACTACCCGTTATCAGAACCTGAAGATATGACATTCCGCAAAAACAGCACCGATCAACTAACGAATGTAATTTCTTTGGCGTTTGTTTTACTGGATCGCAAATGTCAATGGGGGCTGCCGTCTTGAAAATGTGACACACCTTTAATCGGAATACCGTGGACATTGCCGCTCAATATGAATTTCCGTAAATAGCCGTAATCTGGCGAATATTAGTATGAAGTTATACCCCAACATTTTGCAGCCGACGATTTTATTGGCTAATCAAAGGTCAAATTGAGGTGACACCTGATGCGATGTCATCAGATCCTAACCAGCGGAAAGTAATGAAGCGATAGTTAGGATGTGATTTTAATGAGATTGTGAAATGTCGTTACATGTATTTGATATAGGCAAACTGTCGAATACTAACTTTAAGAGATATGTTTAAACTTCAAAGCGTTATGGTCAGATATTGTGTTGAATCGATCAAATGTGTATGTGGTGTCTCTGTTTTGTAAAAGTGACTGTTTACTTTCGTTTATATTCAGGGGTTTTATATTTGCTGTATTTAAAGTACCTTTGTAGGCAAAATAGTAAATAAAGTAATTTACGGCTCAAATCTATTGTTACTCTATACAAATCACCCTTTTTCATAGTTATAAATTTAATTCACAGTAATAATAACGTTTTTGGTAACGATCCTTTCACGTTACTATAGCTAGGTATCAACAATATTTAACCATTTATCGACTTTTCCAAGATTGACCCGTTCGCGGGCAAATTTTAGATATTTAATGTAATCATAAATAATAGTATCTGATTGGGACAAAAGTAGGACAAAAACGTAACACGTCTATTTTTCAGTCAAAGGAACCAAAGAGTACCATAATACCATCTAGTTATCTTTAAATGGTTAATTATGTGTTTGTTTTGTGGAGTTCAGTCTGCACATCATACAGTCAGTTTTCTTACAATAACTTACAAAACAGTATTTGTTTCTTTCTTTGGGTGTTTTAATACCCTCCACCAATCGGTATTGTGTTTCTTAACAGGTTCTCTATCGAATTTGACCCAAAACAACTTAATTGGTGGTGTGGATAGGGTAACTGTCTTTGTTACACGTCTTTGTCTTTGTTTAGGTTACACGACACTAAATGACTTTGTTTTTTACTCTATAGTAAATGTCACATCTGAAAGCAATTTAACAGCTAATTGTTTCTTTGGGACCCACAAGACTATATATGCTGAAAAGGGCCAATGCATTATTTAACTAAAAGGGCCTCTGCGAAGAAAGGCTATCTGTTGCGAAGACGGTTAACCTCCCTTGAAAACATACATCGTAATTTTAGCATAGTGTACCCGCACAATTACAGTGAAATGTTCAATTCCAGTCTAAAAGGATCAGTTCATTATTAAGCATAGGGGAGCAGTTATTGTGCATTTTCCTTAATCTACAATTTTTCAGCTTTGTTTTGCACCAAATTGCATGAGATTAGCTTAATAGCAGCAAATACGGTTACAAAGCAAAGGGATCTACATTAAAATATCAAAAAGCCTATGTCAGGCACCCTACTTCCGGTTTACATTTTAGCTTACCACCCCTTTAATAACGAGAGCTAACATAACATCACATACCGTCACAGTATTCTGACACCGAACAGGGCTTGACAATAGTCGCAGCTGAACGAATGAAGCTTTTAAAAAATACAAAATTATAAATGAAGTACGTAGTGTCTGTTCACTATGATGAAAGGACGCACCTTTGTAATTTTAGTTCCTCCGAATTTCCTTGTGTGCCAACTAAAGTGACGAAGAACTCCCCTTGTGTCTGTGGCATAGGTTTAGTTAGTGACACACCCACGAAATACTCATGGCCTGTAATTGGTTGAATATATATAATGTTATATATATATACAGTCAACTCTCGTTATCTCAAATTTCAAGGGACCGTAGAAAATAGTTTGAGATATCCGAAGTTTGAGTTATCCGAATTTAAGGATAGTTTCTTAAATCTTAAAAATCTTACCTGCTACACGATGACTGGTAATGGCTGAAATTCCTTGTTATATCTGCCACTGTAAACTAAGTTTCTGCAAGTTTGTGTGGTTTTGCATGTTTAAAGTGTTTTTTTACAAATATTCTTCCTTTTATTGTAGGTTGTTGCGTCTTTTTTTTATTCAATAATCAGTACGTGTATTGTGGGTAGGTAGTGGAAGAATGATAAAATCACTAACGCGACCTCTCATTTTATTTACAAGTTGAGATGGCCGTGTCAACAAGTTCTCAAAAACGGTTACAACAACAACGGTTACAACAACAAGTGCAAACTGAAACACTTTAATCAGCGTTAATTGATTAACGAAATTGTTATTCATTAAATCAGCTAATTAAATAATATATCGATTAACCTCTTCTCTAAATTACGTGACATCCTGATTGCCAATAATTGGCGATATATATATATTAAGGCCACGATATCCTTCAAATACACATTGTTTTAGCTTCGCCATAACGGATTAAAATGGTCTGTGGTATGACATAACACGAGATAACTAGTTTGTTGAAGAATTAAGTAATTGTAAATATGAAACCCATTAAAAGAAGAGAAAATGTGATAGACGCCAACATGAAATGCTTGTTTTTTAATATCTAATCTGTGAGCTTTTGACTGGTCAAAACATTCGTTAGGGCGGGTTCAGCAGGCGTTCATCTGGTCCTATTATGCGTCAATAGTTAAAGATTTAAATTGTCTTCAGTGCAATATTCATCGAAATTTCGAATAGTCCTTTACCGATAACATTGTTTCAAGAAGTTAGCATGACTGTAAGAATACGGCATATAAGCTTATTATGTACATTTTAACAGCGGAAACTCAAAATGCCACAGTTTGATTGATATAAGACTCGGTCAACGAGGCCGAAAAATGTTTGACACTTTAAAGAGAAGAATTAAACGGCTTAAAACAATGTCCGAGTACCAGATATGACAAATTCAAGCAATGTTTTTATTTGTCGTGTATTAATATCTTTAGCGAAATAATATATAATTAAGGATCCAACGTGACATTTCTCAATAAAAAGGGAACAATATGATACGTATAGCGGGTTAGCTGCATCTTCATTGTTAAAAAAACGTTGGTTATTGACTTAAGAAAAAGATAAACCAGGAAACAAACAAAGACACTCACTCACATCCACAAACGCGCACGCATGCACACGCACAGGCTCACAAGCATATACGCACGCACACACGCGCACACACGCACGCGCACTGACAAGGGAAATATAGTAATTAATCTAAATAATGAAAATCATTTATCAAACCCTAATAAATATACACAACTCTATTGAGCACAGCAAAAACAACAACACTATATATAAAAAGAAAAAAGAAAGAAGAAAAAGCGTACCACAGTACGGCGATGAACCGGAAGTACTAAGGAAGTATATTCCGCGGCTTGCAGCGGTTTGATCGGCGTCGAAGCCCATTATCGGACATCCGCCAGCGGGGCACCCCAGACAGTTTCCGTTCTCGAAAGTGGCGTCATTGAGGCAATGGTGTCCATGGAAACGACACTGGGAGTTAATAGACTCCATAAAAAGCTCATGTGAGCGGGAATGGCTGCACTTGAAGGCATCAGCAGCTCCTATGGAATAAAAGAGAGACATCAATATATATGGGGAGTGAGAACTTTGTTTAAGAAGGCAATTTTATTCTGTTATGCGCACATTTTTAAAAAGGTTGCTTTTATTCTAATACCAATTCATAAATCTTTCATGAGGATGGGACCGAGAATGGCTGCTGCTAAACTGGACATTAAGGCAGGGTATTTTAATTCATACCAGTGTCATTGAAATATGACGTTTTTTGCATCTTTTCATTTCTGCCTGGTTCTTTGAATTCTTTTTAAAGGTAATTCTTGCGAAGGTGTCGTCCTCTTTAAACAAGAAGTATAAATCATAAGAATTTATGAAAACTAAATGACATAATATCTAACAATTTAAACAAAAGAACCACAACGTCATGACGGTCACCACCTGAGAGAGATCCATGTAGCAGACTGCCTAGAGCGCCCCCTATCGGCTCCTCTACACATCCGGGTTGATGCTCTCCTCCATTAGGGTAGAAATCGATGTCGCCCACAGCGTCATGGGTACCAAGTCCTGGCGGAAAAATTCCGTAGTATTTCCAAAAATTAAACGATCTGTTGTCGTTTTTTCGTAAATCGATAAAGTTGTATTGTTTATTGATAAAAAAAAACTGTTTATTTCATGTATTTAATTTTTACGAAAGATAGCTCGCAGCAATTGACAAGTCAACGAAGAATACGCTGCTTAACAAACAAAAAAAAAACAGCTAATAAAATCAAAATATGTATGTCTTATCAGCGGTGTTTTATTTTTGAAAATATGTCAATTCCCTATTTAGTCAGATAGATTTTTTTATCTTGCAACTCAATACGCAATAATATTTTTAAACGATTAAAGAGATATCGAGCTCATA
>CM017563.1:15605784-15677857 GCA_007844125.1 Sinonovacula constricta
TAATGTCACAGTTTGTAAAGGAAACAGTTGTGAATATACCAATTACGCAATCCTATATATATATATATATATATTATATCTATATATATATATATATATATAATATACTATATATATATTATATATATATATATTATATATATATATATATATATATATATATATATATAGATCTATATATATAATATACTATATCTATATATATATATATATATATCTATCTATATTCTATATCTCTATCTCTCTATATTATATCTCTATATCTATCTATCTCTCTCTCTCTCTCTCTCTCTCTCCTCTCTCTCTCTCTCTCTCTCTCTCTCTCTCTCTCTCTCCTCTCTCTCTCTATCTCTCTCTCTCTCGGCTTGCGTCCTTGGTCTTCCCCCCCTGTTTCCTTTACCCCTGTGCCTGACTCTGTTCCCCCCAGATCTAGCATACCTTGGATCTTCAACAATACCTGTGTGACAGACACATCGTTACAGACTGTGGCAGCCTTATCAGATAACAGATGCCCTCACATGCTGGGTGGGGCAATAAATGGGGGGGGGGGTCACTTATATAAGGCTTTTGAGATGCCTTTAAGTTAAAATTTAAAATAATTATGCAAATAATTTTTCATGAATATTAAAACCCCTTTATTGTGAGCTTACACTGTGCACTTAAACACTAAATAATTTTTTGGTCATTATTACATTTGTGTAGATGAAAGTTGTTCTATTAGTGATTTTATGCTACACTTTCAAATCCTTATAAACTAGGTAATAATCATTTATTGAAATGGAATAGGGTTAAACGCTTAAAATTGTTTTTGTTAAGTGAATTAATTATTTCTCTTCCCGATTTTGTTAATGAATGAAGTACATAATTCTCTTGACTTTATCTTCAAGGTTAAGTATTAGGAAGTGCAATAAGTTTTATCAATTAAATTCCTTTTCAAGTTCACTTGATATTGACATTTGATATTGTATTATACTCTTTTAAGACATGTATTGCCCTTTGTATTCTGTGTAAGGTCTTAAATCTGTATTTTTTACTAACCAATGTGGTGCATTCTCTTTCACCAACATTATAATACAGTGAAATGTCCACACTTCAAAACATTTGTGGATAACTCCTTTGCATGTTTGAGGGAATCTTCTTTCCACGATAGTTTCAAGTTGATAGGCAAACCATATAGTATGTCTAAAAACGACCCATTGTTTAATAGCAGGCAGTGTGTGCTTGGACATGATCGTGGTACATACATTCACTGAACGTGACATTGGTGATACTCGTGGTAGAATATTCTGGTGGTGTGTGGGTATGTAGGTAGGTAGGTAGGTGGGTGGGTGGGTATTCGGGCAGACAATATATATATATATTGTTACGACCGGTGTCGCTATTTAAGATTTATTAATAAAATGACACGTTTACTAAACGACGAAATGGTGTAACAGAAAGAACAAGCCAGCAACAAACTAGAACAATAATGTTTTATTTTAATACACAATTAGATCTATGGCGTAACAAAATAATAACGAATATATCAGACAAAATTTGAGAATGCAAAATAAATGTTAGCTTACAGTTTGTACCTTGAGGAGGTGTCCCTTTAATTGTCCAATTAATAATACAACGTCGAATAATCCTGAAAAGTTTTCGGTAGAATGTCCTCGTAGATAAGCGCAGTTGAAATAATCCAAAGGTAAAACAATACACGAATGTAATTAATATATTCCAAATACAACACTTTAATATTTATATCACTGTAGAATATAATAAGTCCACGTAAGTTCCAATACAGAAAGATTTAATATAGAAGCTGCAAGTATTTCCAAACTATATGTCCAAACTCTTTGTTCAAACTTTATATCAAAACTTCCCTTAAATCGCCTAAGTTATATAACCTAAAGAATTTCTAGAACGCAGAATCTCTAGAACATTCACGAAACCAGAACATTCACGAAACCAGAACATTCTCGAAACCCAGTGTCTGGTCAGATACAACAAACTGTGTAGTGTCTGGTCAGATACAACAAACAGTGTAGTGTCTGGTCAGATAAACAAACAGTGAAGTGTCTGATCAGATACAACAAACCGTGTAGTTTCTGGTCAGATACAACAAACAGTGTAGTGTCTAATCATATACAACAAGCAGTGTAGTGTCTGATCAGATACAACAAACTATGGAGTGTCTGGTCAGATACAACAAACAGTGAAGTGTCTGATCAGATACAACAAACATTGTAGTGTCTGGTCAGATACAACAAACAGTGAAGTGTCTGATCAGATACAACAAACAGTGTAGTGTCTGGTCAGATACAACAAGCAGTGTAGTGTCTGATCAGATACAACAAACAGTGTAGTTTCTGTTCAGATACAACAAACACTGTAGTGTCTGGTCAGAAACAACAAACAGTGTAGTGTCTGATCAGATACAACAAGCAGTGTAGTGTCTGATCAGATACAACAAGCAGTGTAGTGTCTGATCTGATACAACAAACAGTGAAGTGTCTGGTCAGATACAGCAAACAGTGTAGTGACTGGTCAGATACAACAAACAGTGTAGTGTCTGGTCAGATACAACAAACAGTGTAGTGTCTGATCAGATGCAACAAACAGTGTAGTTTCTGGTCAGATACAACAAACAGTGTAGTGTCTGGTCAGATACAACAAACAGTGTAGTGTCTGATCAGATACAACAAACAAAGTAGTGTCTGGTCAGATACAGCAAACAGTGTAGTGACTGGTCAGATACAACAAACAGTGAAGTGTCAGGTCAGATACAACAAACAGTGTAGTGTCTGATCAGATACAACAAAAGGTGTAGTTTCTGGTCAGATACAACAAACAGTGTAGTGTCTGGTCAGATACAACAAACAGAGTAGTGTCTGATCAGATACAACAAACAGAGTAGTGTCTGGTCAGATACAACAAACAGTGTAGTGTCTGATCAGATACAACAAACAAAGTAGTGTCTGATCAGATACAACAAACAGTGTAGTGACTGGTCAGATACAACAAACAGTGTAGTGTCTGGTCAGATACAACAAACAGTGTAGTGTCTGATCAGATACAACAAACAGTGTAGTTTCTGGTCAGATACAACAAACAGTGTAGTGTCTGGTCAGATACAACAAATAGTGTAGTGTCTGGTCAGATACAACAAACAGTGTAGTGTCTGGTCAGATACGACAAACAGTGTAGTGTCTGGTCAGATACAACAAACAGTGTAGCCCGGGGCCAAAAAGTCGTATAGATATAAAGCCCGCATTTTGGACATTTTGATTGGCTGCTAGAGCAGGGCCAAAAAGTCATATAGCTGTTAAATGAAATGGCGGCCATCTTGTATTTTTTGTCGATTGAAGATAATTTTTGCTGGAAATGTTCAAACCTAAAACCAGTTCAAGACCATTTGACAATGTGAAATAATTTTTAACAAAATGGTGGTATGTAACCTGCAACCTTACGTGCCGATGGCCACAGATTTGGGATTTTCATGACAGTGAAATTTACATGCACACTAAAAACGACAGCAGACGATAGCACTCAGACGCAATCGGGACCCCTCGGCGATTTCTTAGGAAATAGACCTCGGGAATCATATGCAGAGAAAGTAGTCCGTCCCTGATTGTGACCTCGCGTGATCACTATGAACAATGAAATACGAAATTCTAAATACAGACTGAAGAAAAGGTAAGCATGAGATTTTCATTGTTTGTTTGAGTGTTTTTAATGGATTTAGGTTTTTCTACATGGTATCGAAGGTCGCGATATTTTAACAAACGCGCTTAGGTAGCCGAATTACAATCGACCATATCACTGAATCTATAAATAGATGGTTGTATCACTACTATGGTTTACGAGGTTATTTTCCGAAAGTTACGGAAATGGCCGAGTTGTTACGATTGCACTTAGATGATAAACGCTGTTAAAGAATTACATCGTAAACAAATAAATTTATAATATTTGAAGATATATCGGGAGGAGAACATATGCTGGAGTTGTTGGCTAACATTTAAAATGAAACTAAATTAGATTATAAATAGCTATTTAATAAAATAGTCAATAAATAAGTAATTTGATATAGACCCTGTTATTTGTCTTCGGGACAGTCGTATTGGACCTCGGCCTTCGGCCTTTGGGCAATACGACTGCCCTCGGACAAATAATAGGGCCTGTATCAAATCACTTATTTATTAACATATAATTATGGAGTTTGGAAAGATTGAAAACAAGATCTACCATTTGGAACATGTTCTATATCTATAAGTGCTCTGAGAAACTATTGGAAGATCCCATACTGCTTGGCCAATGTTTGCCGCTTGCACATCAGTGCATACATCTACTGGTAGATAATCTATCTTTTTATTAAAACAGTGCTTTAAATGGAAAAATATCTAAGGCTAACCTTTGGTAAGAATTGATCGATGAGAATAAAATGTATCATATGACAGTCCATATTTCATTACACAGAAACAAACAAGTTTTGTTTTCTAGTTTTGGTCTATCAACAGAAAAAAAAACTAGTTTCGTAATTGTATTATTTTTAATTTTTCTAGAAAAATAATAATAATATTTTACTATTTTCTTACATCCAGGGCCCATGAACGTTTGCAAATATGTAAAGAGAGAGAGAGAGAGAAAGAGAGAGAGAGAGAGAGAGAGAGAGAGAGGGAGGGAGAGAAAGAGAGGGAGAGAGAGAGAGGGGAGAGAAAGGGAGAGAGAGAGAGAGAGAGAGAGAGAGAGAGAGAGAGAGAGAGAGAGATAGTGGGAGCAATTGTTTGAGTCTCGAAAACGGTAATTGGGTCTCAAATATGAGTGTGGGCGTTTTTAGAAAAAAATAAACTATTCCCTATGGAACAATTTACGACATTTTATTATTTTTATATCTTGACGCAACGTCATGACGTAACTTTGGCTTGAAGTCATGACGTCGTCTTGATGCGGCGTCAGGTCTATAGAGTCGCTGTTGCTTGACAACGGCTCAGTTATCTTCAAACTGTTCATATGATACACGCTTTTTAAATGGGGAATTTACTCTGTAATCCCTGTAGAACGGATCACCCGAAAGAGAAATGTGAGAAAGAAATCGCCAAGTAAGGCTGCTGAGTTTATCCCTAGAAGAAAAGTTCAATCCGCTCGAGTTTCAAGTGATAATGAGATAAAAACCGGGAAATGTAAAATCCATATGGATGAAATTGACTGTAACGGACAGGACGAACAACATGATTTAAAATCGGGTAAGGTTGTCGACGTACCGAATATTAATAGCGTTGGTTCAGAAACCGCAGCTGACATGGATGGCAATGTTGCAATCTCTTAAAATTTAGAAGATCTAATGAAGCTAGATGAAATGCAGCGCATCTCGAGGGAGTCAGACATAAAAGGTGACATTGGTTATCTCCATGATGATGTTACAACTCCCAAGACACCGGAAAGAAAGGTGGATATGTGTCAGAATGAACTCAATGGCGAAAAAGTGTACAGTGCTGACAGAATGGAACATTTTGAAGAGGAATTTGAACGTCCACATACTTGTCTAGCTAATACAATTGACGTGCGCGATGGCAAAAGAGAAGATATCACTATTCTCGCAGTAGAAGCCAAAAATGAGTTTGATGAAACGGATGCAGATGCCGTGGATGCAGACGCTGAAGCTGGCAACATACTTTTGGCGTCCGATCAAGCTTTGCGATCATACGGCGTGTGCTTGTTTGAAGATGAAATCCCAGAAGATCCAGTGAAAGCAAGTCGCTTGCCAGTGGCCTGGAGAATGTAAATCCGGACACAAGAGACGCCAATGGGGAGTTTGACTAATTGCACAACACACGCTGCATTTATCAGAGTTTCTGTGGAGAGGGATCAAAGGAATGTCGCAGACCTTTGTGTAAAAGGAGCGAAAAGTCACCGGAACACTAGCATGAGGACTCGTACTAGCATTTGAAACATTAAGGGTCAAATCTTCCCGATGATAACGACAATACTGCACAAGAAAAATCGTTGATTCAAAGCATCAAAGGCGATGCAAAAACTGGAAGTTAAAATTAAAGGTAAAAAGGTTAAAGTAATATGGGAGCAAGTTATAAAGACATATTTGGAAAGGTTTTATTAAAAGTTTTTGAATTTAAAAATCTCGAGAAAAAGTATGTATTACGTATAGGCCTATTCCTGAGACCATAGAATGGTTTAAAACAAAATAAGAGCAAAACCCGACTCCATTTAATAGGTCTTCCAAGCGGTTACATTGTTAGAAAAAAGGTGCCAAATTAATATAATTAACAAGGAAACTAAAGTGTACAAGCAGAAATTGCACATATGCAGGAGCCCCCACATTGCACAAATAATTATTGTTTAGATAGTATTTTTCTGGAACACAGTATTATGTATACAAACAACAATTATTAATATTTCCTAAACCTAATAGTATTTTTCTGGAACATAGCATTATGTATACAAAGAACAATGTTTAATATTTTTAAAGTAAATAGTATTTTTCTGGAACATAGCATTATGTATACAAAGAACAATGTTTAATATTTTTAAAGTAAATAGTATTTTTCTGGAACATAGTATTATCTATACAAAGAACAATGTTTAATATTTCCTAAACTTAACCTACTTCTCACATTTAAAGTGAAATGAGTGAAGACAAACTGAGAGAATCAGTAAAGACAGAACGATCTAGAACGTCTTTAATCCAGATGATATAAATGTTGTAACAAAGCAATGTTACTACCTAAGCATGTGCTACTGTGGTTTATAAATACACACTGAGCTGACCTTAAGAATACATAAGTTGCTGTCAAATGAAAGGTAGTTCATGTCATTCAATAGAGGAAAGAAATAACTACAAAAATAAATTATCTTATTATTCAAGAAGGATATTACTTTCTAGTAAATATGGGTGTAAGGACGAAATACTTAGCCCGAACATATTTTGTTATTTTTGGCCAAATGTTCGTGTAATAAAGGTCTTGACAAGAAATAAATCTCATTTAGGTCTAGGGTTTGAACCCAGAACCCTCTGATCCCGAGTCCATAAACTTAACCTCTTGACCAAGAACACATTAACTATATTATAAATGCTTTCTTGGTGTATTTCAAACGTCTCTTTAATGGTCATCCAAATGGTTAACAATATTTTTCATAACTTGTCATAACGGGTCTAAGATTTGAATTCGGAACCATGTTATCCTGAGTCTATAAACTTAACCTCTTGACAAAGAACACTTCAAGCATATTATAAATGCTTTCTTGGTGTGTTGGACGTTTCTAGTAGGCAAGTGAATTAAACATTCGAATCTTAAATAAGATTCTTTTGAAAACTTATCGTGAACGGCAAGTGATTGAACTTGCGCCCCCCCCCCCCAGACACATACACATCTAGAGTCTCAAACTCTTGACCACAAACAGAGATGCTATAAAAGCATTCCTGCACGCTGGAAGCACTGGAAATGCTATGTTTTAGATTTGCGGACCTTAAAGAAATCGTTAATGTATCATAGTGTACCATGCATACTCAATAGACCATTCAGAACAAACTTTTTCTGGCTATGGACTGTTTCGTTGCTAATAGGTAATCTCAATTTGTAAGCATGCAGTTCGAACAAAGAAGGATGTACCGACGAACATTCCTATCTACTTTCGTAAGGAAGGGCCTACAGAGTATCTATGTACATTTACGTTAACATTTTTATATAAAAAAATAAACCAAAATCTCTCTTTTTTACCATGTTTTCGTAAAGTAACAGACATGAAAATTAAAAAGAAAAAAAAAAAAAAAATAGAACGCCGTTAACCGAATTAGGACCCGAATTGTATCAGGGTTAGAAGGGGCGGTAAGTGTAAATGGGCACCGGAAGTAGTACCCCGGACAGTTGTCTGTTGTTTTTGATATTTTAATGCATATGTTTTTGTTTATTTAGTGACTGTATTTGCTATAATTAAAGCAATTTCATGCAATATGGTGTAAAACAAAGCTTCGCCATTTTAGAATTATATAACTGCACTCCCATGCTCAATAGTGGACTGATCCATTCAATCGTACCTACTCGGCGATCACCGGCAAGCTTCGGATATATCACCACGTAAGTAATTGTAGGAATACACCAGTTGGTGATTTGCCCCAGCGAATAACTTCTCATTGCATTATGTAAACAAAGATTGCTGACTTTTCAAAGTGCATGCAGTACGCTGTAGATATGATGGAGATTCAACACTCCTTGAAAGAAGAGCAGATTGCTTCGTTGAAAAATATGTTTAACTTAGTTGATACTGTATGTATATTACCAACAGGATTTGGTAAAAGTGTAATATATCAGTTATTACCCTGCATGCACTCGGATCACGCTTCGGTGTTGTCTATATCCGAAGCTTGCCGGAGATCGCCGATTAGGTACGATTGCCATTTCGGATGTAGTTCGTCAATATGGCGGCGACAGCATTATTTCCGAGGTGATTACGTAGAGGACGGAATTACCCGAGGAGTTCCGAGTGTGATCCATTTAGACCGGCACTAATCATTGCATTAAAAATGTGCGGCTATACTATTAAAAAATACGGTTCATGTTTTCAGGGGAGGATGACCGTCTTCGCGACTCATACCTTTTATTCGCAGAGGCCCTGTTATTAGATAATAAATTGGTCTTTTTCACAATGTATAATTTTGGGGTTCACAAAGAAACGGTTTGCTGTTGAATTGCTTCCAAAGTTGCGACATTTACTATGGCGTAAAGAACAAATTTATTTAGCGTCGTGTAAAATTCCGCAAAATAAACTTTCCCCACATGCAAATTACATTGAGCATTCCATATATAGGCGTCGCCAATGAAAGTAAGGCAAGGTAAATAATTAGTACATATGTACATAAAAGTGAATAATGTTTATTTCTTTGAAGAAATTCCAATAATTAGGATGTGGAAAGTAAACTGTGTTGAAACTTTAAAAGTTTAATAGTGAAATAAATTATGTGCATAAAAACTTCACAATTATTGGATTTTTTTTTTCAATATGATCTCAAAATTTGTACCTTGTCCTCTCACCCTCCTCCTCACCAGCTTCATCTGCCTATAGATCCAAGGGATATCTGGCATTTATCGTTTTAATTACAGGAAATTTAAATAGTTCTTTTTGTGAAGACAATTATATCTGACAGTCTTTTTTACTAAAATAGAAAACTTAATGAAGATAATAAAATATTAACATAATTTGGCTAATCATTTTATAGCCCGAAGCAGTTTACACATTGCTAGTTGAATAAAATTACTGATTTTTTGTTGTTTCGAAGTTTGCCTTACTGTTCATTTTAAATAACCTTTTATATGTACATGGCATGCATAAATATTTAAAATTGCTATGATTTTAAGTGCATTTTACTTTGATAATTTTGTTTTATTACATCATTGTTATTCTACATCATATTTTTAATAAATTTGGGTTTAAACACAAGCCCCATCAAAGACCTACCTTACTCCATATTATTTCTATGAAACAGGTGATGATTATCTAGCTAATTGTTTATGCACCTTTTAGTACAGCAGGGTTAACAAGTCTTACTTGGTTGTTATCCTTTAATTCCAACACTACACCAGAAAATAGTAAAACAATCCAGCCCCTAACGCCATGCGCTTGAAAATGAGGTACCGCGTAATTTTTACACGCCAGTGATAATCATCAACCTACTTTATAGAACACACTACACTAATTTTTATCATACACGACTTAATCGAGATTAGAACGTTTTTGTAATCGTATTTCCATGTATGAAGATAATGCACTATGTGCAATTCTGAATAAAATATTGTTCTGTTCTGTTCTCATCTGTCAAAGTCTTCATGAGAAAAGGATAAACACGATAATAATATATTGCAACTTATCACGACCTCTTCATGAAATGAAACAAGTAATTAATAGACATGTCATTCATCTTAAAAACTACCCGGCATGTTTAATTTGAGCTACGAACATGTCTTAATTGTTTGCTCATTTAAAAACTAATTAACTCATCGCTGGAAATAATAATATTGACACATCTTCTTTTGGTGTATTAAATTATCTTAACTATTTCTAGTTTTTACACAATGAAACATAAACTTTAATAACTCTTTCATCACTTTGACAGAGAGGATAGAACATTTCCATGTTTTAGATTTCTCCCGAATTAGCCTCCTGCATTTTCATGGGGCATAACCACGTAGCGTCGCTGTGTTTGTTCAGAATCCCAGACACACGCTACACGGTCACGTGCTCTATTGCTGTGCTGGCGGCTTACGACAATTTAAGATGAACCAATAAAACGCATCGTAGAAGAGCTAGGGGGGAAGATATGCCGGGTAAGTTTCTGCTGATAGCTACTGTTCTTTTATTATTGGCAACAGTATATTTTAATTATGCCTCGGAAAGGCGAAAATTACGTGCGATATCTTCCAGGGAGTGGGGGGGGGGGGGCGTTTTGTCGAGTTTGATTTTTCAGAAAGATGCCTAGTTTTGAATAGGGATAGAACAGCGATAGCTTAATAGATTTTAATGCGTTTTGTTGATAAATGAATGAAAGAGAAAAGAATAACGGAGGTAGCACACAACCCCCCCGTCCCCCCCGAGATTTTTGTTATTTCCTTCTAGAAGCGAAATTTTTTGATCTTATTTTAAGTGTTGTGTGATTAAATATTCACAAAATTTTGAAAATCAAAACATTTTCAAACAAGACATAAACATTTTTAGAATATTTCGGTCAACTTTGAACTTTGACCCAATATAACATTTTTAGTGCATTTAATCGCATTTAAAAATATGGAATTCTATATTGTTCGGAGCTGTTACAAAGTACTCAAATTAACAAAATGAATGCAGTTTTGAATTTATTCATGTTTTTATTACTTTATCATTGTTAAAATGTTGTAAAGTCTAGATCTCTCACAGAAAAGGAGAAACATGACATTTTTGTAGGGCGTACCCTTAAGAGACACCGGGTTTGCAAAAAATAACAAACAACACAAGCGTTTTATTTTTAAATTTTGGTTTTGTTACATTTTAGTGTTTTTCTTCCTTATCCAACAACGGACCTGCCAGAGGTAGAATGGCTTTCATCATCATCAGAAGTATTTGATGTGAGGAAAACATAATATGCTTAGTCAATTATGAGTCCGATGCGTGGAAAGTTACGTTAATACTCACCCGATTAACCTCCTTATGTCAAAGCTACATGCAATAAAATCTTGTGTTAAAATTAAACCGCGGTTGGAGCGCTCAACAAACCAGGTTTAAGCACCCCAGTCGATACTTTTGCAGACTGACCGTCCAAAGGCGGTAACTGCTGATATTTCTTTTTTGTGTGTTTTGTCTCATCTCGTTGTTTTTGTCACTTTTACATTTACCCCCTTTGCCTTTTTCTAGAGGTAGTTTAGATTTAAATATCTGTGGTAGTTCTAATAGGACATTTTCTTAATTAGGTATTCAGTAGGAAAAAATATATACATTATAATTATTGTAAGTGTTACACCTCCGATACACTTGTTTAGAATGAAACAAATAATGTGAATGTGAATATTTAGGTTATGTAAATATTTAACATCTTCTCATACATATTTACATTCTTTTAGAAACATATTCAACGTCCTTCTCAAACATATTTAACGTCCTTCTCAAACATATTTAACGTTCTTCTCAAACATATTTAACGTCCCTCTCAAACATATTTAGCATTCTTGTCAAACATATTTACCATTCTTCTTAACATTTTATCATTCTTCTCAAACATATTTAGCATTCATCTCAAACATATTAAACATTCTTGTCAAACAAATTTACAATTATTTCTAATAATTTTTCATTATTCTCTTTTAAATATATTAAACATTCTTTTAATATATATTTTAATATAGAATATTCTATCTTAAATACACTAAACAAAATTTAACATTATGTTTTAAACATTTTTTCGAACACATTTAACGTTCTGTATAATTTAATAGATTTAATTTAAAATAAAATGACATATACAGTTAATAATTTGTCATAAGCTACCAATAACCCACCGTGCGCAATGGAAAAGTTTCAATATCATTAACAAGGTACTGTGGACGCGGGAATCGTGCTAAGCAATTGATGGATAAAGATAAAAAAAACGTCATAGAACGCTCTGTGCGTTACTAATACCCTATGTCTACATCATAGCCTTTATGGGTACATTATGTACACGACCAACATGAAACAAAATGGTTATTTTGTCTATGCATTCTTTTCTTTTTTTTTGTCTTCAGTTAAAATCGACATATAACTGTGTTTAATAAACATTAGAGGTATAGAGACAAAGGATACAGTTTATAATATGTATTTATTGTTCTACAACAGACATAGACTATTCATTACTTGAATACATAGGCAATGCAATTTTTTATACATGGACCTACTTAACGTATTATAATACAGTGTGCTCAGTCCTTCACGTTTATATTTTAATGTCTTTTATTATTTAGTCTTTTATAAGCGACTGCTTCTTTGACACACCCTATTCAACCGGCGAATATCGGCCGTTATAGAATGCTTTTCGTTTACGTTTAATGCAGTCAACATAGACAAATTATTAACGCGTTTTTCTTTTGTCTTTGTCAAGTAGTGACCATTTGGGCAGATAAAGTAGATTAGAAATAATAGAATAACTGTCCATTCACCTGTAGAGTCCCGAAATGGGCTACCTTCATTGTTAAAGTACGCAATCTTAACACATCGTCATCTTTTACCACCAGTTGAGATAATAATCTATAAAATTCATTCAACTATAGAAGATCAGCAACAACAGTTTGTTGAATTATAAATAATAATCGTCCTTTTTTTTATTAATTTCACTTTTACCGACGCTGATCATCGCACCATTTACACATTCATGTCATGGAAGTTGACCCTTTCATTCGACTTATATTCGTTTTATATTTTACCATGTTAAATATTACATACACAGATCATCTGATCAAAACATTAAGTTCAAAATCCAATAACACACTGATATACTCATATTGTGAGTATGGTTACCCTTTGCTTATCAAAGCTCCGGAAAATGAATTGATTCTAACGAAATCTTGCAGCAATTTATCACCAGATATATAATTAACTTTTGTGTAAGCTAATTGCCCAACCTCCATGTATCCGAATCCATCTGCCGTGTCACATGCGGGAACATCATTGTCGCGGGTTCGTAATTGTCCTACTTGCTTATCGGTGACTATGATGTCCACATTGGCAGAGGAAGCGTTGTTTGCACACACCTGTATGGTAAACAGATACAGGCCACTGACAGGCGCCGTGAATATCCCAGTGGAGGGATCATAGCCGTCCTGAATGTTGAACAGAACTGTAGGAAAGACCAAGGTCTCACCTTTAGCCGGACTTTGGTTCTTTAAACCTGTCGCCTTGAAGCTCACTATAGGTGTCACGATCGACTCTGTTGGAACATTATGTCAACTGCTTAAATAATGATTAAACAACATATAATTTATTTATTTTTGCAAAAGGTGAAAGACAAATGTATAATCTATTGGTAGTTAATCTTTTCCATCCTATCACTTGGAGTTTGGATTAAAACAGCTACGTACCTGGATTATATTAAAGGTGTCCGACAGTTTGCCTATATCAAATTTTATGTAACCAGACCTTACCACTGCTTTGGAGAATAAGGGCATAATTTCGGCATGGATTGATACTTTATCCTAAATAAAGACAGTTTAGAACACTGTCTCCATTGTAGACTGTGCAAATCGCGATAATAACCATTCTAAAGTTCAATAATTCCAAATCTATAAATAGATACCGACGTCAGAGCGGACTAATCGACTAAGATATAACGTTATCCCAAAAGCAAATTGTCACCCGGTTTTCATTGATAAAATGTGCCGTCTTTGCACCGTGGCTCAGATAGGAAATATCTGTTTGCAATGAAAGATGGGGATTTATGTTTCACCGTTCACATTGATAGAGGGCATGAATAAGCAACATTTTGCAAGATCTGTTCAGGTAACAGTGACCTATTTTGTTATTTTATAAAAATATTTTAAACCAAACTGTCGGACACCATTTTTGGGTCCTTACTCTGTCGCTGCTGTAACTACACAAACAACAGTATGCAGAAATTACATACAAATACACAACGAATCTAATATATGTTCAACAGTACATATGGTATTTTGTATCGATAGTTGTCTTTATAAAGTTGTGAAATTAGTGGCTTTAGATATTTCTTATATCGCACCGACAGAATGCTGGCGATATTGCCGACGTCCAGCTAATTATTGATAGAGGATGACACCAGACACCAGCGCACCGCAGGTTAGCTGAACACTCTGGCCCCGTCCCGAACTCGAAGACACGCGGTGAGAGGAGGAGGGGCTTAGGAGTTACTAGCCAGGGACCCTATCTAATCAAGGGCGCACCAAAGCTTTTATAAATGTATATAAAAGGTAGTAAATCAACCTGTGGGCGGATGATGATGATGATAATAATAATAATATATATATATATATATATAATAATAATAATAATAATAATAATAATAATAATAATAATAATAATAATAATAATAATAATAATAAGTACTACCTATAATACTTATAATAAGTATGAAAATTCATTCCAATGGAAACATAGCACATACATTTCTTTCAATTCAAGTTGGATAAAGTACTCATCGACTTCGGAGTTACTTCATAAAGTTTAGGATGCATGCTTAAGTAAAATGAAAAAGAAAAGTGCAAATACGCAAATTGATTTCTTAAAATAATAATTTTTGAAACCTATTTATTTTTCATAAAAAATTATATTGTAGAATTCAAATAAATTTTTGAAACCTATTTATTATTCATAAAAACTTATATTGCAGAATTCAGATCCTTTCACCAAATAAACATGTTGCATGACAAACCGATAATCATCAGTCCCTATGTTAGTCCGTTTGAGAATCAAGAAAATACATTCAGGTGCAAATATATTCCAGCAGACAGGTGCTGCGTCAGGCGCAACTGGTCATCTGGTAGCCACCATAAGAAGTATACTTTAGCGGCGCAAAGAACATGAAGTGACAAACGTTAAATGTCTTTCAACACATTACATTCGTACCAATCATAGTATTGTTGTTATGATCGCATACTTTGTGCCTTTTCCTGTTCATTTCGAAATTGTTCTTTATAGAATTTATTTACAGCTAAATAAGAGTCAAGGAAACTCGTCATAGGATTTTATTCTACCAACACAAACGTCATGAAGAGCACATTTGCACAAACAGATTTATAATTAAAACGAATCTATAAATCTATTTCTTTAGCAACCTTTCGCAAAATCTCAGTTATCATTTTATGCAAACTTTATTGATTGGCGCTTGAAAAAAAAAACACTGAATAAAGAGTTTAAAACTATCAAACTAAAAATATTCAATACCGACTTGGATATGTAATAGTAATATTTTAAGTTTACCTGTTTTGTTCTTTTACAATTACACAACGTTTTCGTCGTATGAAGTATGTCAATAATGACACGGAATACGTTTATGTAATTCTCGCTGTAACAACAGTTTACTTAGTGTATCAAACATTTAAACTCAAATGTTAATTTAAGAAACCTTATCGAATGGAATATAAGCACAATAGAAATAAATGTAAACGTATCAAACTATTATGTATCCAGTCGTATTAAAATATTTTAACTTTACCTGTTATGTTCTTTTGTAAGTCCCTTAGGTCGTCAGACATTCTTGCAATCTGTCCCTCCTTTTGCTGGAAGACATCATTGCTACGTTGCAGGTGTTCTTCAATCCGAGATAGAGCAGTAGTATTCAGTTGGAGATAATCCTCATGCAGGGCACGTCGTTCCGTCTTGATTTCCTCCAATATCCCGCTAACAGTTTCCATAGTCGATTTTACATCTGTAGAAATCTTTTTGAATTCTTCTCTAAGTTGTTCAAAGTTCCATTCGACTCTAATCATTTTCTCCAATAACTTTTCCTCGTAATGGAATTTTGAACATTGAGGTTCCATACCCGAACATACGTGTAGGGCGACGAGGATACTTAGAAAAACAGACATTCTGAACACTAAAGTGTTTGATATTTAGTCGATGCAGCTAGTGAGTAGGAAAGCAGAGGCGGCCTAATGACGAACTTCAGCGCTGGGCTGCTTTATATACGGAAAGGAGGCACAACGTAAGGGTCCTTCAAAAAGCTTCAGCTTAACGTTGTATTTTATGTCCGCAAACTCAGTGTGCACAATGTTTTTATACAGTTGCCCAAAACCTGTATGCATTCATAAAAAGTGGATGCAAAATTCACTCTGTCGACTTTTCCACCGGATATTGTCGTAAAGTTAACTCGATACAGCGGTAAAATTTAATATACATGCATGACATTTATCGTGCCATAATAGTAAAAAAATACCCTGATAAAATGATGTCACAAGCACGAGTTAACATAACTATGCAAGAACGATAATCAGGAGCATTTTTATGGAAATTTGATCAATGTTTACTTTAATGGTGCGTTAGAATTCCGAACATAATCTAACCCAGGACATACATATATTAAAATTTAAGTAGTACATTTGAGTACAGTATAAACATGCAAGTATTTTGCAACGTGGCAAAATACAGACACAAGTCATAACACAAATATAAGAATACTGCCTTGAAACAGCAAATGGACAGAAAGCGGAAATCGATTTGGGTAATTTATATGTTTTACATTTTGTATAAACAAAATATACGAGTCCTATGAGCATTGCAACATATACCGAAATTTGGAAAAGCACAGGACGAATGAATTCAAATGCAGGCCAAATGTAAAAGTAAGAACAAATCTGTGATGAGTCATTAACAAAAAGAGCAAACCCGACAGTTACCGTTGGAATGGTCAGTCGGCAATATGGACCGACGGGGTGCTTAAACCGATTTTACAAAGCTCTAACCTCGCCCTTCCTGAGGGGTTTCTCAAATGCTCCTAATGAAAAGAAAACTGATCTATCTGAGTAAAAATCTCCAAGCAATGAAGTTTTCTTTGATAAGATATGACAAAAGTTGTGACGTCATTGAGAAATAATGTTCACACATTATTGAGAAGAGACAGAATGATTATTTCTACTAACAAAACCACAAAAAATTGTTGATTGTAAATGATAACTTTTTTTGAATCAAGAAAAAATGACCAGAGAAGTGTAAAAGATTTTAGCATCCTGTTCATGTGAAGATGGAAATGAGGGAACAAAGTCCAATGTCCATCAAAGGAAATATACGTAACAATCGTAAAAGGATGAATTAAATTACGACATAGACAAAACAGTCAATATTCTTTAAAATGAATGCCACATTTGTACAAAGAATGCTTAAGGAGATACGTATAAGCATGCATCAGACCATCATAAAGTTGATTCTGTACATGTTACCGCCTCTCATTGGTTCAAGTATTCACACATATAACAGTTGTATGCAAGCACACTTGTCCTTCAACTTTGTTCACCAGTCAAACTGAAGGTGACATTTACATGACTCTGCGAAAGTAAACGTGACTTATTGCATGCCGATTGTCAAAACATCCGCGATAAAATATTTCCTCATAGTGTTACTGTCTTGTTTCTGTTTCTGAAATAATACAAATACTTACTGCAGAAGTGTTAAAGGAAGAACGAAAACTGGCAATGTATAGACATTTTAAATTAGAAAGTGTAAAATGTACTTTTATAATGCCATGAATATTCTTAAGTATAAATAAAATTTCTTTGAATAATTGGTGCCATTTTAAGTTTGAATTTATACTATTGATTTACTTTCTTTAAAATATTGAAACTCCAAAGTTCACAATGAAGGACTTTGAAATACGGCATTCTTTCTTAATTAAAGATCTTTTCTGTTATTAATAATATGTCGTATGTGCCATTATTGTATTTCAAGTTAATACTTCTATATCGAAAATATAATTTGCAAGTTGTTTATTATTGTTAGGGTATCATTCGAATAAAATGTTTCGACTTAATAACAGTTTGATTACAGCAGTATAAAAATACAACCGTGTTTTATTACGAAGTAGAGATATCACAAATCAAACCAAGAGAACGATAGCTATTAACTAGTATTTAGACACACTGTTTAAGAAAAATGTATCGTTCAAACACAGTTTTCAATGCCCCTCTTTGGTTCACCCTGCACTTTGCAGTTTGACGCGACATACAGTAGATTGTAAACACCCGTCTTTACGTGATGACTCGTAGTCAAGCTGTAACTCTCATGAAAGTCAATGGTGATAATTTACCTTACTATTCATTTTGTGTTATAAGGTAACTTTTAATTAAACATAAGTCTATTGAACGATACAAATAGTTTGAGAAATGAACGACTACAAGTACTTTGCAGATTGAAATTCAGCTGATATCATTCATTTTCCGTAGCTGTTAGAGATTTTAACGCTATGTTTAATCCCTAAAACAGTGATTACATATTCGTAAAGTTTAGAATATTACTCCAAGAACATGATGTGTTTAATGCTTTAAGAAATTCTAGCTTTTAGAAAAGAGTAAAAACTGTAATTTGCAAGTGTTTATAAGAATCACTGCCAACGCTAGAACATATATCCCCATATACGCCCAGCTTTGCTTCCGATCGACTATCGGTGTACGAATGTATTTCCTTTTTCTTAAAGCATATTTGTTTATATGATAAAATTACTATCATTTGCAGTGCATAGTTAGTTTCATACACACTTTTAATTGGTATCGTTTTTCACAGATATACACAGTTGTCCCTACAAATACCCCTTTGTTTAAATATTTCAATAAACGAATGTAATAACTGTCTGACAACGGGCTTTATGTATGAAAGTGTATGGATACTTCGCATTATAAAAACGTACGGTTCCTCACCCCTTCCGTTTAATGAATCATTGTGTATTTGCAAGCATCAGTATTTTTAAGCTAGCAAAATTTTATATGCTTCTAATATAACTTGAGCGCACGAAAAATAAAGTATTGGTATTGGAAATGCAATGGGAATACGCCACCAGAACTACGATTAACTATTGCAGGATGAAATACAGCAAACACCGCAGACTAAATAGGAGGATTATTCTTACACTGACATGTAGGGAATTGACAGTCACGGGAGTACGAGATTCTAAATGTGTAAATGTGGTTCAAAAATATGGTTTAAAATTACGAATCTTTACAAACGCTGTGTTTCGTATCTATACTTTTTCTTTTATTAGCCTAACATCTTCTACTTACATCATTCTCTTATATATATATATATATATATATATATATATATATATATATATATATATATATATATACATATATATATATATATATATATATATATATATATATATATATATATATATATATATATATATATATATATATATATATATATATATAAATATATATATAAATATATATGTATATGTGTGTATGTTTCTGTGCTTGTGCGCGTGTGTGTGCGTGTGTGTATATGTGTGTGTGCGTGTGCGGGTGTGTGTGTGAGTGTGTGTAAGTGTGAGTGTGTATGCGCGTGTGTGTGTCTTAGTGTGTGTATGAGTGCGCGTGTGTGTGTGTGATTGTGTGTGTGCGTGTGTGTGCGTGTGTGTGAGTGTGTGTGAGTGTGCGTGTGTGTGCATGTGTGTGCATGTGTGTGAGTGTGTGTGCGGTTGTGTGTGTGTGTGCGTGCGTGTGTGTGAGTGTGTGCGTTTGTGTGTGTGAGTGCGCGTGTGTGTGAGTGTGCGTGTGTGTGCGTGTGTGTGTATGTGTGTGTGGATGTGTGTGTGAGTGTGAGTGTGTGTGCGTGTGTGTGTGCGTGTGTGGGTGTGAGTGTTTGTGTGAGTGTATGTGTTTGTGTGTGTGAGTGTGTGTTTGTGTGCAAGTATGTGCGTGTGTGTGAATGTGTGTGTGAGTGTGCTGCGTGTGTTTTCATACATAACCTTTTGACACCTTTAAACCATTTATTCACTGCTTCGGAAAATTGGTTAATTTTGAGGCAATAAGTGTAGATTAACTGATGTGCCTTTCTGTGTTATATTAAACCCCTCTGCTCAGGCTATACAACTACGCTTTCCAATGATACGACTGTGATAACCAGTAATGAGGAAGCCATTAAATAGGTCTTTCTTTTTTATTCTTGACAGAAATAATGTTGCAAACAACTATTTTCAAAACTAAAAAACAACTTTTCATTAAACAGCGTTTGATCGCTAGCTTACACACACAACTTCGATTTCAGAGGTCAACAAAACATTTAATGGAATCTTTTTTAAAAATAAAATAACAAACTTATTGCCCTTTTATCCACCCAGCTAAGTAAAAATAGTCTATTTAGTTTGACTTTACTTGTGAAGAATCCGCTTAAACACAGTATTTCTATTTAAGTGTTCAATCTCATATATAACTTGTCGTCTATTTTTCCTTACAAGTGCACACTTAGCCATCTCTAACTCTACAATATGAAAGTTGCATAAATAAGGTGCTCACGCCGATTTTACAGAGCTCTAACCTCACACTTCCTGAGAGCTTTCTCAAATTTAAACAGTTAAAGGAAAACAGATCCTACAAAACTTTGCAAGCGACGACGTATTCTGCAACCTATTTCATGTCATCATTAATTAGATAGTAGTTACGTTGTTAAAATATGTTCACATCGTATTTATGTGATTACATAATGCTTGTAACTATTAGGAATACACATTATTCTTGATTGTTAAAGAAACCGATTATTTGAATTAAAGATGAAATGACTAGAGAAGAAGTCTCAATGGTAGCAGCGCCCAGTTCGTGTCTAGATGGAACTGAAATACCATAGTCTAACGTTTGTCAAAGGAAAATATGAGTAACAATCCTAATAGGATGAATTTAACGACAACATAGATAACAACATGAACGGTGGATGTTTTACGTCTGACAATCTGTAAAATGTAACTGTGTCAGAAAAACAACGTATGAACAGTTTACTGTTGTTAAATAAAATAACGAACACTTCCACAACATGTAACTATATCAATCGGTTTGAACGAAAGTTTGAATTTAATTAGGATAGCCCATTTCGCTTGAGCAGGGCAATGGTGAGGTTGTTCTGTTTCAGTTTTTGTTGTTTTGTTTAGTATATATTAATACTTATAAAATGTGTGCATCATTTTCTTGCTCGTCTTTGAATAGAATGTGTTTAGTTGATCGTTTTTTTATTTTTATTATTTTGCTAGATACATAATTTTGGGTCAGATCAGAAAGTGCAATTAATCATTTTTATAGGAAAAAGAAGCTTTATTTAAGATAATACGTTAAGTGAAGAAATTGTCATTGGGGGGGTGGGGGGGTATTTATGACATTATATATTTTGAAAAGAAATGACATTAAATGCATTATCATATCGATGATTATGGCCGATATGGAGATCTAGTAAGTACCTGCCGCCATTATTTCTCTGATGTTTCATACACAGCCCTAACTACTTACTAGCTAACTGTGTTGGCACTTCATAAAAAATATTTGAAGAAATATTAAATTACATTTTATTTTTTAACATTTTAAAGTTTAGGGTTAGTCTCCTACTTAAATCATTTAATAGGTGGATAACCATTTATGTCATACATTCTGATTATTGACTTACAGACTTCCAATTTTACTAGTTTCAGTAAATAGCTATTCTAACATATTGTTTAATATAAGGCATGGTGTAATAGCTAACCTATGTGATAAGAAAAAAAGTATCACCAGTTTCCAACATATTATGTATCGCGATACGTACGTAGCGTATCGAAAAAGTTTGTATTGAAATTTGATATATTGACTTTTATTGTGTGTGACAAATAGTTAACATATACCTATATTTGAATGTTTATACAGAAACAACTTCCCTACAATAATGTTGTAAGGAACGTTTAAAGTCCCGAATATTTTCGAACCCTTTGATTTCATGCAACGTTGCAAAGCATCAAACTTATTACTTAAAATATTACCGGAAATCGTCGTGAAATATCCAATATACATGTCTGCTTTTCATATTAAATTCGTTTGCACTTCTCAGTCAAAATATTATGATTACAATATAGAAAGGTAAATAAGAAAAGGTCCTATCAAAATTTTCACAGATATTTTAAATTTTATCTACCAGTCGACAAAGGCAAACAAAGTAAATGCAAATGTGACAAAAACACAGAGACGAGACACAACACACATAAAGACAAACCATCAGTTACCGCCTTGGAACGGTCAATAGGCAGAAAACCATTAAATGATGGCATTATGGTAGGACGAAAATCATAGTACAACATCACGGCAATGCATTTATAAAAATTAACTATAACAGCAATATAAACATGCAGGTCTTTTGCAAAGTGACAAAAATACCGAATCAATGAATAACAGAGATACAAAAACTGCGGCCTTGGAACAGCAATGTGCCAGGAGACAATGTATATTTGGGTAAAAAAAAACGGTTCATGAAGTTTATATCTTGCCTAATAAAGACAACATCCGTTTAAATAAATGAACACTGATCTCAATTAACTTTTCAAAAAATACACGCACATTTGCCGACGTCCTTCAAAATTGTTTACTAGCCAAACTAAAGGTGATATGTGGATGTCAGGGGAAAAGTAAAAGTAACGTACTGCATGTTTATTTTTAAAACATTCCACATAGTGCATCTTCCTTGAAGTAGCAGAAGGTTTGAAGTAAGATGGCAATGTAAAGACATTTTAAAGTAGAAAATGCTAAGATGTACTTTTGAAATGACACGTTTATTATTAATTAATAACCAATTTTCGTTGACATATTTGTTAAAATTAAATTGCTTTCTATGCTCTACAGACACAATATAGGACGTATAATTAGAATAATGCAGTTGACATCCTCTATTTCTCTATTTTGTTGTATATTTATACATGTGTCTGGGTATCGTTTGTGTAAAATATGTTTCCATGTAGGAACAGCTTCAGTGATAACACCAGTATAAAAATACAACAGAGTATAATTCCGAACTAGAGATATCACAAATAAAGTCTACAGATCAACAAAGTCATACTGTTGAATAGAAATGTGTATACAAAATAACCAGTGAACAATATCCCTCTTTGGACCCGTTTTCTGGTCCTAATTAAGTTTTGTGAACCAGTCAAATCCCGACAAATTAATAACCATGTCTATGTTAAAGATGCTGGTCAACACTGCGGAAAAACTGTGTGCCACAATAGCAAATATTCAAGACTAAATCCCAACAGAAATGTATTTTCATAATTGCAACACTATTTTAGGATTACTACTAGGATAGTTTGATTGTAACAGAGTCTTGACAAAAACACACTGCCTTGTGTTTAGCAAAGCGCACAGATTGCAAACACGTGTATTATTAAATTGTACAAATAATACCAAGCTCATTATTGATCTATTGTAGTTGCAAATAGAGTACAATTTGTATCTGGCAATTGGTAAAGTAAAAACCCACAGGGTTGCCTAAACTGGTTTATGAAGTTTCACATTTAAAAGAAACCTCTTTAATATGAAACATATTTACGTTGAAGACACCGATAAGTTGTATGTGACTCTGAACATTTTTACCGACCCACACTGTTTTAAATATTCACACACAGGCTTCACGTCCGTGCATAAGCACTTGTAAACGTCATTCGACCTTCGCCTTTTCAAATTGGTTACAGCCATTTTAAAGTAGCCTTTGCAAGTCAACGCTAAAATCAATCGGAACTCCTTGGGTAATTCCGTCCTCGGGACAATCATCCCTCGGATGTATCTGGTGCAATGATACTTGCTCAAATTACGATCGTTTTGTTCGCCAGAAGTCGGAAGAATATCCCTAAAATGTAATTCGTACAAAACATAAACTATGCCATCGTTTGGCAGATGCGTGTCTGCTGCGCTGGGTAAATTAAAATTGATGTTTTTATTAATTTGAAGCAGCCACAAATTGAAGTTTAACTGGCATCGTAAAATAGTGAGCTGTTATCCGAGCTGTCATCGTCGTTTTGAACCTCTGTCACAAAATAAGTCCCATTTAGGGAAATGGCCGAGGTGATTCCACTACCTACATACATCCGATAGATGATTCGTGAATTATCCGAGGTGTTCCGATTGCGCCAAAGTCAGCGTGACGTTCAGCATGTCGTTGACAGAACATGCCCCACGAGACATTAAACTTTTGGGAAATTGACTGTCTCTTTAATTTCTTTTATTGACACGAACTAAGAACGCAATCCGCACTGGGTGACAATTTTATGTTTATCTTGAAAAGGTAAATAAATAATAGACGTTTATATTTATGTAACTTAATATTACACTACGGTTTATCTTTACAGTTTAATGGTTTTCTAATGCTGTGTACAAAGGGCACCATCTTCTGTTTAATAAGCTCTAGTCAACTTTATATCAACGATCTATTTTACTTGGTATTGTTCGTTACAACCTGAAGAATTGTCGAAAAGATACAAAAGCAATGTGTTGTTCTTGTAACGAGGGTGATCGACTTTTGTTTTATCATTCATTCAATTTCATTTTTGTACCAAATTGTACAATGTTAAATATATGCCAATTATTGCTATGCTATACCTTGAATACAACATACGACACTTTATATGAAATGCATACTTAAATGACAAGTTATATTTTAAACGAATTGTCTTCTCAAAGATTTATTTCCTCTTTATTTTATTTGTTTATCTTTATTGTATTGCATTTATGTTGACTATAGCACATGTTCTTATTCATTCTTTCTTCTTAATGTAATATTATTAACTGCCAATTATTTTACACACATGTATTTTTGTCTGTTGCAGTTACAATAGTTAATTTACTTGTTAAAGGGGGGCGGGGCGGTGCGCCCGCGGCCGAGCGGTTAAAGTCGCTGACTTGTATTTTCTCAGCCCCTCAACGCGGGGTTCGAGTCGCGGTCGGTGTTAGAAACTTATCGCAGTCTTAAGAGCAAATTGCGTTTTTCGTGACTCAACAAAAACTTTAAGTTAAATCAGCTTTTCTGCAACTGAAATCATCATTCCTGGAGTACAAAACATGGCACAAACAAACTTTAAAGATTAAGGATAAGGCTGTTTGCATTTTAACTTTCAGAGCACTTCGGCCATTGCTGCCAATTCAAAGTGTAAGTTGCAGCTACCATTATATATTGACTTCGGGAAAATTGAATCCGCACTTTTAACTTTTGCTTTGAACATTGTCGCGGTACTAAACTCACTCGTCAATTTTATTAGCATACGATTATGAGAAAAAGAAAATAAATAAATTGCTGTTTTCTTCTGTATATTATCACATTATTTTAATGATCGAAGACTCGATGTCAGCCCAGGGATTCTTAACAATCGACAAAACGGAAACTATATACAAACCTATCCTCGCTCATTATCGGAAAGGTCGAGATTACGAGGAAATTAAAAAAGTATTCGAAAGTCATTGTTCACCATTTTTAGCTATGCGAAGGTCGTCAATATACTTTTATTTCTATTGTAAATGCAAACAATGCAGTAAACCCATGACTAGTATATTGTTTGTACCGGATATCATTGTTTAGGCGAGTGTCTTGCCTCTTGTACCTAAGAGGCTATCATGTGACTTTCCTCCTTGACACTTTAACAGTACAGAATATGTTACGACTAATAATGGTATGACAAATCACATTGTCATGTGTAAAAGACGAATTGTTTTAAAGAAAACCTACAACGTCAAGATTTAGCTTCAGTCTGGAATCAAATTGCTGACAGATAATAGTCTCATGTATATTTTTCTAAACCCGAAAGCTTGTAATAAATAGACGATTTGCTGTTTTGCAGACTGAAATAATAGAAAACTATTGCAAATGGATTTTTTTTAACTTTACTCCACTCACTTTGTAAATTATATAGCAACGAAAAATAAGAATACATGCGTTGAAATATGTTTTTAAAATACCGTGTAGATCTATACATTGATAGCATGATCCTTGCTATTCTGAATGACCGCGAAACTTCTATGATGTGGTTTATAAATGACCCCCATTAATTTTTATTTGGCAGCAGCACTACCTAGCAACTTGTATGTCTTCCTAACGGAAAAGATAAATGTAAAGATGTCAAATTGCAGTAACCATTGTTTGTCTAACGAAACATGAAATTAAATATTAATCGACGAACGAAATTTCTTTTTCTGTACTTATCCCTCTACCTGATACTACCAAGGTGTGATCGTCCTGAGAACGAAATAATCTGAGAAGTTCTTATATAAGAGTACAAAACGTGTCCCTACAGAAGGTTAATAAACTGATATAGCTGTTTTATATCTTTTCGTTTCGAGTGCAAATTGATCGCAATAAATATACACCTTACCCCTAGATAATAATATTAACTGCAGATTTTATCTTTGTTTGTTTTCATTATTTTGAGACAATGTGTACGCAGCTGCATATTCAGCATACAGTCAGCTACGCGCCTGGTGTGGCATCACTTGAATGAGGCAATACACATTGAATGTTGACAGCGTATTGTTTACAACCATTCTCAATTTTGATATTTATATAAACATGTTGTAAGAAAATAAATTCCGATAAATGCTAGAATTGCCATGGTGTTACGTTTGTATAAAATCAAGTTGTAACTAGGAAATACTGTTCACAGCTGAGGCATTGAAAACAATCGTCGAATGATGTTTTGTGATTTCAATAACCCAACACTGAAAATGCAACCGATTTTTTGGCTGACACTGCTCTCGTGATATTGTTTACGCAGACGAATCAATCCGCCAAAGTAAAACTCGGATGTAGCAATGTACGGTCAAATCATCCCGGAGGTTACTGAGCATAAGCATCTTGGCGTAATCTTGTCAAAGGATTGTTCATGGAACTCTCACATTAATTATAAAAAATCAAAAGCTTGGCGGCATGTCAACATTCTACGTAAATACAAATTTACACTGGACCGTAGGGCACTAGAAACTATTTTTTATATATCCGACCTATTCTCGAGCATGGTGATATTGCCTGGAGCAATTGTGTAGGATATGAATGTGAACATCTAGAAAATATCCAAAACGAATGTGCTCGTATTGTCTCTGTTTCCACTAAACTTGTCAGTATAAATGCATTACACAGCGAAATCGGCTGCGATCTTCTTTCTGACAAAAGAAGAAATCAACTACAATGTTCCTGGAGTATTTGCATGAACAACTTCATATTTTAATTTATTCCTCCCTTCTGTATTGCGTGAATGGAATAATCTATCACCTGAAATACGTAATGCTCCAACACTAAATTCGTTTAAAGTAAAAATAAGTACAAATACATAATGCTAAGTTCCCACTGCCGATCCGATCAACTCGATCAAGCCCGATCAAGCAATCGGGTCCTGGTCTGGCTCGTTCGGTATGAGTGATTGGGAGTGGTCGGGAAGGTTTACCTTGGTCGGCATCACTCGGTCTTCCTACCCGAATTTTTTTTGACATGTCAAAAATAATTCAAATAGCGATTGAGTAGCCAAAGCGGTCGAGAAGCGCTAGGGAACCGATCGTGTATTGATCGAGTAGAAGATCGAGCTGATCGAGAAGCAAGCGTGTAGCGATCTAGTTTGGTCGAATTGACAGCTTTTACCCGATCTGTACCCGATCATCTCGACTTCTACTCGAGTATTATCCGATCGCAACCGATCAACCCAACCTCTGTTCAAACTGGTGTCTAGATTAACTATACTGCTACTCGACTGCTACTTGACCACACACGGTCACTTCCCGATTGCTGTTCGACCATACATGAGCTAGACACTACTTATGTGAAACTGCGCGCTGGTCTCTCATATCCTGCTTACATTTGGAAGAGAAAACATCACCAAAAATACCGAGAAAAGGCAAAAGGGCAACTAATACTAATTTAAGTTGTGAAAGTTCAGAGACTGAGCCTGAGGTGAACGCAACACCCACAGAACCGCCTCAGAAAACCACTACCGGTAATCCACAAACGCCTCCCATTGACTCTTCTGTGCAAGAGCATCCTACTTCTCGTGAAAAACAGGTACTATGCTTTTGTTTTTGCTTCCCCTTTGAATATGACAATAAAAACTGTGATTATATTTAGTGTTTAATGTTTCGAAGGATATAATTTTATAGCATAATTTGTTTGTTTTATTATGACACAATGTTAAACTATTTGTATAGTCAGTTTACGATTGCTTTTGCTCGACAGTGTATAGTTTAGGAACATATTGTCCCAATGTGCCTAAATTATTAAAAAAGTTTCGGTACATGACCTTCTACGACCCGAGTACGACCATGTCGATCTGGTTGGGTGAAGATCTTGTTGCGATCGAGCACAGGTCCAATTGGTCGAGCTGAGGCCTAGTGAAGGTCGGGATGATCTAGCGAAAATCGGTAAGATGGTCGGGTTGACGTCGTGAAGGAGTCGTGAATAATCGAGTGGGGGTCGTGTGTGATCGCTAGAGGTCGAGAAGAAGTCATTTAAACGTCTTTAGTTGAGCTTGGTCGGGCCCAATCGGGAAATTTAGAGGATCGGGATGATCGAGTTTGTTTGTTTGTTTCTTTATTGGGTTTATCGTCCCAACAAAAGTATTTTTAGTTATCTGGAGACGGTGTCCACTGAAGCAGATATAGTTCTGCCTTCACTGTGTATAGCATGCCGTGAACACCTGGCATGATACCACACCCAGTCACATTATCCTGACAACAGGCCAACCAGTCGTGGAACTACCCTTATATTTTTTTCTTGAGCGTTAGCAAGGGAGCTATACCACTACCATTTTAACGACTTTGATATGTCGCGGCCCGGGAACGAACACGGGGCCTCCCTACCTGGAGCCGACGCTGTACCGATTGCGCTACCAGGTCCGGTGATGATCGAGTTGATCTGAGCGGCAGTGGGAACCTACATTAAAGCTCCGTCATTCTTTTACACAAGAAAAAGACGAGCTTAAATTTTACACTCACGGCTACGAACAGAATGTAGTTCACCAAAAACACCACCTATTTAATAAGGGAATTGTACCAAATCCACTGTGTAGATCTGGTAGTGTAGAAACTTACCAACCCTTCTTTACCGCATGTTCATTATACTTACAACAAAGGCTAACCATGTTCAAATCATTGGAAAACTACAAAATCAATGTCGATACACTTTTATTTGGCAATGTTAACATGGCCCTTAGTCAAAACTATGCTATTTTCCATACAGTTCAGACTGATAGTAAAAGATTTGAAATGTACGATATCAACCAGTAGACACGGTAGACCCCACTGACTCTCATTTGTATTTAATGTCCGCAAACTCAGTGTTCACAATTGCCAAAACTTGTATGCATTCATAAAAAGTGGATGCAAAATTCACTCAATCGACTTTTGCACCGGAGATTGTCGTAAAGTTAACTCGATACAGAACCAAAGGTGATATACATCCATGAAATTTATCGTGCCATAATAGTAAAATACCCTGATAAAATGATGTCACAAGCGAGATTTAACATTACTATGCAAGAACGATAATCAGGAGCATTTTTATGGAAATTTGATCAATGTTTACTTTAATGGTGCGTGAGAACATATTCTAACCCAGGACATACATATATTCAGATTTAAGTAGTACATTTTAGTACAGTATAAACATGCAAGTATTTTGCAAAGTGACAAAATACAGACACGAGTCATACCACAAATATAAAAATACTGCCTTGAAACAGCGAATGAGCAGAAAGCGGAAATCGATTTGGGTAATTTATATGTTTTACAGTTTGTATAAAAAATAAAAATATACGACAGAGTCCTATGAGCATTGCAACAAATACCGAAATTTGAAAAAGCACATGACAAATGAATTCAAATGCAAGCCAAATGTAAAAGTAAGAACAAATCTGTGATGAGTCATTTAACAAAAAGAGCAAACCCGACAGTTACCGTTGGAACGGTCAGTCGGCAATATGGACCGACAGGTGCTTAAACCGATTTTACAAAGCTCTAACCTTGCCCATCCTGAGGGGTTTCTCTTATGCTCCTAATGTAAAGAAAACTGATCTATCTGAGTAAAAATGTACAAGCACTGAAGTTTTCTTTGATATGATATGACGAAAGTAGTGACGTCATTGAGAAATAATGTCCACACAGTATGATTATTTCTACTAACAGAACCACAAAAAATGTTGATTGTAAATGAAATCTTCTTTTTTAATCAAGAAAAAAATGACTAGAGAAGTGTAAAAGATTTTAGCATCCTGTTTATGCGAAGATGGAAATGAGGGAACAAAGTCCAATATCCATCAAAGGAAATATATGTAACAATCATTATAGGATGAATTAAATGACGACATAGACAGAACAGTCAATATTCATTTAAATGCATGCCATATTTGTACAAAGAATGCCTAAGGAGATACGTATAAGCATGCATCAGACCACCATAAAGTTGATTCTGAATATTTTACCGCCTCTCATTGGTTGAAGTATTCACACATATAACAGTTGTATGCAAGCACACTTGTCCTTCAACTTTGTTCACCAGTCAAAATGAAGGTGACATTTACATGACTTTGCGAAAGTAAACGTGACTTATTGCATGCTGATTGTCAAAACATCCGCAATAAAATATTTCCTCATAGTGTTACTGTCTTGTTTCTGTTTCTGAAAGAATACAAATACTTAAAGCTGCAGAAGTGTTAAAGGAAGGAGGAAAACTTGCAACGTATAAACATTTTAAATTAGAAAGTGTAAATGTACTTTTATAATGCCATGAATATTTTTAAGTATAAATAAAATGTCATTGAATGATTGGTGCCATTTTAAGTTTGAATTTATACTATTGATTTACTTTCTCTAAAATATTGAAACTCCAAAGTCCACAATGAAGGACTTTGAAATACAGCATTCTTTCTTAATCAAAGATGATAATCTCTTTTCTGTTATTAATAATATGTCGTATGTGCCATTATTGTATTTCAAGTTAATACTTCTATATCGAAAATATAATTTGCAAGTTGTTTATTATTGTTAGGGTATCATTTGAATAAAATGTTTCGACTTAATAACAGTTTGTTTATTGATTACAGCAGTATAAATATACAACCGTGTTTTATTACGAAGTAGAGATATCAAAAATCAAACCAAGAGAACGATAGCTATTAACTAGTATTAAGACACAATGATTAAGATAAATGTATCGTTCAAACACAGTTGTCAATGCCCCTCTTTGGTTCACCTGCACTTTGCAGTGTGACGCGACATACAGTAGATTGTAAACACCCGTCTTTACGTGATGACTCGTAGTCAAGCTTTAACTCTCATGAAAGTCAATGGTGATAATTTAACTTAATATTTATTTTGTGTTATAAGGTAACTTTTAATTAAACATAAGCCTATTGAACAATACAAATAGTTTGAGAAATGAACGACTACACGTACCTTGTAGATTGAAATTCAGCTGATATCATTCTATTTCCGTAGCTGTTAGAGATGTTTACGCTCTGTTTAATCCCTAAAACCGTGATTACATTTTCGTAAAGTTTAGAATATTACTTCAAGAACAAAGTAGCGAAAACATGATGTGTTTAATGCTTCAAGACACTCTAGCTTTTAGAAATGAGTTAAAACTGTAATTTGCAAGTGTTTAAAAGAATCACTGCCAACACTAGAACATATATCCCCATATACGTCCAGCTTTGCTTCGAATCGACTATCGGGTGTACGAATGTATTTACTTTTTCTTAAAGCATATTTGTTTATATGATAAAATTACTATCATTTGCAGTGCATAGTTAGTTTCATACACACTTTTAATTGGTACCGTTTTTCACAGATATACACAGTTGTCCCAACAAATACCCCTTTGTTTAAATATTTCAATAAACGAATCTAATAACTGTCTGACAACGGGCTTTATGTATGAAAGTGTATGGATACTTCGCATATAAAAACGTACGGTTCCTCACCCCTTCCGTTTGTTGAATCATTGTGTATTTGCAAGCATCAGTATTTTTAAGCTAGCAAAGTTTTATATGCTTCTAATATAACCTGAGCGCACGAAAATTAAAGTATTGGTATTGGAAATACAATGGGAATATGCCACCAGAACTATGATTAACTATTGCAGGATGAAATACAGCAAACACTGCAGACTAAATAGGAGGATTATTCTTACACTGACATGTATGTATAAATTGACAGTCACGAGAGTACGAGATTCGAAATGTCTAAATGTGGTTCAAAAATATGGTTTAAAAATTTATGAATCTTTACAAATGCTGTGTTTCATTTCTATACTTTTTCTTTTATCAGCCCTACATCTTCTACTTATATCATTCTCTTATATATATGTATATGTGTATATGTGTGTGTGCGTGTGCGTGTGTGTGTGTGTGTGTGTGTTTGTGTGTGTGTGATTTTCATACATAATCTTTTGACACATTCAAACTATAATTAGTTCACTGCATCGGAAAATTGATTAATTTTGAGGCAATAAGTTTAGATAAACTGGTGTGACTCTATGTGTTATAGTAAACCCCTCCGCTCAAGCTATACAACTACGCTTTCCAAGGATACGCCTGTGATAGCCAGTAATGAGTCAGCCATTAAATAGGTCTTTCTTCTTTTCTTCTTGACAGAAATAAAGTTGCAAACAACTATTTTCAAAACTAAAAAATCAACTTTTCATTAAACAGCGTTTGATCGATTGCTAACACACAATTTCGATTTCATACGTCAACACAACATTTATTAAAATCAACTTTTAAAATAAACATAACAAACTTGTTGCCCTTTGTGTGATGTCATAGTGTGATGCCCCTGCTTAAATCTATCATCTCAGCGTCGTCACAGTATTGGAATTTTCTTTCACTGTAAGGGCTAGTTCAGTGATTCATTTTAATAAGAAAATATGACAAAGTCATACAAGTACTGCAATATAAAAAAACGGTGAAGTAACAGAACAATGCGGACAGTTTTAAAATACCACAAACCCTACAGTTACCGCCTTAAAACGATCAGTCGACAAATACATTTCCTTTTGGCAGGTTTTTCTCACCAAGCTAAGTAAAATAGTCTATTTAGTTTGACTTTACTCATAAAGAGCCCGTTCAAACCCGGTATTTATAACTAAGTGTTCAATCTCACATATACTCGTATCTTGTCGTCTACGTTTCCTTAAATGCGCACACTTAGCCATCTGTAACTCTACAATATGAAAGATGCATAAAAAAGGTGCTTACGCCGATTCTACTGAGCTATAGCCTCGCACTTCCTGAGAGCTTGCTCAAATGTAAAAACTTTCCTAGCGATGACGTATTCTGAAACCTATTTTATGTCATCATTATGTCTTTGAATAGAATGTGTTTAGTTGATCGTTTTTTTTTTTATTTTTATTATTTTGTTTAACAAAATTTGGGTCAGATCAGAAAGCGCAATTAATCATTTTTAGAGGAAAATGAAGCAAAAGTCATAATATTGTGTTGCAAGTAATGCGAATTTGCTACGTTATAAAGTGACTGTAGCCATAGACTGAAATTTACTAAGGTTATCAAGGTTTCTAGTTCAGTCAAGCACTCGTCTTAGCTATAACCAAATTTGAAACACATGAAACAAAGCATATACACATATTTTATGTTTACAAAATGTTAAGTAATTTCATACCTAAATTACTTTACGTTTATAAGCAATACTTTACCTACTTTCGAATTCTCTTGTGTAAATACTTGGTCATATTAAGCGTACATGTTTAAAAGTATTTCTATTTCTAATTTCCTCCGCTAATTCATATTACATGTGTTCGGTAATGCCAAACGTCATTCAGTTCTTTGAAACAGCGAAGGAATAGAAAACTGACTTAAATATTGGTTTGAAGTGCATACCTATTATCTTTGGTAAACAGAACTTAAAACAATATGAAATACACTATATGAATTACAATTCATAAGTTTCATCTGCATTAAAATTTAACACGGTTCATCACATTTCTTAACATTCAAGCAACATCAAGGAAAATTACTGGGATTTGTATCAAGCTGATTCGGAGAGTTAGCGTTCCTTTCATTCACATAAACTAAATATGATTAATATATGAATATATGTAAACATAATGAACAGGCAGTTAAAATGACGATTTATTGTGTATAAACGTGTGAATGGGGACGTATATACATGTATATATCTTTTTAGACGATATAAGCACTTTATATTTGTTTGCAATCAAACAATAGTACTTAAAAGTTTGAGCCTAGAAAATCTTAAAAATATAAATGGTTCTTGAAATAACTGTACTGTTATATTCTTCTTGCTGTAATATGCACAGTTTTGATTGTTATTAATAATTGTCTATTATGATTGTAGTGTCATCGAGTGATACACAAATCACCAACTGATTATTATAACTTCAGTAATGGGCTAAGCGTAAGCAGCTGAAATGTGCATTTTATATATAGTTTTATCATGTACAGGCCTTTAATACCTATCTCTAAACATGCAAAATATCAGAAAAGCGATAGAAGATATAGATTGTGGAAGTGGTTAATAAATACAATTTTGTTTATAGTTACACCTTACCAAAGCGGCATAATCAAGTTTTTCATAAAAGATAAAGATTTGAAAATTGTCTAACTATAATAAGTAATAAAACCAACTATACGTTGAAAACTTCAGACATTCTATGTTTATTGTCATATTGTAATATTGCAACAGCTTCCTTATTAAAATCCCTTTCAACTGGATATAAGAAATGTAAAAGACGTTGCTTTTAATAGCAATACAATTATTTATTACTTCGTTATACCATTATTTACGATTTTTCCCCGGGTCCACCGTATTTTAAGCTGTCGCTTAGTGATCTTGATTCTATCTTTGACGGTCATTGTGACTTAGCAAAAAATATTCCGATTTGCATTCGTATGGAAGTTACGAAAGAGATTCGTCATTTAAGATGCAATTTACTACACATTGTATCAGATCGCAGATTCGAAATACTCCTTCCATGAAAATTGGAAATGAAAAGGAAATAAAGACTGACTTAAGTTGAAGGAAATTGCTTCACTATCGACAATGTAAATAAGGTTAAACATAGAATGATGTGACCTAAATTCAAGTGTACTGTTATTTCTTTAAAATTAAAATAGATAAGCGTTTGTTATTTTAAGTGCAGAGTTCTTAAGTCGTAAAGGTTGTCGCTTTTTGTGGTTTATTCACACCAGTTGAGCAATACATTTGCCATTATTCTGCAACATACGAGCAAAAGGAAGGTATACAGTTTAAACTTGTCCGCACTGTTTAAAAAGGGAAACACATGTGAGTTTGTTTAAATACCGTTAGTTTGAATTACTCCCTTTATTAATGACATCATAGAGCAAAAGATTAATTAATCATTATTTTATAATAAATCATTATGTTTTATCACTTACTTATGTTGAAATGTTAAGAAAAAGTTTAGAGATCTGTTCAAACGGACTCATAATTGTGGAATAAGGCGAGAATGCTTGTTTCGTATGGCTTTTGAACATACAGGAATTAATGAAAAGTGTACATGTATAGGACAGTTTTATAAAGTTTATTAAACTCAGCGAATTTATTATACTTAGAGCAGGTTAGAGTTAACTAAGCCATACAGTAAACATACAATATCTGAGTATAGCACATTAAAGGTAAACAAGATTTTTGCGACCCTTAACTTGACTACTCTCGATATATGCTGTAATGTATTCCAATCATCTGCTTCGGACGGTGCTTGTTAACGTTACTACTACTTGTATGTCTTAATTCTGTAACTCATACGCTAAATTATATCTCGACTTTAACGGTACATTTTTTGTCCAAATTTTATATCACTTTATTTCGCTAGTGTTATATGTTGTTCTATGCCAAGTGCATGTAATAATTAGTTTTTTATAAATTAAAGCTCAATTTAAATCTATATTATCTCTGAAAATACTTGTTAAACTTTTATTGACCTTCGTCCCAGCTCCAATATAAATCAAGAAGTAATTGACACAGAAAAGTGGTAAATCAGTAGCGACAGAGCACCTATTTTGTTCGACCTGAATAAAAAACTGGATAAGCGCATGTTGAACTCCTTTTAAATCATTACAAACGTTAAGTTGAAATTCTGATGTTATGATAGATCCTGTAGAGATATATGATGGATCAACCAGTACAGCAAGGGAATGTCATCCAAAAGGCTATTATTTGGCCTGAAAAAAAGAAATAAACAACACAAAATTCAACAAATCAAAAGCAAACGGATTTTGTCATCATAAGAAGAATGTTATTTGTGCAAAACATAATATACTTTAGTCATTTATTGTTATGTGTCCGATGAAAATGAAAGTAACGTTCATACTCACCTAATTTATCTCTGTATGTAAAACCTACCTACATAAATGTGTTTTATAATGTCATATATTAAACCACAGTAAATATTCTAGAAAACAATGAAACCACATAATACAGATAATCATTTGCTGAATGATGCATATTTTTCACTGACCTAATTATTTAAAATAAATTCTGTGAATAGAGAGTCCCTTTTGCCCTTTTTGATATAAACTGTTTTTCGTTGCAGAAACAGCACACTATAATGGATGGCGCTAAATTTATTAAAGAAATGTTATTGAATTATAGAAAAATATACTTCAAGGATAACCATAAGTCACAATTATTCATACTGTTATCAATTAAGATTCTTATTACCGAGCTTACCATCACCTTTGTCATAAAAGGTTCTCCAGCTGACTTTTAACGTGCTTCTTGTTCTACCCTCATATTTATGTTGTATCTTTTTCTAAATATAGAAACATAGACAACATAACAACGATATAAATAAATAAATAAATAAATAAATAAATAAATAAATAAATAAATAAATAAATAAATAAATAAATAAATATAAATAAATAAATAAATAAATAAATAAATAAATAAAATGGATTGTTACTTTTGATGGTCATTGGACTTTGCTTCCTCATTTCCTTCTTCACATGAACAGGATGCTACAACCATTTACTCTTCTCTGGTCATTTTTTCTTGATTCAAAAGCTCATTTCATTTACAATCGACAATTTTTGTGCAGTTCATCTAATCGAAACAATACTTCTCTCTTCTAAACACCCTGCGGACATTATTTTTCAATGATGTCACAAATTTCGTCATAACTTATCAAAGAATATGTCAGCGCTTGGACATTTTTTTATTCAAATAAATCAGTTTTCTTTTCATTGCATGCATTTGAGAAACCCATCAGGAAGTGCGAGGTTAGAGCTCATTAAAAACGATTTCAGCACCCCAGGCCGACTGACTGTTCCAAGGCAACTGTCAGGTTTACTCTGTTTGTTAAATGACTCATCACACATTTGTTCTTGTACATTTGGCTTGCATGTGGATACCTTTGTCCTGTGCCTTTTCAAATTTCGGTATGTGTTGCAATGCTCATAGAACTTTGTCAGATATTTTTTATTCAATCTTCACAAACCTTGACCAACATGTTTGTATGCATAAATTTCCGTTCTCTTTTGGAGCTAAAATATAATTGTAATTCTGACTCTAACCTTACTTCAAAAATAATATTTTGCCCTGTCGACATATTTTAGTTTCCAAAATAATGCTTGAAAAATGAAAACAATGAGTTGTCATACAATCTTATTATGATTGTTCAATGGTCTGAGGAATGGCGTATAGCTGTATTTTCATCCGTCTGTCGTTATTTCCGTCATTGATGTTTTCGTGTCTTAGTCAACAGCCTCTTTCAGTTACATTTCTATGTTAGTCATTCCTTTTTTATAGGATTGTGCAATAAATGTACGAAAAGTTTCCTGAAAATTGAGTAACAGAGTCATCAAGTTGTAAAACTTAAAAGGCTTTTAAAGAAACCCATGTAGAAAGGTAAGTAAACTAAATCGGTACTTGTGTCAAAGCTATAATTGGGTTATTCTTTCTTTGAGCAAATGTCCGCATTGGGTGACTTACACTTTTTGAGGTTGTATCTATCGCATGTTAACAGTTGAGATATAATGTCTAACTTTTGTGTTACATATTGTATATTGCTAGACATTTTATGTCCACCTAAATATATTTCGACTGTTCATCTCTGAATTTGGACAGTTTTTAATGGTAAAGTACCTTAGTGTTTGCAGTTGGTTTTTTATATTGTTGTGTTTTTTTTTCTTCAAAAAAGCGAAGGCTTATGTGTGAATACATCACAAACTTGTCTTGTATTTGCAGTCAAGTTGAGATTATATTCATTTAAGAGAGATAATCTGTTTGTCTTAAATTGTACTACTTTTTTGAAGTTATCTCCATTCCATTACCATGTAATTATTCATGCGTTTAGTTTCCCTCCAAATTTAGGGTCAGCTAAGGTCAATTACTGTCAGACACGTTTTGGTCAGCCATGACACAACATTGTGTAATTTTTGCACCTTCATTTCAGTAATAAATTAGAAATTAGGTTAACTGGATTGTTTATGGTTAGTTGCTTTTTATTGTTTTAAAGATGCAATTGCCAACATTATTTGTAGTTGTTTTAGAAAGTACAGTTTTATCTGTTTATCTGAAGTTTACTTCTTGAGTGATAGAATTCAAGATATATAAAATTTTCTATATTGTAGTTATTCTTAACAATCAATGTTTCCTTCAATTATGCACTGGTTTTTGTAATTTGCAGTAACAGGCTAACAGTCACGTAGATAAGAGATGAGCATTTGGTTGAGTGAGAGAGTCAAATCCACAATTGGTATGTAACTTAGTATATTGTAATCTGTACTTTGTCATATGTTATTGTTTCCATTGTTTTATCTGGTATTATTTTAATGGCCACTAGAGACGGTTAAGAAGGCATATAGATATTTTAGGAAGAAAATGACACTAGAGAAACAATATGCCCACTACATATTAAATGATTATGAACCTTACCCTTGTACTTGTTCGTTTGTTATAATAATCGTATAGTGCCCTGGTAATATATTTACGTTCCCAGCGTATGTATCGTTAGTACTATATATAGCCTTCGTATTATAGTGCTTAATGTCTTTCCACATCATTATGTTTTGTTAAAAGTATTCATACACTTTCTTTTATACAAAGCCCCTTTTCTGAGCTCTTATCCATAAGTATTAAAGGTTCGTTTACATAGTTCAGTTGTTATTCTTACACTAATGCTTAATTCTCAAATTGTAATACAACTTAATATGTTTTATTATAGAACCTTGTTGTTATATTTTCGTAGCATTGTCCCGCTTTTGCACTTGGAGAAAGATTCATGCAGATGGCAATTGCAGACGGAGCCGCTATTGACCAGCCGGGACTGGTGAGTCTAGCGATTGCCATGTCGAGAAATGTAGCTGGACCTTTAATGGACATAATGATGAGAATGATGTAATGAAAACTGACCATCATAATCATATAAAGATACTTAAAATGTTCAAGAACTGTTATTAGGCGGAGACAACCATGTAAGACGTACTTAAAGAACTTAAAGAACAGTCGTAATAGTATATTAAAGAGATTTTGAATATTAAAAATAGGAGTTGCATGTTGTAGGGTTAAAGATAAAACCTGTAGAAAAAAGCTTTCAAGAAATCACTACTACATGAATATGAGAATAGTTTTAATTAATAATTAAAAGCGGTTAAGGGATCAAGTGTGAAGATCTTTAAAAGCGGTAATCAGAAAACTTAAATATTGTGTTACAAAGATGATTAAAAAATAAACTTATTGACATAGCTGTTATGCTTTTAAAATAATATGATCGAATTATTATTTGGTAAATCAGAATTTCTGCAAGAAATACTGCCATTGACGTTAAAAATATTTTCTTGCACATAATACATATTAGTTACTTTGTGTTAGTTTTGAGGCGAAACAAGGACAAAAATTTATCTCAAGTAATTTTGTTTGCTTGTATTGTATAATTGAGAGGCCTTTGAAATAGCTGAAAAGATAAAGTGTAGAATACAACTATTCTTTTAGTTTTGTCTTTAAGATGACAGTCTTGTCAGGAAAACCTTTAATTGTTAATAGACGCATACAAAGTGTGAGAGCTATCTATGAAATTAGAAGGATGTCGGTGAAATGGTATGACGTTTAAATGCTCATGACTAATACATGGAGTTTAAATTAAAGATAAGCACCTCTAGTCACTAATCTGTATAACTTTAATGGAATTGTTCATAGAATGCATCCTCATTTGTTATGTAAATTTATTTATAACACTACCAACAAACTACATGTTTAAACTTTGTTATTTATAAGCTGTTTTAGTCCGTATTGTTTTGCTGTTAATGTATTTTATTCAGAAATAATTCATTGAACTTGTAGTGTATTTTGTTTTAAACTCATAATATAACCGATGTATGCAATAAGTAAGTATTCTTTTACGGGAAACACTCAATTTCAAATAGTATCATATCTCTGTAAATACATGTTAAACATTTTATTGAAGAAAATCCTAGGAGAGTAGCGCACATAAGAATGGCCACATCAAAGCGACTGAGACCTCATTTTGTCTAATTTGAATCCCAACAAATTGATAAGCGCAAATTGAAACCATTTAATTCATTACAAAGGTTTATGTTGACATTGGAAAGTTTTCATAGAGATGTATGATGACGCAGTTGAGCACTGGATTAATATCCAAGAAGCCTCGGTTTTGACTCATATAAAATCAATCCTTTCTTATCGGTTTTGTTAGAAAAACTTTCTTTAACATATTTACAGCTCCTAAACTTTATTAACTTAATAGTTTAATATAAAGCTTTAACGAAATACTATTTAAAACTGTTTCCGATAAAGTATAACAACAGACCTGTAATCAGTACTATTTCATCATCATAAGAAGAATTTGATGTGGAAAACATATTATCCCTATCATTTATTGTAAGATATCCAGTACAATTGAAATTTTCGTTTATACTCACCTAATTTTCTGTGTTCTTATATCAATTAGCCATATAGTCACAGTAAATAGTTTAGAAACCAATTAACATTTATCATAGTTTAGTTTTATGCAAATCTTTAAAAAATGAATAAAGACTCCATTTATTCTGTCTATTTAACTGTTGTTGTTTTTTTCGTTTCATAATACAGAAAAGTGAAACAGTTGACGCTAAAATTATCAATGCAAGTTATTAAATAATAAAAACATAATTAATTATTTAATATTGATAAGTATCAGACATTATTCATACAGTCGTTAAATACGTTTCTTAATAGTTTAATATTCATCTTATCACGTCTTTTGTCAGAGGAGGGTCTCCAGCTTACTGTTGAGGTGTATGTGTATCTACCCTCATGTTCAAGCATATAATTTAGAGTCACTATAATGACTGTGTGTTGCTGTATATGTTGAAATTACATTTATAAACAAACTTCAAACGTGAAAAAGAGGGGATAACATATATAAACATTGACAGGTTCCTGAACGGTTATCTTGGATACCAGATGGAGAAGACCTCAACCAATGTCAGTAAACTGCCGCTACAAGGGTGTTACAATGGCCATAAAGGTGTCTGCTGGATTTACATCTCTTTTAACTTAATAATGGGGTGAGAATATATAATCATTGGCCTGACTCGCAATTAGCTGCCTCATAAACACATCGACTTTTGTCTTTTGGTCAATTATCAATTATCAATGGAAATATAACATTTACATTATTTAATATAATTCATTTACTTCGAGCAATAGAGAATGAACAAAACAGACCTTATGAACAAAAGGAAATATTTAAAGTTTAGGTTTTACGAATATTGATTTTATTATATTTAACATTTTTGTAACATACTTAACATTGATTTTTAAAGATATTTGTTTCTTTCTTTTTTCTACATTTACTTAACATTGTGTTATAAACATTTTTAACGTTCAGTAGCTTATAATACGTTATAATACCAACTAAAATGTCCAGTACAGTTAATCATTTGTCATGAGAAACTAATAATCTGTCGGTCGCTATGGGAAAGTTCACTTATGTTGACTATGGACTGTTGACGCTGGAAACACGTTTAACCATCGATGGAAAAACATACTGAAATGCCATAGACATTTCTGTATGTTACTTATACGCTATTTCAACACAACATTCGTTATGTGTGTCCTATATACCCGTGCAACATAAAGCAAATAATTTTACTTAAGCGAATAAAAGATCGTTTAACAGAAGCTGGCCAAATGGTAATTTTTGTTATGTCCTTTTACAGTTAGTTTCAAAATTAGGTTTTAATAAACATCAGAAGTATAAATAAAAGTAATGAAATTGGTAATAAGTATTTATTGTACTACAACATACATAGAATAGTGACTTCAATACGTAGGTAACCATTGTTTATACATTCATCTACTAAAATTTTATTATATTTATTATTAAGTTGTTCTATTGTGGGACTGAAGCTCTCAAACGCCCTATTCAACCGGCAAGTTTCAACCGGTACATTATGCATTTTATGTTCAATGTAGCCAACATAGACATTTAATTTTCTTCTAAAGTAAAAAAACATTAGGATAGATTATTTAGCTTATAAAAAGAGTAGAGTAAGTAGGATCCCAACACTGATATCTGCGTTAAAAATAATGCATTGATGTAACATATCATAATCATTACCTTCATCAGTTAACATTGTAATAATCTATAAAAACGCATGCAAATATAGAAAATCAGCAACAACAATATGTGGAACTAACAATAATATTCAGCCATTCCTTAATTATATTTTATTATTTTGAACATTTCTGACACTGATCATCGTGTATTTTGTACCATATTCAATATTACATGCATACATGTTTGTTCATTCATTCATTTAAGGCTGATATTTTAAAATATTCAATTTTACATACATAGATCAACTCATCAACACATATTGCATAAATCATTACTCATATCAAGGCCCTGACCTTTTAATATTGTAAATATAGTTAGCCTTTGGTTATCAAAGCTCCAGAAAATGAATTGAGTCTATGGCTATCTTGAAGCAATGAAGGACCAGACAATTTGTTAAGTCTGGTGTAGGCTTTTTGTCCAGCCTGCATGTATCCGAAGGCGTCTGCCGTGTTACATATGTTGTCACTCTTGTCCCAGGTTTGTACTTGTCCTTGTTGCTTCCCGTTGACTGTGATGTCCACAACGACATTGGTACTAGAGTACGCACAAATCTGTGTTGTGAACAGATAGAGACCGCTGACAGGAGCCGTGAAGACCCCAGTAGAGGCATCATAACCGTCTTGATTGTTAAACAGAACCGTAGGAAAGACCAAGGCCTCTTCTTAGTCGGATTATGGTTCTTTAAACCTGTGGCCTTGAAATCCACTATAGGTGTCTCGACCGACTCTGTTGGATCACAATTAATAATAGTTTAAACAATGTATAAATATATCATTTATTCTTTGCAAACTGCGCCTGAATAATAAATATACAGTGTACAGGTACTTTATCTCTGTCAACATATCACCTCGTGTTTGGTTTAAAATAAGTACCAAAATTGTTTCGCCACACACAAACTACTGTATGCAGTAATTACATACAAATACATAATGAATTTAATATATGTTCAATAGTACATATTGTTTTCTGCGTCGATATTTGTCTAGATAAAGTTGTGAAATTATCATTAAGATTTTTTGTTACATTGCACCGAAACAATTATGGTCATAGTGACGACGTCATATTTCTGAAGGAAGTGCCCAGACTTATGTCTGGGTAGAACCACTGGAGCAATTCAGGTTAGATTAAAGTTCTCGCCCCGACCCGGACTCGAACCTAAGAGGGGCGACTCTAAACTCTCGGCCATGAGCACTCCTATATTTTTGTTGTATTCATGTTTATACAACCAATCAACCAGTCGGGGGAAGACAAGTTACTATGTTGACGGAATCAAAACCTTGAAAACAATTAACTGACAACAGACTGCATCATGCATATAAAAATATTCTCTCTTTAGTTCAGAAAGTTATGAGTTAACGCGACTGAGCACTTTGAAACATAATACCAAAAATACCAATACAATCAAGAATACTTTTTAGATTAATATAACATCATGCAAAAACCTATTTTACATAAAAAGTGGAAAAGAACTAGTTTCTTTAAACAATTTCACACTTAATATTTGTATAAAACTTATATTGTAGAATTCAGAGAAGATTTGAACTAATTAGCATCTTGCATGCCAAACCTGCGTCGCCAAAATATAATCATCAGTCCATAGGCACGTGCATTTGAGTCATATAGCCAAAAGTCGAGTCAAAATACTTTCAGCTACTTTCAGACATTCTGGTCGACATTCGCCGCGTCAGGCGCAACTGGTCAACAGATAGCCGCCCTAACTTCAGCGGCATGAAGTATATAAACGGACAAATGATAAATGGCTTCTACACACTTTACTATCCAGCAAATCAGTGTAGTCTCCTATTATAAGCACATACATTTAAAGTATACTTAAGCGGCGCAAAGAAAATGAAGTGGCAAATGTTAAATGTCTTTATACACACATTACATTCTTACCAATCATAGTTATCTTGTTATGATCTCATACATTTTGGTCCTCTCCTGTTCAGCTCAAATTTGTACTTTATAGAATTTATTTACAGCTAAAAAAGAGTCAAGAAAACTCATGATTAGCACATTTGCAAAAACAGATTTAGAATTAGAACGAATCTATCACTCTTTTTCGATAGCAAACTTTCGCAAAGTCTCAGTAATCATTTTATGCAAACTTGATTGATTGGCCTTTGAAAAAAAAAACACTAAAGAAAGAATTTAAAACTATCAAACTAAAAATATACAGTGCCCACTTGTACATAAAATAGTAATATTTAAGGTTTACCTGTTTTGTTCCTTTGCAATTACACAACGTTATCGTCGTATGAACAATGTCAATAATGACACGGAATACGTATATGTAATTCTCGCTGTAACAATAGTTCACTGAGTGTGTCATACATTTAAACTCGTTTAAAAATTTAAGAAACCTTATCGACTGGAATGAAAGCACAATCCAAATGAATTTAAACGTATCAAACTATTCAGTATTCACTCGTATTAAAATATTTTAACTTTACCTGTTATGTTCTTTTGTAAGTCCCTTAGGTCGTCAGACATTCTTGCAATCTGTCCCTCCTTTTTCCATCATTGCTACGTTGCAGGTGTTCTTCAATCCGAGATAGAGCATTAGTATTCAGTTGGAGATAATTCTCATGCAGGGTACGTCGTTCCGTCTTGATTTCCTCCAATATCCCGCTAACAGTTTCCATAGTCGATTTGACATTTGTAGAAATCCTTTTGAATTCTTCTCTGAGTTGTTCAAAGTTTACTTCGACTCTAATCATTTTATCCAATAACTTTTCCTCATAATGGAATTTTGAACATTGAGGTTCCATACCCGAACATACGTGTAGGACGACGAGGATAATTAGAAAAACAGACATTCTGAACACTAAAGTGTTTGATATTTAGTCGATGCAGCTAGTGAGTAGGAAAGCAGAGGCGGCCTTATGACGAACTTCAGCGCTGGGCTGCTTTATATACGGAAAGGAGGCACAACGTAAGGGTCCTTCAAAAAGCTTCAGCTTAACGTTGTATTTTATGTCCGCAAATTCAGTGTGCACAATGTCTTTATACACTTGCCCAAAACTTGTATGCATTCATAAAAAGTGGATGCAAAATTCACTCTGTCGACTTTTCCACCGGATATTGTCGTAAAGTTAACTCGATACAGCGCCAAATTTGATATACATGCATGACATTTATTGTGCCATAATAGTAAAAATACCCTGATAAAATGATGTCACAAGCAAGATTTAACATAACTATGCAAGAACGATATATAGGAGAATTTTTATGGAAATTTTATCAATGTTGACTTTAATGGTGCGTTAGAATTCCGAACATATTCTAACTCAGGACATACATATATTAGAATTTAAGTAGTACATTTTAGTACAGTATAAACATGCAAGTATTTTGCAACGTGGCAAAATACAGACACAAGTCATAACACAAATATAAGAATACTGCCTTGAAACAGCGAATGGACAGAAAGCGGAAATCGATTTGGGTAATTTATATGTTTTACATTTTGTATAAACAAAATATACGAGTCCTATGAGCATTGCAACATATACCGAAATTTGGAAAAGCACAGGACGAATGAATTCAAATGCAACCCAAATGTAAAAGTAAGAACAAATCTGTGATAAGTCATTAACAAAAAGAGCAAACCCAACAGTTACCGCCTTGGAACGGTCAGTCGGCAATATAGACCGACGGGGTGCTTAAACCGATTTTACAAAGCTCTAACCTCGCCCTTCCTGAGGGGTTTCTCAAATGCTCCTAATGAAAAGCAAAACTGATCTATCTGAGTAAAAATGTACAAGCACTGAAGTTTTCTTTGATAAGATATGACAAAAGTTGTGACGTCATTGAAAAATAATGTCCACATAGTATTTAGAAGAGACAGAATGATTAGTTCTACTAACAAAACCACAAAAAATTGTTGATTGTAAATGATAACTTTTTTTGAATCAAGAAAAAATGACCAGAGAAGTGTAAAAGATTTTAGCATCCTGTTCATGTGAAGATGGAAATGAGGGAACAAAGTCCAATATCCATCAAAGGAAATATACGTAACAATCATAAAAGGATGAATTAAATTATGACATAGACAAACCAGTCAATATTCATTTAAATGCATGCCACATTTGTACAAAGAATGCTTAAGGAGATACGTATAAGCATGCATCAGACCATCATAAAGTTGATTCTGTACATGTTACCGCCTCTCATTGGTTGAAGTATTCACACATATAACAGTTGTATGCAAGCACACTTGTCCTTCAACTTTGTTCACCAGTCAAACTGAAGGTGACATTTACATGACTCTGCGAAAGTAAACGTGACTTGTTGCATGCCGATTGTCAAAACATCCGCGATAAAATATTTCCTCATAGTGTTACTGTCTTGTTTCTGTTTCTGAAATAATACAAATACTTACTGCAGAAGTGTTAAAGGAAGAACGAAAACTGGCAATGTATAGACATTTTAAATTAGAAAGTGTAAAATGTACTTTTATAATGCCATGAATATTCTTAAGTATAAATAAAATTTCTTTGAATAATTGGTGCCATTTTAAGTTTGAATTTATACTATTGATTTACTTTCTTTAAAATATTGAAACTCCGAAGTTCACAATGAAGGACTTTGAAATACGGCATTCTTTCTTAATTAAAGATGATAATCTCTTTTCTGTTATTAATAATATGTCGTATGTGCCATTATTGTATTTCAAGTTAATACTTCTATATCGAAAATATAATTTGCAAGTTGTTTATTATTGTTAGGGTATCATTCGAATAAAATGTTTCGACTTAATAACAGTTTGATTACAGCAGTATAAAAATACAACCGTGTTTTATTACGAAGTAGAGATATCACAAATCAAACCAAGAGAACGATAGCTATTAACTAGTATTTAGACACACTGTTTAAGAAAAATGTATCGTTCAAACACAGTTTTCAATGCCCCTCTTTGGTTCACCCTGCACTTTGCAGTTTGACGCGACATACAGTAGATTGTAAACACCCGTCTTTACGTGATGACTCGTAGTCAAGCTGTAATTCTCATGAAAGTCAATGGTGATAATTTACCTTACTATTCATTTTGTGTTATAAGGTAACTTTTAATTAAACATAAGTCTATTGAACGATACAAATAGTTTGAGAAATGAACGACTACAAGTACTTTGTAGATTGAAATTCAGCTGATATCATTCTTTTTCCGTAGCTGATTTTAACGCTATGTTTAATCCCTAAAACAGTGATTACATTTTCGTAAAGTTTAGAATATTACTCCAAGAACATGATGTGTTTAATGCTTCAAGAAATTCTAGCTTTTAGAAAAGAGTAAAAACTGTAATTTGCAAGTGTTTATAAGAATCACTGCCAACGCTAGAACATATATCCCCATATACGTCCAGCTTTGCTTCCGATCGACTATCTGTGTACCAATGTATTTCCTTTTTCTTAAAGCATATTTGTTTATATGATAAAATTACTATCATTTGCAGTGCATAGTTAATTTCATACACACTTTTAATTGGTACCGTTTTTCACAGATATATACAGTTGTCCCTACAAATACCCCTTTGTTTAAATATTCCAATAAACGAATGTAATAACTGTCTGACAACGGGCTTTATGTATGAAAGTGTATGGATACTTCGCATTATAAAAACATACGGTTCCTCACCCCTTCCGTTTTATGAATCATTATGTATTTGCAAGCATCAGTATTTTTAAGCTAGCAAAATTTTATATGCTTCTAATATAACTTGAGCGTAAGAAAATTAACGTATTGGTATTGGAAATGCAATGGGAATACGCCACAAGAACTACGATTAACTATTGCAAGATGAAATACAGCAAACACCGCAGACTAAATAGGAGGATTATTCTTACACTGACATGTATGTATAAATTGACAGTCACGAGAGTACGAGATTCGAAATGTCTAAATGTGGTTCAAAAATATGGTTTAAAAATTTATGAATCTTTACAAATGCTGTGTTTCATTTCTATACTTTTTCTTTTATCAGCCCTACATCTTCTACTTATATCATTCTCTTATATATATGTATATGTGTATATGTGTGTGTGCGTGTGCGTGTGTGTGTGTGTGTGTGTGTGTTTGTGTGTGTGTGATTTTCATACATAATCTTTTGACACATTCAAACTATAATTAGTTCACTGCATCGGAAAATTGATTAATTTTGAGGCAATAAGTTTAGATAAACTGGTGTGACTCTATGTGTTATAGTAAACCCCTCCGCTCAAGCTATACAACTACGCTTTCCAAGGATACGCCTGTGATAGCCAGTAATGAGTCAGCCATTAAATAGGTCTTTCTTCTTTTCTTCTTGACAGAAATAAAGTTGCAAACAACTATTTTCAAAACTAAAAAATCAACTTTTCATTAAACAGCGTTTGATCGATTGCTAACACACAATTTCGATTTCATACGTCAACACAACATTTATTAAAATCAACTTTTAAAATAAACATAACAAACTTGTTGCCCTTTGTGTGATGTCATAGTGTGATGCCCCTGCTTAAATCTATCATCTCAGCGTCGTCACAGTATTGGAATTTTCTTTCACTGTAAGGGCTAGTTCAGTGATTCATTTTAATAAGAAAATATGACAAAGTCATACAAGTACTGCAATATAAAAAAACGGTGAAGTAACAGAACAATGCGGACAGTTTTAAAATACCACAAACCCTACAGTTACCGCCTTAAAACGATCAGTCGACAAATACATTTCCTTTTGGCAGGTTTTTCTCACCAAGCTAAGTAAAATAGTCTATTTAGTTTGACTTTACTCATAAAGAGCCCGTTCAAACCCGGTATTTATAACTAAGTGTTCAATCTCACATATACTCGTATCTTGTCGTCTACGTTTCCTTAAATGCGCACACTTAGCCATCTGTAACTCTACAATATGAAAGATGCATAAAAAAGGTGCTTACGCCGATTCTACTGAGCTATAGCCTCGCACTTCCTGAGAGCTTGCTCAAATGTAAAAACTTTCCTAGCGATGACGTATTCTGAAACCTATTTTATGTCATCATTATGTCTTTGAATAGAATGTGTTTAGTTGATCGTTTTTTTTTTTATTTTTATTATTTTGTTTAACAAAATTTGGGTCAGATCAGAAAGCGCAATTAATCATTTTTAGAGGAAAATGAAGCAAAAGTCATAATATTGTGTTGCAAGTAATGCGAATTTGCTACGTTATAAAGTGACTGTAGCCATAGACTGAAATTTACTAAGGTTATCAAGGTTTCTAGTTCAGTCAAGCACTCGTCTTAGCTATAACCAAATTTGAAACACATGAAACAAAGCATATACACATATTTTATGTTTACAAAATGTTAAGTAATTTCATACCTAAATTACTTTACGTTTATAAGCAATACTTTACCTACTTTCGAATTCTCTTGTGTAAATACTTGGTCATATTAAGCGTACATGTTTAAAAGTATTTCTATTTCTAATTTCCTCCGCTAATTCATATTACATGTGTTCGGTAATGCCAAACGTCATTCAGTTCTTTGAAACAGCGAAGGAATAGAAAACTGACTTAAATATTGGTTTGAAGTGCATAACTATTATCTTTGGTAAACAGAACTTAAAACAATATGAAATACACTATATGAATTACAATTCATAAGTTTCATCTGCATTAAAATTTAACACGGTTCATCACATTTCTTAACATTCAAGCAACATCAAGGAAAATTACTGGGATTTGTATCAAGCTGATTCGGAGAGTTAGCGTTCCTTTCATTCACATAAACTAAATATGATTAATATATGAATATATGTAAACATAATGAACAGGCAGTTAAAATGACGATTTATTGTGTATAAACGTGTGAATGGGGACGTATATACATGTATATATCTTTTTAGACGATATAAGCACTTTATATTTGTTTGCAATCAAACAATAGTACTTAAAAGTTTGAGCCTAGAAAATCTTAAAAATATAAATGGTTCTTGAAATAACTGTACTGTTATATTCTTCTTGCTGTAATATGCACAGTTTTGATTGTTATTAATAATTGTCTATTATGATTGTAGTGTCATCGAGTGATACACAAATCACCAACTGATTATTATAACTTCAGTAATGGGCTAAGCGTAAGCAGCTGAAATGTGCATTTTATATATAGTTTTATCATGTACAGGCCTTTAATACCTATCTCTAAACATGCAAAATATCAGAAAAGCGATAGAAGATATAGATTGTGGAAGTGGTTAATAAATACAATTTTGTTTATAGTTACACCTTACCAAAGCGGCATAATCAAGTTTTTCATAAAAGATAAAGATTTGAAAATTGTCTAACTATAATAAGTAATAAAACCAACTATACGTTGAAAACTTCAGACATTCTATGTTTATTGTCATATTGTAATATTGCAACAGCTTCCTTATTAAAATCCCTTTCAACTGGATATAAGAAATGTAAAAGACGTTGCTTTTAATAGCAATACAATTATTTATTACTTCGTTATACCATTATTTACGATTTTTCCCCGGGTCCACCGTATTTTAAGCTGTCGCTTAGTGATCTTGATTCTATCTTTGACGGTCATTGTGACTTAGCAAAAAATATTCCGATTTGCATTCGTATGGAAGTTACGAAAGAGATTCGTCATTTAAGATGCAATTTACTACACATTGTATCAGATCGCAGATTCGAAATACTCCTTCCATGAAAATTGGAAATGAAAAGGAAATAAAGACTGACTTAAGTTGAAGGAAATTGCTTCACTATCGACAATGTAAATAAGGTTAAACATAGAATGATGTGACCTAAATTCAAGTGTACTGTTATTTCTTTAAAATTAAAATAGATAAGCGTTTGTTATTTTAAGTGCAGAGTTCTTAAGTCGTAAAGGTTGTCGCTTTTTGTGGTTTATTCACACCAGTTGAGCAATACATTTGCCATTATTCTGCAACATACGAGCAAAAGGAAGGTATACAGTTTAAACTTGTCCGCACTGTTTAAAAAGGGAAACACATGTGAGTTTGTTTAAATACCGTTAGTTTGAATTACTCCCTTTATTAATGACATCATAGAGCAAAAGATTAATTAATCATTATTTTATAATAAATCATTATGTTTTATCACTTACTTATGTTGAAATGTTAAGAAAAAGTTTAGAGATCTGTTCAAACGGACTCATAATTGTGGAATAAGGCGAGAATGCTTGTTTCGTATGGCTTTTGAACATACAGGAATTAATGAAAAGTGTACATGTATAGGACAGTTTTATAAAGTTTATTAAACTCAGCGAATTTATTATACTTAGAGCAGGTTAGAGTTAACTAAGCCATACAGTAAACATACAATATCTGAGTATAGCACATTAAAGGTAAACAAGATTTTTGCGACCCTTAACTTGACTACTCTCGATATATGCTGTAATGTATTCCAATCATCTGCTTCGGACGGTGCTTGTTAACGTTACTACTACTTGTATGTCTTAATTCTGTAACTCATACGCTAAATTATATCTCGACTTTAACGGTACATTTTTTGTCCAAATTTTATATCACTTTATTTCGCTAGTGTTATATGTTGTTCTATGCCAAGTGCATGTAATAATTAGTTTTTTATAAATTAAAGCTCAATTTAAATCTATATTATCTCTGAAAATACTTGTTAAACTTTTATTGACCTTCGTCCCAGCTCCAATATAAATCAAGAAGTAATTGACACAGAAAAGTGGTAAATCAGTAGCGACAGAGCACCTATTTTGTTCGACCTGAATAAAAAACTGGATAAGCGCATGTTGAACTCCTTTTAAATCATTACAAACGTTAAGTTGAAATTCTGATGTTATGATAGATCCTGTAGAGATATATGATGGATCAACCAGTACAGCAAGGGAATGTCATCCAAAAGGCTATTATTTGGCCTGAAAAAAAGAAATAAACAACACAAAATTCAACAAATCAAAAGCAAACGGATTTTGTCATCATAAGAAGAATGTTATTTGTGCAAAACATAATATACTTTAGTCATTTATTGTTATGTGTCCGATGAAAATGAAAGTAACGTTCATACTCACCTAATTTATCTCTGTATGTAAAACCTACCTACATAAATGTGTTTTATAATGTCATATATTAAACCACAGTAAATATTCTAGAAAACAATGAAACCACATAATACAGATAATCATTTGCTGAATGATGCATATTTTTCACTGACCTAATTATTTAAAATAAATTCTGTGAATAGAGAGTCCCTTTTGCCCTTTTTGATATAAACTGTTTTTCGTTGCAGAAACAGCACACTATAATGGATGGCGCTAAATTTATTAAAGAAATGTTATTGAATTATAGAAAAATATACTTCAAGGATAACCATAAGTCACAATTATTCATACTGTTATCAATTAAGATTCTTATTACCGAGCTTACCATCACCTTTGTCATAAAAGGTTCTCCAGCTGACTTTTAACGTGCTTCTTGTTCTACCCTCATATTTATGTTGTATCTTTTTCTAAATATAGAAACATAGACAACATAACAACGATATAAATAAATAAATAAATAAATAAATAAATAAATAAATAAATAAATAAATAAATAAATAAATAAATAAATAAATAAATATAAATAAATAAATAAATAAATAAATAAATAAAATGGATTGTTACTTTTGATGGTCATTGGACTTTGCTTCCTCATTTCCTTCTTCACATGAACAGGATGCTACAACCATTTACTCTTCTCTGGTCATTTTTTCTTGATTCAAAAGCTCATTTCATTTACAATCGACAATTTTTGTGCAGTTCATCTAATCGAAACAATACTTCTCTCTTCTAAACACCCTGCGGACATTATTTTTCAATGATGTCACAAATTTCGTCATAACTTATCAAAGAATATGTCAGCGCTTGGACATTTTTTTATTCAAATAAATCAGTTTTCTTTTCATTGCATGCATTTGAGAAACCCATCAGGAAGTGCGAGGTTAGAGCTCATTAAAAACGATTTCAGCACCCCAGGCCGACTGACTGTTCCAAGGCAACTGTCAGGTTTACTCTGTTTGTTAAATGACTCATCACACATTTGTTCTTGTACATTTGGCTTGCATGTGGATACCTTTGTCCTGTGCCTTTTCAAATTTCGGTATGTGTTGCAATGCTCATAGAACTTTGTCAGATATTTTTTATTCAATCTTCACAAACCTTGACCAACATGTTTGTATGCATAAATTTCCGTTCTCTTTTGGAGCTAAAATATAATTGTAATTCTGACTCTAACCTTACTTCAAAAATAATATTTTGCCCTGTCGACATATTTTAGTTTCCAAAATAATGCTTGAAAAATGAAAACAATGAGTTGTCATACAATCTTATTATGATTGTTCAATGGTCTGAGGAATGGCGTATAGCTGTATTTTCATCCGTCTGTCGTTATTTCCGTCATTGATGTTTTCGTGTCTTAGTCAACAGCCTCTTTCAGTTACATTTCTATGTTAGTCATTCCTTTTTTATAGGATTGTGCAATAAATGTACGAAAAGTTTCCTGAAAATTGAGTAACAGAGTCATCAAGTTGTAAAACTTAAAAGGCTTTTAAAGAAACCTATGTAGAAAGGTAAGTAAACTAAATCGGTACTTGTGTCAAAGCTATAATTGGGTTATTCTTTCTTTGAGCAAATGTCCGCATTGGGTGACTTACACTTTTTGAGGTTGTATCTATCGCATGTTAACAGTTGAGATATAATGTCTAACTTTTGTGTTACATATTGTATATTGCTAGACATTTTATGTCCACCTAAATATATTTCGACTGTTCATCTCTGAATTTGGACAGTTTTTAATGGTAAAGTACCTTAGTGTTTGCAGTTGGTTTTTTATATTGTTGTGTTTTTTTTTCTTCAAAAAAGCGAAGGCTTATGTGTGAATACATCACAAACTTGTCTTGTATTTGCAGTCAAGTTGAGATTATATTCATTTAAGAGAGATAATCTGTTTGTCTTAAATTGTACTACTTTTTTGAAGTTATCTCCATTCCATTACCATGTAATTATTCATGCGTTTAGTTTCCCTCCAAATTTAGGGTCAGCTAAGGTCAATTACTGTCAGACACGTTTTGGTCAGCCATGACACAACATTGTGTAATTTTTGCACCTTCATTTCAGTAATAAATTAGAAATTAGGTTAACTGGATTGTTTATGGTTAGTTGCTTTTTATTGTTTTAAAGATGCAATTGCCAACATTATTTGTAGTTGTTTTAGAAAGTACAGTTTTATCTGTTTATCTGAAGTTTACTTCTTGAGTGATAGAATTCAAGATATATAAAATTTTCTATATTGTAGTTATTCTTAACAATCAATGTTTCCTTCAATTATGCACTGGTTTTTGTAATTTGCAGTAACAGGCTAACAGTCACGTAGATAAGAGATGAGCATTTGGTTGAGTGAGAGAGTCAAATCCACAATTGGTATGTAACTTAGTATATTGTAATCTGTACTTTGTCATATGTTATTGTTTCCATTGTTTTATCTGGTATTATTTTAATGGCCACTAGAGACGGTTAAGAAGGCATATAGATATTTTAGGAAGAAAATGACACTAGAGAAACAATATGCCCACTACATATTAAATGATTATGAACCTTACCCTTGTACTTGTTCGTTTGTTATAATAATCGTATAGTGCCCTGGTAATATATTTACGTTCCCAGCGTATGTATCGTTAGTACTATATATAGCCTTCGTATTATAGTGCTTAATGTCTTTCCACATCATTATGTTTTGTTAAAAGTATTCATACACTTTCTTTTATACAAAGCCCCTTTTCTGAGCTCTTATCCATAAGTATTAAAGGTTCGTTTACATAGTTCAGTTGTTATTCTTACACTAATGCTTAATTCTCAAATTGTAATACAACTTAATATGTTTTATTATAGAACCTTGTTGTTATATTTTCGTAGCATTGTCCCGCTTTTGCACTTGGAGAAAGATTCATGCAGATGGCAATTGCAGACGGAGCCGCTATTGACCAGCCGGGACTGGTGAGTCTAGCGATTGCCATGTCGAGAAATGTAGCTGGACCTTTAATGGACATAATGATGAGAATGATGTAATGAAAACTGACCATCATAATCATATAAAGATACTTAAAATGTTCAAGAACTGTTATTAGGCGGAGACAACCATGTAAGACGTACTTAAAGAACTTAAAGAACAGTCGTAATAGTATATTAAAGAGATTTTGAATATTAAAAATAGGAGTTGCATGTTGTAGGGTTAAAGATAAAACCTGTAGAAAAAAGCTTTCAAGAAATCACTACTACATGAATATGAGAATAGTTTTAATTAATAATTAAAAGCGGTTAAGGGATCAAGTGTGAAGATCTTTAAAAGCGGTAATCAGAAAACTTAAATATTGTGTTACAAAGATGATTAAAAAATAAACTTATTGACATAGCTGTTATGCTTTTAAAATAATATGATCGAATTATTATTTGGTAAATCAGAATTTCTGCAAGAAATACTGCCATTGACGTTAAAAATATTTTCTTGCACATAATACATATTAGTTACTTTGTGTTAGTTTTGAGGCGAAACAAGGACAAAAATTTATCTCAAGTAATTTTGTTTGCTTGTATTGTATAATTGAGAGGCCTTTGAAATAGCTGAAAAGATAAAGTGTAGAATACAACTATTCTTTTAGTTTTGTCTTTAAGATGACAGTCTTGTCAGGAAAACCTTTAATTGTTAATAGACGCATACAAAGTGTGAGAGCTATCTATGAAATTAGAAGGATGTCGGTGAAATGGTATGACGTTTAAATGCTCATGACTAATACATGGAGTTTAAATTAAAGATAAGCACCTCTAGTCACTAATCTGTATAACTTTAATGGAATTGTTCATAGAATGCATCCTCATTTGTTATGTAAATTTATTTATAACACTACCAACAAACTACATGTTTAAACTTTGTTATTTATAAGCTGTTTTAGTCCGTATTGTTTTGCTGTTAATGTATTTTATTCAGAAATAATTCATTGAACTTGTAGTGTATTTTGTTTTAAACTCATAATATAACCGATGTATGCAATAAGTAAGTATTCTTTTACGGGAAACACTCAATTTCAAATAGTATCATATCTCTGTAAATACATGTTAAACATTTTATTGAAGAAAATCCTAGGAGAGTAGCGCACATAAGAATGGCCACATCAAAGCGACTGAGACCTCATTTTGTCTAATTTGAATCCCAACAAATTGATAAGCGCAAATTGAAACCATTTAATTCATTACAAAGGTTTATGTTGACATTGGAAAGTTTTCATAGAGATGTATGATGACGCAGTTGAGCACTGGATTAATATCCAAGAAGCCTCGGTTTTGACTCATATAAAATCAATCCTTTCTTATCGGTTTTGTTAGAAAAACTTTCTTTAACATATTTACAGCTCCTAAACTTTATTAACTTAATAGTTTAATATAAAGCTTTAACGAAATACTATTTAAAACTGTTTCCGATAAAGTATAACAACAGACCTGTAATCAGTACTATTTCATCATCATAAGAAGAATTTGATGTGGAAAACATATTATCCCTATCATTTATTGTAAGATATCCAGTACAATTGAAATTTTCGTTTATACTCACCTAATTTTCTGTGTTCTTATATCAATTAGCCATATAGTCACAGTAAATAGTTTAGAAACCAATTAACATTTATCATAGTTTAGTTTTATGCAAATCTTTAAAAAATGAATAAAGACTCCATTTATTCTGTCTATTTAACTGTTGTTGTTTTTTTCGTTTCATAATACAGAAAAGTGAAACAGTTGACGCTAAAATTATCAATGCAAGTTATTAAATAATAAAAACATAATTAATTATTTAATATTGATAAGTATCAGACATTATTCATACAGTCGTTAAATACGTTTCTTAATAGTTTAATATTCATCTTATCACGTCTTTTGTCAGAGGAGGGTCTCCAGCTTACTGTTGAGGTGTATGTGTATCTACCCTCATGTTCAAGCATATAATTTAGAGTCACTATAATGACTGTGTGTTGCTGTATATGTTGAAATTACATTTATAAACAAACTTCAAACGTGAAAAAGAGGGGATAACATATATAAACATTGACAGGTTCCTGAACGGTTATCTTGGATACCAGATGGAGAAGACCTCAACCAATGTCAGTAAACTGCCGCTACAAGGGTGTTACAATGGCCATAAAGGTGTCTGCTGGATTTACATCTCTTTTAACTTAATAATGGGGTGAGAATATATAATCATTGGCCTGACTCGCAATTAGCTGCCTCATAAACACATCGACTTTTGTCTTTTGGTCAATTATCAATTATCAATGGAAATATAACATTTACATTATTTAATATAATTCATTTACTTCGAGCAATAGAGAATGAACAAAACAGACCTTATGAACAAAAGGAAATATTTAAAGTTTAGGTTTTACGAATATTGATTTTATTATATTTAACATTTTTGTAACATACTTAACATTGATTTTTAAAGATATTTGTTTCTTTCTTTTTTCTACATTTACTTAACATTGTGTTATAAACATTTTTAACGTTCAGTAGCTTATAATACGTTATAATACCAACTAAAATGTCCAGTACAGTTAATCATTTGTCATGAGAAACTAATAATCTGTCGGTCGCTATGGGAAAGTTCACTTATGTTGACTATGGACTGTTGACGCTGGAAACACGTTTAACCATCGATGGAAAAACATACTGAAATGCCATAGACATTTCTGTATGTTACTTATACGCTATTTCAACACAACATTCGTTATGTGTGTCCTATATACCCGTGCAACATAAAGCAAATAATTTTACTTAAGCGAATAAAAGATCGTTTAACAGAAGCTGGCCAAATGGTAATTTTTGTTATGTCCTTTTACAGTTAGTTTCAAAATTAGGTTTTAATAAACATCAGAAGTATAAATAAAAGTAATGAAATTGGTAATAAGTATTTATTGTACTACAACATACATAGAATAGTGACTTCAATACGTAGGTAACCATTGTTTATACATTCATCTACTAAAATTTTATTATATTTATTATTAAGTTGTTCTATTGTGGGACTGAAGCTCTCAAACGCCCTATTCAACCGGCAAGTTTCAACCGGTACATTATGCATTTTATGTTCAATGTAGCCAACATAGACATTTAATTTTCTTCTAAAGTAAAAAAACATTAGGATAGATTATTTAGCTTATAAAAAGAGTAGAGTAAGTAGGATCCCAACACTGATATCTGCGTTAAAAATAATGCATTGATGTAACATATCATAATCATTACCTTCATCAGTTAACATTGTAATAATCTATAAAAACGCATGCAAATATAGAAAATCAGCAACAACAATATGTGGAACTAACAATAATATTCAGCCATTCCTTAATTATATTTTATTATTTTGAACATTTCTGACACTGATCATCGTGTATTTTGTACCATATTCAATATTACATGCATACATGTTTGTTCATTCATTCATTTAAGGCTGATATTTTAAAATATTCAATTTTACATACATAGATCAACTCATCAACACATATTGCATAAATCATTACTCATATCAAGGCCCTGACCTTTTAATATTGTAAATATAGTTAGCCTTTGGTTATCAAAGCTCCAGAAAATGAATTGAGTCTATGGCTATCTTGAAGCAATGAAGGACCAGACAATTTGTTAAGTCTGGTGTAGGCTTTTTGTCCAGCCTGCATGTATCCGAAGGCGTCTGCCGTGTTACATATGTTGTCACTCTTGTCCCAGGTTTGTACTTGTCCTTGTTGCTTCCCGTTGACTGTGATGTCCACAACGACATTGGTACTAGAGTACGCACAAATCTGTGTTGTGAACAGATAGAGACCGCTGACAGGAGCCGTGAAGACCCCAGTAGAGGCATCATAACCGTCTTGATTGTTAAACAGAACCGTAGGAAAGACCAAGGCCTCTTCTTAGTCGGATTATGGTTCTTTAAACCTGTGGCCTTGAAATCCACTATAGGTGTCTCGACCGACTCTGTTGGATCACAATTAATAATAGTTTAAACAATGTATAAATATATCATTTATTCTTTGCAAACTGCGCCTGAATAATAAATATACAGTGTACAGGTACTTTATCTCTGTCAACATATCACCTCGTGTTTGGTTTAAAATAAGTACCAAAATTGTTTCGCCACACACAAACTACTGTATGCAGTAATTACATACAAATACATAATGAATTTAATATATGTTCAATAGTACATATTGTTTTCTGCGTCGATATTTGTCTAGATAAAGTTGTGAAATTATCATTAAGATTTTTTGTTACATTGCACCGAAACAATTATGGTCATAGTGACGACGTCATATTTCTGAAGGAAGTGCCCAGACTTATGTCTGGGTAGAACCACTGGAGCAATTCAGGTTAGATTAAAGTTCTCGCCCCGACCCGGACTCGAACCTAAGAGGGGCGACTCTAAACTCTCGGCCATGAGCACTCCTATATTTTTGTTGTATTCATGTTTATACAACCAATCAACCAGTCGGGGGAAGACAAGTTACTATGTTGACGGAATCAAAACCTTGAAAACAATTAACTGACAACAGACTGCATCATGCATATAAAAATATTCTCTCTTTAGTTCAGAAAGTTATGAGTTAACGCGACTGAGCACTTTGAAACATAATACCAAAAATACCAATACAATCAAGAATACTTTTTAGATTAATATAACATCATGCAAAAACCTATTTTACATAAAAAGTGGAAAAGAACTAGTTTCTTTAAACAATTTCACACTTAATATTTGTATAAAACTTATATTGTAGAATTCAGAGAAGATTTGAACTAATTAGCATCTTGCATGCCAAACCTGCGTCGCCAAAATATAATCATCAGTCCATAGGCACGTGCATTTGAGTCATATAGCCAAAAGTCGAGTCAAAATACTTTCAGCTACTTTCAGACATTCTGGTCGACATTCGCCGCGTCAGGCGCAACTGGTCAACAGATAGCCGCCCTAACTTCAGCGGCATGAAGTATATAAACGGACAAATGATAAATGGCTTCTACACACTTTACTATCCAGCAAATCAGTGTAGTCTCCTATTATAAGCACATACATTTAAAGTATACTTAAGCGGCGCAAAGAAAATGAAGTGGCAAATGTTAAATGTCTTTATACACACATTACATTCTTACCAATCATAGTTATCTTGTTATGATCTCATACATTTTGGTCCTCTCCTGTTCAGCTCAAATTTGTACTTTATAGAATTTATTTACAGCTAAAAAAGAGTCAAGAAAACTCATGATTAGCACATTTGCAAAAACAGATTTAGAATTAGAACGAATCTATCACTCTTTTTCGATAGCAAACTTTCGCAAAGTCTCAGTAATCATTTTATGCAAACTTGATTGATTGGCCTTTGAAAAAAAAAACACTAAAGAAAGAATTTAAAACTATCAAACTAAAAATATACAGTGCCCACTTGTACATAAAATAGTAATATTTAAGGTTTACCTGTTTTGTTCCTTTGCAATTACACAACGTTATCGTCGTATGAACAATGTCAATAATGACACGGAATACGTATATGTAATTCTCGCTGTAACAATAGTTCACTGAGTGTGTCATACATTTAAACTCGTTTAAAAATTTAAGAAACCTTATCGACTGGAATGAAAGCACAATCCAAATGAATTTAAACGTATCAAACTATTCAGTATTCACTCGTATTAAAATATTTTAACTTTACCTGTTATGTTCTTTTGTAAGTCCCTTAGGTCGTCAGACATTCTTGCAATCTGTCCCTCCTTTTTCCATCATTGCTACGTTGCAGGTGTTCTTCAATCCGAGATAGAGCAGTAGTATTCAGTTGGAGATAATTCTCATGCAGGGTACGTCGTTCCGTCTTGATTTCCTCCAATATCCCGCTAACAGTTTCCATAGTCGATTTGACATTTGTAGAAATCCTTTTGAATTCTTCTCTGAGTTGTTCAAAGTTTACTTCGACTCTAATCATTTTATCCAATAACTTTTCCTCATAATGGAATTTTGAACATTGAGGTTCCATACCCGAACATACGTGTAGGACGACGAGGATAATTAGAAAAACAGACATTCTGAACACTAAAGTGTTTGATATTTAGTCGATGCAGCTAGTGAGTAGGAAAGCAGAGGCGGCCTTATGACGAACTTCAGCGCTGGGCTGCTTTATATACGGAAAGGAGGCACAACGTAAGGGTCCTTCAAAAAGCTTCAGCTTAACGTTGTATTTTATGTCCGCAAATTCAGTGTGCACAATGTCTTTATACACTTGCCCAAAACTTGTATGCATTCATAAAAAGTGGATGCAAAATTCACTCTGTCGACTTTTCCACCGGATATTGTCGTAAAGTTAACTCGATACAGCGCCAAATTTGATATACATGCATGACATTTATTGTGCCATAATAGTAAAAATACCCTGATAAAATGATGTCACAAGCAAGATTTAACATAACTATGCAAGAACGATATATAGGAGAATTTTTATGGAAATTTTATCAATGTTGACTTTAATGGTGCGTTAGAATTCCGAACATATTCTAACTCAGGACATACATATATTAGAATTTAAGTAGTACATTTTAGTACAGTATAAACATGCAAGTATTTTGCAACGTGGCAAAATACAGACACAAGTCATAACACAAATATAAGAATACTGCCTTGAAACAGCGAATGGACAGAAAGCGGAAATCGATTTGGGTAATTTATATGTTTTACATTTTGTATAAACAAAATATACGAGTCCTATGAGCATTGCAACATATACCGAAATTTGGAAAAGCACAGGACGAATGAATTCAAATGCAACCCAAATGTAAAAGTAAGAACAAATCTGTGATAAGTCATTAACAAAAAGAGCAAACCCAACAGTTACCGCCTTGGAACGGTCAGTCGGCAATATAGACCGACGGGGTGCTTAAACCGATTTTACAAAGCTCTAACCTCGCCCTTCCTGAGGGGTTTCTCAAATGCTCCTAATGAAAAGCAAAACTGATCTATCTGAGTAAAAATGTACAAGCACTGAAGTTTTCTTTGATAAGATATGACAAAAGTTGTGACGTCATTGAAAAATAATGTCCACATAGTATTTAGAAGAGACAGAATGATTAGTTCTACTAACAAAACCACAAAAAATTGTTGATTGTAAATGATAACTTTTTTTGAATCAAGAAAAAATGACCAGAGAAGTGTAAAAGATTTTAGCATCCTGTTCATGTGAAGATGGAAATGAGGGAACAAAGTCCAATATCCATCAAAGGAAATATACGTAACAATCATAAAAGGATGAATTAAATTATGACATAGACAAACCAGTCAATATTCATTTAAATGCATGCCACATTTGTACAAAGAATGCTTAAGGAGATACGTATAAGCATGCATCAGACCATCATAAAGTTGATTCTGTACATGTTACCGCCTCTCATTGGTTGAAGTATTCACACATATAACAGTTGTATGCAAGCACACTTGTCCTTCAACTTTGTTCACCAGTCAAACTGAAGGTGACATTTACATGACTCTGCGAAAGTAAACGTGACTTGTTGCATGCCGATTGTCAAAACATCCGCGATAAAATATTTCCTCATAGTGTTACTGTCTTGTTTCTGTTTCTGAAATAATACAAATACTTACTGCAGAAGTGTTAAAGGAAGAACGAAAACTGGCAATGTATAGACATTTTAAATTAGAAAGTGTAAAATGTACTTTTATAATGCCATGAATATTCTTAAGTATAAATAAAATTTCTTTGAATAATTGGTGCCATTTTAAGTTTGAATTTATACTATTGATTTACTTTCTTTAAAATATTGAAACTCCGAAGTTCACAATGAAGGACTTTGAAATACGGCATTCTTTCTTAATTAAAGATGATAATCTCTTTTCTGTTATTAATAATATGTCGTATGTGCCATTATTGTATTTCAAGTTAATACTTCTATATCGAAAATATAATTTGCAAGTTGTTTATTATTGTTAGGGTATCATTCGAATAAAATGTTTCGACTTAATAACAGTTTGATTACAGCAGTATAAAAATACAACCGTGTTTTATTACGAAGTAGAGATATCACAAATCAAACCAAGAGAACGATAGCTATTAACTAGTATTTAGACACACTGTTTAAGAAAAATGTATCGTTCAAACACAGTTTTCAATGCCCCTCTTTGGTTCACCCTGCACTTTGCAGTTTGACGCGACATACAGTAGATTGTAAACACCCGTCTTTACGTGATGACTCGTAGTCAAGCTGTAATTCTCATGAAAGTCAATGGTGATAATTTACCTTACTATTCATTTTGTGTTATAAGGTAACTTTTAATTAAACATAAGTCTATTGAACGATACAAATAGTTTGAGAAATGAACGACTACAAGTACTTTGTAGATTGAAATTCAGCTGATATCATTCTTTTTCCGTAGCTGATTTTAACGCTATGTTTAATCCCTAAAACAGTGATTACATTTTCGTAAAGTTTAGAATATTACTCCAAGAACATGATGTGTTTAATGCTTCAAGAAATTCTAGCTTTTAGAAAAGAGTAAAAACTGTAATTTGCAAGTGTTTATAAGAATCACTGCCAACGCTAGAACATATATCCCCATATACGTCCAGCTTTGCTTCCGATCGACTATCTGTGTACCAATGTATTTCCTTTTTCTTAAAGCATATTTGTTTATATGATAAAATTACTATCATTTGCAGTGCATAGTTAATTTCATACACACTTTTAATTGGTACCGTTTTTCACAGATATATACAGTTGTCCCTACAAATACCCCTTTGTTTAAATATTCCAATAAACGAATGTAATAACTGTCTGACAACGGGCTTTATGTATGAAAGTGTATGGATACTTCGCATTATAAAAACATACGGTTCCTCACCCCTTCCGTTTTATGAATCATTATGTATTTGCAAGCATCAGTATTTTTAAGCTAGCAAAATTTTATATGCTTCTAATATAACTTGAGCGTAAGAAAATTAACGTATTGGTATTGGAAATGCAATGGGAATACGCCACAAGAACTACGATTAACTATTGCAAGATGAAATACAGCAAACACCGCAGACTAAATAGGAGGATTATTCTTACACTGACATGTATGTAAGGAATTGACAGTCACGGGAGTACGAGATTCTAAATGTCTAAATGTGGTTCAAAAAATGGTTTAAAATTACGAATCTTTACAAACGCTGTGTTTCGTATCTATACTTTTTCTTTTATTAGCCTAACATCTTCTACTTCTATAATTCTCTCGTGCGTGTGTGTGTGTGTGTGTTCGGTTGTGTGTGTGTGCGTGTGTGTGTGCTTGTGTGTGTGAGTGTGTGCGTTTGTGTGTGTGTGAGTGTGCGTTTGTGTGAGTGTGCGTGTGTGTGCGTGTGTGTGTGTGAGCATGTGTGTGTGGATGTGTGTGTGAGTGTGAGTGTGTGTGCGTGCGTGTGTGCGTGTGTGGGTGTGAGTGTGTGTGTGAGTGTGTGTGTTTGTGTGTGTGAGTGTGTGTTTGTGTGCAAGTATGTGCGTGTGTGTATGTGCGTGTGTGTGAATGTGTGTGTGAGTGTGCATGTAAGTTCATACATAATCTTTTGACACCTTTAAACCATTATTTGTTCACTGCTTCGGAAAATTGGTTAATTTTGAGGCAATAAGTGTAGATTAACTGATGTGCCTTTCTGTGTTATATTAAACCCCTCTGCTCAGGCTATACAACTACGCTTTCCAATGATACGACTGTGATAACCAGTAATGAGGAAGCCATTAAATAGGTCTTCCTTTTTTATTCTTGACAGAAATAATGTTGCAAACAACTATTTTCAAAACTAAAAAACAACTTTTCATTAAACAGCGTTTGATCGCTAGCTTACACACACAACTTCGATTTCAGAGGTCAACAAAACATTTAATGGAATCTTTTTTTTAAATAAAATAACAAACTTATTGCCCTTTTATCCACCCAGCTAAGTAAAAATAGTCTATTTAGTTTGACTTTACTTGTGAAGAATCCGCTTAAACCCGGTATTTCTATTTAAGTGTTCAATCTCATATGTAACTTGTTGTCTATCTTTCCTTACAAGTGCACACTTAGCCATCTCTAACTCTACAATATGAAAGTTGCATAAATAAGGTGCTCACGCCGATTTTACAGAGCTCTAACACACACTTCCTGAGAGCTTTCTCAAATTTAAACAGTTAAAGGAAAACAGATCCTACAAAACTTTGCAAGCGACGACGTATTCTGCAACCTATTTCATGTCATCATTAATTAGATAGTAGTTACGTTGTTAAATATGTTCACATCGTATTTATGTGATTACATAATGCTTGTAACTATTAGAAATACACATTATTCTTGATTGTTAAAGAAACCGATTATTTGAATTAAAGATGAAATGACTAGAGAAGAAGTCTCAATGGTAGCAGCGCCCAGTTCGTGTCTAGATGGAACTGAAATACCATAGTCTAACGTTTGTCAAAGGAAAATATGAGTAACAATCCTAATAGGATGAATTTAACGACAACATAGATAACAACATGAACGGTGGATGTTTTACGTCTGACAATCTGTAAAATGTAACTGTGTCAGAAAAACAACGTATGAACAGTTTACTGTTGTTAAATAAAATAACGAACACTTCCACAACAAGTAACTATATCAATCGGTTTGAACGAAAGTTTGAATTTAATTAGGATAGCCCATTTCGCTTGAGCAGGGCAATGGCGAGGTTGTTCTGTTTCAGTTTTTGATAACTGTTTAGTATATATTTATACTTATAAAACGTGTGTATCATTTTCCTAGCTCGTCTTTGAATAGAATGTGTTTAGTTGATCGTTTTTTTTATTATTTTGTTAGATACAAAATTTGGGTCAGATCAAAAAGTGCAATTAATCATTTTTATAGGAAAAAGAAGACTTATTTAAGATAATACGTTAAGTGAAGAAATTGTCATTTGGGAGGGGGGGGGGCGTATTAATGACATTATACATTTTGAAAAGAAATGACATTAAATGCATTATCATGTCGATGATTATGGCCGATATGGAGATCTAGTAAGTACCTGCCGCCATTATTTCTCTGATGTTTCATACACAGCCCTAACTACTTACTAGCTAACTGTGTTGGCACTTCATATTGTTATTCAACTTTATCTCTTTTTCTTTGATAGTGTACCAAACTGTTGCATTTTTATTTGTGATGACCATTCAGAATCCAAATAAAAATGGAAAAAAATATTTAAAGAAATATTAAATTACATTTTATTTTTTAACATTTTAAAGTTTAGGGTTATTCTCCTACTTAAATCATTTTATAGGTGGATAACCATTTATGTCATACATTCTGATTATTGACTTATAGACTTACAATTTCTTAGTTTAAGTAATTAGCTATTCTAACATATTGTTTAATATAAGGCATGGTGTAATAGCTAACCTATGTGATAAGAAAAAAAAGTATCATCAGTTTCCAAAATATTATGTATCGCGATACGTACGTATCGTGTGGGTAGCGTATCGATTGTCAGAAAAAGTTTGAATTGAAATTTGATATATTGACCTTTATTGTGTGTGACAAATAGTTAACATATAATGAAATTCAGAAATAATGAGGAGTCGAATGTGTACCTATATTTCAATGTTTATACAGAAACAACTTCCCTACAATAATGTGGTAAGGAACGTTTAAAGTCCCAAATATTTTCGAACCCTTTGATTTCAAGCAACGTCGCAAAGCAGCAACCTTATTATTTAAAATATTACCGGAAGTCGTCGTGAAATATTCAATATACATGTCTGCTTTTTCATATTAAATTCGTTTGCACTTCTCAGTCAAAATATTATGATTACAATATAGAGAACCATTAAATGATGGCATTATGACAGTACGAAAATCATAGTATGTCACAGCAATGCATTTATAAAGATTAACTATCACAGAAATATAAACTTGCAAGTCTTTTGCAAAGTGACAAAAATACAAAATCAATGAATGACAGAGATAAAAAAACTGCGGCATTAGAACACCAATGACCCAGGAGACAATGTATATTTGGGTAAAAAAACGGTTTATGAAGTTTTTATCTTGCCTAATAAAGACAACAACCGTTTAAATACATGAACACTGATCTCAATTCACTGTTCAAATAATACAAGCACATTTGCCGATGTTCTTCAAAATTGTTTACCAGGCCATCATTGTTCAAATTATTCACGCACATTTACAGACGTCCATCAAAATTGTTTACCAGACCCTCATTGTTCCAATTATTCACACATCCAACACTTGCATGCAAGCACATTTGTAAACGTCCTTCAAATTTGTTTACAAGCCAAACTAAAGGTGATATGTGGATGTCAGGGGAAAAGTAAAAGTAACGTACTGTATGTTAATTTTGGAATCATTCCACATAATGCATCTTCCTTGAAGTAGCAGAAGGTTTGAAGGAAGATGGCAATGTAAAGACATTTTAAAGTAGAAGATGATAAGATGTACTTTTGAAATGGCTATTTTATTCTTAATTAATACCCAATTTTTGTGGACATATTTGTTTTAATTTAATTTGCTTACTATGCTCAACAGACACAATATAGGACTTATGATTAGAATAATGCAGTTGACAACCTCTATTTCTCTATTTTGTTGTATATTTAGATATTTGTCTGGGTATCGTTTGTGTAAAATATGTTTTCATGTAGGAACAGCTTCAGTGATAACATCAGTATAAAAAAATACAACATAGTATAATTTCGAACTAGGGATATCACAAATAAATTCTACAGATCAAAAAAGTCATACTGTTGAATAGAAATATGTATATAAAATAACCAGTGAACAATGTCCCTCTTTGGACCCTTTTTCTGGTCCTAAAAACCTTTTGTGAACCAGACAAACCCCGACAAATTAATAACCATGTCTATGTTAAAGATGCTGGTCAACACTGCGGAAAAACTGTGTGCCGCAATAGCAAATATTCAAGACTAAATCCCAACAGAAATGTATTTTCATAATTGCAACACTATTTTAGGATTACTACTAGGATAGTTTGATTGTAACAGAGTCTTGGCAAAAACACTGCCTTGTGTTTAGCAAAGCGCACAGATTGCAAACACGTGTATTATTAAATTGTACAAATAATACCAAGCTCATTATTGATCTATTGTAGTTGCAAATAGAATACAATTTGTATCTGGCAATCGGCAAAATAAAAGCCCACAGGGTTGCCTAAACTGGTTTATTAAGTTTCACATTTTTTTCTTAAGAGAGACAAAAGTGCAAAGTAAAGTATTCGGATTATTAAAAGAAACGTTTTTAACCCCGTGACGAACTGTGTCACATTAAGATAATATAACCGTTAAGTTTATTTTCGTACCAAACTTAAGCTTAACTGTTTAAAAAGAACGTGCCTTCATTAGATTAGTCTCCTAACGCTGTCCAAAGTTTCCTTTCTAGAGTACTATGTGCTACTTGCATATGATTAGTTACTAGTTGTTGTTCAGCGCTAGGCCCTCGGCGGAATTACATACTCTCCCCAACCCCTACCCCCACCACCACGCACACACACACCCGCCCCTTGTGATTTTGTGATTGCAGCAAACGTTCACCTAGATACGCGCAGCGGCAGTCATGTAGATAAAGCTTATTGCGCAGTGAAAACAATGCAAATGTGATAAACATATTTGTTCCCAACCTCGTCCTTGAATAAACCATGTTGATGGTTCAAGGGCCGTTTGAACTTTACTGACACAGTGCGAAGTATACTGCACTTTCTTCGTTTCAAAGAACAAGTAAAATGTTATGCATACCGCTGAATCTAAATGCGTTGTGTGCATGAATTGCAAGTTACCGGGTTTTGCTTTCCTACGTTAGAGCGATTCTGGTTAAAGGCACCTTTAAAATTTAGTGCTTATCACGTTAAATTTGTATCAATAGCTAATTTTCGATCGACTTTTGTGCAGTAAGTCCGAGACTCGAGCCCGGACCCCTCGTTAACAGGCGAATGCTCTAACGACTGTGCTAACCGTGGCCGCTTATACATTCTCTTTCTATCACCCAGCTATGTACATACCGGACAACTTGAAATTAGTCATTGAATTTCCACAGACCAAAATAATGCTCTACATCAAATTCCCAAGCACTTTCCAATTTTGAAAAGACAGCGGGCAATTTACGTACGGCGCCATTGTAACAGTGGGTTTATGTGCAGTTAGTCTGGGACTCGAACCCGGCACCATTTGCTAACAGGGCGAATGCTCTACCGACTGAGCTAACCGGACCGCTTACACGTTCTCTATCACCCATTGGTATTTTGACAACCTCTGTTGTGAAAGTTGGTATCAGATAGTTTACTTATATCAAGCAAATGTAACATGCAGGGTTTCTATCGTGAACTAGTAAGGTATCACGTGGCGTTCTTAATGAAAAAGCTAACATTGCAGTGTGGCTCATTTAGGATAAAGATGTTTGTAGTAATAAATGGGATTTAATGCTTCGCTTTTCATATGAATGAAAAATATCAATTAACAGCAATTCGCGGGATCCTTTCTGGTAACAACATTTCAATAGGTTATAACAAAAATAGCCCCCAAATTTCTGATACCACTGTTAATGACATAATTAGTGATTGAATTAAATTAAGTTGTAGAAGAAAGAAACTATGACTGGCATGCCTGACATCTACGTTTGATACCTTAAATGTTCACGTTAGTATAAAATTGATCATGTAGTGAAGGCAATTAGGAAAGCGTTTCGCGAAAGTAATTCAAACTCACTCTCGAATATATCTGGCTCATTTCTAAAGAAGAAGATGAGGAAGCCATGGAGAAAGAGGATAAGGAGACTGGGAGGAAAAGGAGCAGAAGAGGGAGTAGGAGAAGGAGTAGAAAGAGAAAAACAAAAACATAAGCACTCAGGTGTGTTGTGGCAGAATGTGGCATATTTTAGTAAACATAGCATTGTTTTGTCATTCTTGTAGGTTGAAACCATCGCCAGCAAGACCGTGGGAACGGCCGTCTTTCGTCTGCTGTTTCCTCTGAGACTCCGGAGTTAATTCTCGCGTGCAGTCGTCTTTCTCCGGATTTTTCCGCCAAGACTCCGACAATGGGCGTTTCAAGTTACGATGTCAGCAATAGACCAGTAGTATCGGCGGTTTCTGAAGTTTTGGTTGGTATCTATCTATTAAAATATACCATCAATACTAAGATTCGAAAAAACTATTTTAACCAATTAAATGACTTCACGTAATACTTTCATAGTATTTCTCTACGGGTCTAAGGGCATTTTTTTTATAAATTTGACGAAAATATAACAGGAAACGATATATTTTGGTTGACTCTCTTACATATTAAAGTTAATATCAGACAGATTGCTTATATATATATATATATATATATATATATATATATATATATATATATATATATATATATATATATATATATATATATATATATATATATATATATATATATATATATAGTTTCATAACACCGTAGTTTCAGGCAGAAGGGTGCGTTCTACACTCACGTTGTGGGCAGACGACCGTAAATGTGGGCAGAACGCCATCTGCCTTGATATACGGTACCTTATTTTGAATCTGCCTTCCCAGAAACACAAAAAATTTTGGTCGAATCATCTGCCTAAAATGTCCCGGTGCGGGAACCAGGCAGAAACATACAAATTTGAGTTGTTTCCCTTTTATTTAATTTGCCGAATTTATGCATTCTTTACCCAGAATGCTCTCCGCAACGGAAGTGGAAGGGCGACAATTCTGTATCAGAGAATGGTACCTTGGCGGTTTTTTCAACAGTGAATCTCAAGTAAGTAATTTATCACTTTAGACATTGAAATTATGAATGTTAGATACAACGCTATTTAACTGAGAAGGCCAGTGAGAATTAAAACGAAAGCTGGCTGCAGTGAGACTTTGATAACTTGAATGGCTAGGACCTGGAAAATTACAGTAAACTCGTACAGTCGATGAACCAGTTTCGGACGGTACTAGTTCCGGTCCATTTCGTGTATTTTTTGATAATATTGGAAAGATTCTTGCAAAAGTCGGCAAGATTTTGGTATGGTCATGAAGTATGAACTTTTTCCCGTAAAATGAATACTTTCCGCTGTGATGTAAAACATTCAAAGTCACTCTATGCTTGAATATTTGCAACATTCATAAAAATAGAGCGCAGTAATGGCGGTCAAAATGTGTGACGATAAAATCAATAGAAAGAATTGCTTGAAAATGTAAGCAATATAAATAAATTTGGTTTAGATATCTGTAAAAATATGTTTTTTAATGACAGATGTTACTGTGTCATGTTAACAATTCTAAATAAGTTAGAATCGGGTTTCGTACGTGGTTATAGGGGAATTTGGAGGTTACTTACCATGGAGGAAATGTACCACTGCATATATGTACCATTTTTGGAGGTTTCTTACCACTTATATAGAAATAGTTAATAAAGGGATAATAAGGATAAAAGGTGTGAAAATATCAGGTAAACTGGA